>QJPP01007026.1:0-332093 GCA_003996215.1 Jaltomata sinuosa | reverse complement strand
CCCTCCGCACGGGGAGCCATAGTAGACGGCTGCGCTCCTAAGCTTTGTGCACCCAGGGCTGCCCCCTGAGCAGATGTCTGCGCTACCTCAGAAGGCCGCTCTCCAATCACACCCAAAAGCTGTAATAGTAATCCCCGAATATCTGGAGACTGAGCTGCGGCTGGAGCTGGCACATAAGAGGGCACTGGAGCTGGTACTCGAGCTGGCCCTGGAACATGCGCTGGAATTGGCGGTACCTGGGCTGCCCCCTGAACCACATGCTGCTCGGGCTCTATCTCCACGCTAGCATCTCTAGCAGGTGCCACTGTTCAAGGGCGTCCTCGACCCCTAGCTGGAGTGGGAGGCTCATTCTCGCGTGCTGCCGATGATCTCGTACGAACCATCTGCGGAAGAATGAAGTAGAATAAATGAGATCTCCAGAAACTTCAAGGGTAGTACGCACGACACAGAAGCAATGAAAGAGTCAAATTCCTAAAATGCCACTGTAGCCTCCCAAAGATTGAGTACGGACGTCTCCGCCCCGATCCGCAGGACTCTACTAGACATTGGCTCCCATACTGATGACACCGGTGAACCTAAAGCTCTGATACCAAGTTGTCACGACCCGATTTCTCGGTCATGATGGCACCTACAACCCCCGGTAGGTGAACCAATCCATGTAGCCCAGAACAGTTAGTAATGGGCTACTATCTACAAATAAGAGAACAAGACGAATAAAATAGATAATAGGTATATACATATATACATATGCGGAAACTAAACCAAACCCCAAGACCTGGTATCATAGTACAGAGCCAAAACTACATACATGGAGTGAAAACTATCCAAAAGAATATATACAGATGTCTCTGAATGGTAGTAGAGTACATAAAGCAAAAGATAAACTAAAGCTAAGCTCTGATCGCCAAGAGCTCACCCTCAGCCTGAAGTAGTCTCCACAGATCTCCAAGCACGAATCACAGCGATCTAACGGCGATGGCCCACGCTAGGATCTGCACCCAAAGATGCAGGGGGTAGGGGTGAGCACCAAATGCTAAGCATAAGGTACCCAGTAGGTATCATAGGCCGACTGGGCACATATAAGATAAAAGCGTAGTAATAGACAGAATAGAAACAAGTAGTCACAGAAATCAATGAAAGGTACACAGGAACTAGCCCAGAGGGAAAACAACAGAACCACATGTGAGGCTAGTAAGCAGAATATACACACCATAGGCACAGGTGAAAGTATGAAACAACGCACCTGGGGTCCTTGCAACAACAGTGTATACAAAATAAGTTTACGAAATGGACGGTATACCGGTAACCGCAAGTGTAAGAAGAAGAGCAGAAAGAGTAATTAATAGGCTATGCTCAGAACATGAATCAACCTCAACTAATCATACCAATCTCATACTTATCCATAATAGAGAACAATTCTATAAGTAAAAGCAAAAGTCTACCTACAGTCCCTCGGCCGCCCATACAACCGAGGAACACAAACAAGTGAAAACAAACCCTCCGGCATCCCATACTACCGGAGCGTACAAACAGCAAACAGCAAACAAAGGTGGAACCTCGAACCATGAATGATATGATGCATGAAGATCTCAAGTGCCATAGTATCTCTGTATGTACCTCCTCCGGCGCCGATCCGGCCCAGCAGGTAGGTTCCATGGAAGGACTCTGCCCGTATACCTCTACTTCCCCGTATACCCCTCTTCCGGCACACGCAGCCCGTAGCCCCTGGCCCGGATAGCAAGGTCCATGGAGGTCCTCGACCCCATACCAAAACTCAGTATCAGAACATGTATCAAGATAGCAGACCCAAGTCTCGATATCAAGATAGAGACCCAGTCTCGAATATGCAGCCCCAGACCCTGTCCAGGACTAAAATAGTAGGAAAAATATCTCAAAAAAACCCCTCCAAAGGGTGCCCGGGCGTAGGCGGGTCTAAACAGTAAAAAGTCAATCCTCAGGCTGCTCGGGTCCAACGAGGCTAAAAATCATCTCACAGTAGTAAGAAACTCAAAACTTAGCACTCCGGCCCTGCCGAGTCTAGTGATTAATCGTTAAAACTGATGATTTTTAATACCACAAGTGAAATCAACCATTTCCAAATCATTTCCATAAAAAACGGGCCCCCCGGGCCATGCAAGGTTTAGAAACCAGTGTCAGTAGGCCCGAAGCCAAAACCACAGTAAAACGTGGATAAAACCTCTTTATATGCATGGAAATGGTATGATCACACACAATAGCTGCCCCGCAGCTCACAATAAACCTATCGACCCTGCACAGGCCCACAGCTACTCAGCAAGCATAACCAGCCTAGAAGGATAATTCTATGCCCGGGACTCGCGGACATTCCCAAAATCCCACCTTCTATGTTCCAGAGTCAACAAGGCCTCGCAGGACCACAAGGGTAAATAAAATATATCCGCAAATACTACAAACCACGGAGGAATAAAAATAGCGGACATGAATAAAGCGGTCAAGGTCTGTGGTACCAACCTAATAAACCAACCCAAGGATGCCCATTAATACAATTTTATTTTATATATGCGGAGTCTAGGGAAAATAAACCGTAACCTACCTGTCGTCCGACGACAAGCTGCTGGAACAACGATGTCCAAGCTCGAACCACTCCGAGAAAATCCAAAACTAAATCGGAATCGGAATCGAATTTGGGATGAAACAACTTGACGTAGATAATTGATTTATTTCAGTGATCAAATACCACGCCACAATATTTTTCTACCAAATTTCCTATTCTACGTATATGTATCCCCGTATGGAAGCACTTGTACTGATGCATATATCAACCTCACCTACATAATAAATGAGTCCTTAATCATTAAATAGTAACTAGTTAGTGGAAAGATATTAGTGGCATTACTAACCTAAGCCACGTATACCACTATATGCTGCCTAACTTGGTTGCACAAGGCCTCCACTTCCACGTGGAAGTGGAGGTGGCAACCAATTCTCTCCGTTAGGTAAATACTCGGGTATTGCATAAATTCGTGGTATAATAAATATAATATTTTAAATATACCATAATTATTAGAAAATTATTTCCAATAAAACCTACTATATTATAATAATAATTTTTAACATAACTAAATTTACTATCTCCGTTAAAATATTACGGAGTATAAAAACCTTATAAAATAAATACTTATACCATTATATCGTAACAAAAACATTTTCCATAAACCTTTAAAATATTTTGAAAAGGTAATAATAATATAATTTTTTACCAAATTCAACTTTTAAATAAATATTTCAAATACACGCACGATGCTAATAAAGTTCTTAAGTTTAGGCTCGAAATTCGCCAACGCACGATTTCGATGCTCAAGAATTATCTCGGGATCCTCCCTTATTTTTTATACCTGTTTCAAAACTGAAATGGCATTTTAAAACGTGAAATTGAAGCTTAAATCGGGTTAAACCCGACCCGATTCGCGTCCCGGTTCGTAACCCATTTTCTGCCAGACAGTCCGCGGTAAAACAGTCATAACTCTTTACTCCGAGATCAGTTGGACGTGCGGTTTTATGCGTTGGAAACTAGACTCGTAGCCCTTCGATTTGGTATTTCGGGGGACTTCTAACTCTTTATATATTGAGAGAAAAGTCCTGATACATTTGACCCAAGGTTCAGAAAATTTGTTAAAGGTCTTACGATATCTTTTGTCGATTTGCTTAACTTCAACACTTACACGTGGAAATGACCGGAAGGGTCATTACATAATAATTATAAAATACTCATATTATATATCCTTAAACAACTTAATAACGATATCAGGAGAAAAATCTATGATATTTTAGTTACTTTTGAGATAATAGAAATAATGGAACAAAGATGGACAGAACTAATTATACCAGATGATATAGATAACTTAGATTTATACGAACTAGATTTATATTCGGATCAATAAAAGCATTTTATCAAAATATGAATACAGAATCATTTGAAAAATGGAGACACACCAAAGAACTAATAGATTTCCAAATATACCTAATAAGACAAAATTTAGATATTTATTTAGAAACAGGAGATACTGAATTTTTAAAATATATGAAAAATAATATAATAAACCTTCAAAAATCACATATAAGAGAAAAACAATTATATGAAGCAACTTTCTTACATAAAAATAAAAATAATAGCAAATAATGGACTCAACTACAAAAATGGATGAATCTACCCACGACTTAAAAATAATAAGTAACCCCTCAAAATACCAAATATTCTTTAAAGATAAAATATTAATCACTATCATTAAAACAGTTAATCTTAATAGAGATTTACAACAAATTATACTTGATAAAATCATTAATTCTACAGAAGATTTTTGGCCATACGAATCAGATATATATCCAGATATAGACTCAATTAAAAATAATGAATAAAAACACTTCCGCACACATACCGCGCACTGGCACTCCATAAAATATTTAGCCATGGCAAGCCTTCTTAAGATGTTCTTTATAACAGTACTAAAACATGATAAACAATTATGATATAAAAGAGATTATAAGGAATATAAAAGTTTAGCTATACATGACTATGAATAAGTATACCTGATTTTTTAGCTCGTCTAGATGCTCCATAGCTTACTTAAAAGATATATTTTATTTATGTATATGGAAAGTTTACAAGTGAGGAATTGAGAGGTGAGGGATTTTCTCTGATTTTTTCTGATGCTCGATGATGTTCTGATCTTCTCTGATGCCCTTTCCCTTCATCCTCTTACCTCCTTATATAGAAGGAAAAACGACTCTTACTATTTACAAATGACTCTTACTATTCACAAATGACCTTTCATGAACGACCTTTACTGTTCATGAATGACTCTTACTATTTACTTTATGACTTTTTATAATAAAACAAAAATTATACTATTCCTATTTTTACATCTGTCCATTATTTTATGGCTTTTTACAATGCGGTATAAATAGCTGACAGGGACATTTATCTACTTGACAGTGACATCTACCTACTTATGGAAGACAAAACTCTACATTTTTTCTTTTCCTGCTTTCCACGTATCTTCTTGCTTTTCGTCTTTTTCAGTCATTTGTAAATAGTAAGAGTCGTTTTTTCCTTCTATATAAGGAGGTAAGAGGATGAAGGGAAAGATCATCAGAGAAGAGCATCAGATGAGCATCGAGCATCAGAAAAAGAAAATCCCTCATCTCTCAATTCCTCACTTGTAAACCTTCCATATACATAAATAAAATATATTTTTTAAGTAAGCTATGGAGCATCTAGACGAGCTAAAAAATCAGGTATACTTATTCATAGTCATGTATAGCTAAACTTTTATATTCCTTATAATCTCTTTTATATCATAATTGTTTATCATGTTTTAGTACTGTTATAAAGAATCACTGGTTTTATCTCGTCATATAATATCTCTGCTGGTGCTGTATAAAATTTCACATAGAATAAATGTCCTTATAACCTAGAAGATAAGCAATTAACAATAAGTTATGAAAATAAAAAGGTAGTAATCAAAAGAACCTTAAATTTCTGTTTATAATTTTTTCTTTATTTTGTTCTTCTATTTCCGTCGTCATACTACCAAATTCATTTCTTATTGCTATTTCATATTTAAATAATATTTCCGTATATTCCTTATAATCTCTTTTATATCATAATTGTTTATCATGTTTTAGTACTGTTATAAAGAACATCTTAAGAAGGCTTGCCATGGCTAAATATTGCTGAGAGTAGTTAAGCCCAGACTATGCCATCCTAAGGTCGAAACCGGTAGGCAAGGAGGCCGTTTAGGGGAGTAGACAAAGTTGAGGCGCTGTTAATATTTGACACCAATATATTTGAACAAATAAAGGGAAAAGAATTACCAATTTTTTATTGTTGGTACCTCTAATATTTTATCTATGCTTAAGTTAATCTGAAGTCTAAGGCTAAAGATAGCAGTCCCCAGGAAGACTATAAACGTCCGGAGCTAGAAGGAGACGTTGGGAAACTCCGAAAAACCCAAAACAATTTATTTGCTAATAATGCAGGTACAAGTGCAGGTACAAGTGGACAACCTACAAAACCACAATACAAAAATACCAATTTAAACACAATGTTCACAAACCCATTTACTCAAAAAATACAAAGACCAGTTATGGTACCACCCCAAATAAAATACATACGCAGCAAGTTTACACTAAGAGAAAAAGATATACAACCATTTGTCCCAAAGCTACATACAAAACATATATAGAATCCAGACATATTTATGGAGTGCCTGTGCGCGGTATATGTGCGGAAGTGTTTTTATTCATTATTTTTAATTGAGTCTATATCTGGATATATATCTGATTCGTATGGCCAAAAATCTTCTGTAGAATTAATGATTTTATCAAGTATAATTTGTTGTAAATCTCTGTTAAGATTAACTGTTTTAATGATAGTGATTAATATTTTATCTTTAAAGAATATTTGGTATTTTGAGGGGTTACTTATTATTTTTAGGTTGTGGGTAGATTTATCCATTTTTGTAGTTGAGTCCATTATTTGCTATTATTTTTATTTTTATGTAAGGAAGTTGCTTCATATAATTGTTTTTCTCTTATATGTGATTTTTGAAGGTTTATTATATTATTTTTTATATATTTTAAAAATTTAGTATCTCTTGTTTCTAAATAAATATCTAAATTTTGTTTTATTAGGTATATTTGGAAATCTATTAGTTCTTTGGTGTGTCTCCATTTTTCAAATGATTCTGTATTCATATTTTGATTAAATTCTTTTATTGATCCGAATATAAATCTAGTTCGTATAAATCTAAGTTATCTATATCATCTGGTATAATTAGTTCTGTCCATCTTTGTTCCATTATTTCTATTATCTCAAAAGTAACTAAAATATCGTAGATTTTTCTCCTAATATCGTTATTAAGTTGTTTAAGGATATATAATATGAGTATTTTATAATTATTATCATCATTTATTAGGTACGTATTATTGCTCATTAAATCGATATTTATTCTTGTCATGTTTTTTACTAAACATATTCCCTCTAATCTCTTTGTTTATCATAAGGTTTATCATTTTTTAATAAGTTATTTTGAACAATCTCTTCTAGCCACTACCATGCTTTTCTTGCTTCAATCGTTTACCCTAACAGCGCCTCAACTTTGTCTACTCCCCTAAACGGCCTCCTTGCCTACCGGTTTCGACCTTAGGATGGCATAGTCTGGGCTTAACTACTCTCAGCAATATTTAGCCATGGCAAGCCTTCTTAAGATGTTCTTTATAACAGTACTAAAACATGATAAACAATTATGATATAAAAGAGATTATAAGGAATATAAAAGTTTAGCTATACATGACTATGAATAAGTATACCTGATTTTTTATCTCGTCTAGATGCTCCATAGCTTACTTAAAAGATATATTTTATTTATGTATATGGAAGGTTTACAAGTGAGGAATTAAGAGGTGAGGGATTTTCTCTTATTTTTTTGCTGATCTAATGCTCGATGCTCATATGATGCTCTTCTCTGATGATCTTTCCCTTCATCCTCTTACCTCCTTATATAGAAGGAAAAAACGACTCTTACTATTTACAAATGACCTTTCATGAACGACCTTTACTGTTCATGAATGACTCTTACTATTTACTTTACGACTTTTTATAATAAAACAAAAATTATACTATTCCTACTTTTACATCTGTCCATTATTTTATGGCTTTTTACAATGCGGTATAAATAGCTGACAGGGACATTTATCTACTTGACAGTGACATCTACCTACTTATGGAAGACAAAACTCTACATTTTTTCTTTTCCTGCTTACCACGTATCTTCTTGCTTTTCCTCTTTTTCACGTATCTTCCTTTTTGTCTCTTCTACGTATCTTCTCTTTTCTCCATATTTTTATTCCAGCTGTACATCTGGTATCTCTGTCATATCTCCTCCATTGTATTTTGAACAACGATGATCTGGATATTTATGACTAATTATCTTGCAGTATCTTGTTAATAGATTTTGAGAAATAAATTCATTCTTCAATGCTCTTGTCGTCGGTTTTTCTTCTGGTCTAAGTAATGATAATATCCATTGTTGGACTTCTTCCATATCTGCTTCTCTTACACTTCTTGAATTTGAATAAATCATTAATTGGTCTCTGGCATAGTAGCTCCATATCGCGTTTCCATTTAAATAATTATCTGCTAGCTCTTGAATAATGGTTGAAATTCCAATAATTCGTTTGTTTGCATAGAAATTGGGTATTTTGATCATAGGTATTTCTGGTTGTGTTATTATATCGTCTGGTAATATCATGTTTTTTGTCAATCCTAGCTTTACAACTTGGATCACTGGTTTTATCTCGTCATATAATATCTCTGCTGGTGCTGTATAAAATTTCACATAGAATAAATTTCCTTTCGTAACTCTTTTGTAGGTTAGAAATGCTTGGTGTATTTCTGGTATTCCTTGTAGCTCTTCTCCATCATATGTATATACTGTACTAAGTAGTCCATAATGGTAACATGTTTTGACTAGGTTCGAACTTGTCTTTGGCTGTGCAATGAGTCTGTTATATCCTTGTAATTTTTGGGTTATGTAGTCTTGGGTTGAATCTGTAGTTGTAACTGATCTTGGGTTTAGGTTTAAATATGTCTGGATTCTATATATGTTTTGTATGTAGCTTTGGGACAAATGGTTGTATATCTTTTTCTCTTGGTGTAAACTTGCTGCGTATGTATTTGTTTGGGGTGGTGCCATGACTGGTTTTTGTATTTTTTGAGTAAATGGGTTTGTGAACATTGTATTTAAATTGGTATTTTTGTATTGTGGTTTTGTAGGTTGTCCGCTTGTACCTGCACTTGTACCTGCATTATTAGCAAATAAATTGTTTTGGGTTTTTCGGAGTTTCCCAACGTCTCCTTCTAGCTCCGGACGTTTATAGTCTTCCTGGGGACTGCTATCTTTAGCCTTAGACTTCAGATTAACTTCATTAGTCTTTAGCTTTTTTATCTCTTCATCCATACTATCCACTTTAATACAAAGTGTAGTAATGGCTTCGAGTATCTTATTCATTGTATTATCTTCTGGCTCAGTTTGGATACCTTTGTCTTGATAGGTAGTCTGCAATAACATTTTTGTCAGTCCTTATTACCTCAATTGTAAATGTAAAATTTTGTATATTTAATACAAGCCTTCTTATTTCCTTCGTTGTCACCGAGTCTGGTATTTTTCGCGTTATCCACCACTTTACTTGCGTATTATCTGTTCTTACAATAAATTTGTTATAAACAATATATGGCTCAAATGCTAACAAATATTTATATAATCCAAATAGTTCTTTTCTATTTATTTCCCATTTTAATTGTGGTTCCGTGTATGATCCCGAATAATATCTACAATGATGTTCAATTTCTTCATTATCATATCTATATTTGAGAATTCCTCCATAACTGCGATCACTAGAATCAGTTTCTACTATGTATGTGAATTGCCTTTTTTCATTTGGAAAATATAGTTTTGGTAGTTCTTTACATAAATTTTTAATCTTTTTTATATGCATTTTATCTTTTCCGTCAAAATGGTATTCTACATCTTTCTTTAATTTTTTCTGCAGTGGTTTTAAGTTTTCTGCTAATTTAGGGATATATTCTCTTACTTGGTTAACTAATCCTAAAAATGATTGTAGCTTCTTTTTTTGTGTCAAGTGTCTCATTTAAATTAATTATTTTCTGTACTATATGCGTTTGCATTTTTATTTCATTTTTATCTATTTGTATACCTAAGAATTCTATTTGATTTTTCATTATTTCTGCCTTCTTTTTACTTAAACTAATTCCTGATATTTCTATGATGTGTATAAATATTTCTAATAATTTTATATGTTCTTCCTCTGTCCTGGAATATAATAGTATATCATCTATATATATTATGCAATTTTCTAATTGGTTGAAGTAGCTGTCCATAAAATGTTGGTATCTACCTGGTGCGTTTTTATATCCAAAGGGTAATACATTCCATTCGTAAAATCCTTGTGGTACCGTAAATGCTGTTAGTTGCTTAGATTCATCTTCTAATTTTAAATGGTAAAATCCTGATTTGCAGTCAAATTTACTAAAATAGTTATATCCTTGTATTTGTCTGATTTTTAGTATTTTATTTGGTATTGGATAATTATATGTTTTTGTTTTTGCATTTAAATTTCTATAATCTATAACCATTCTGCTTTTTCCTCGTTTTTGTTCACTATGTTTATTAACTATAAATGCTGGGCTAGTGTGTTTGCTGTTACTTTCTTGTATGTATTTATTGTCCAATAATTCTTGTATATGCATTTTAAATTCTGTTATATGTGATTTTTTACTAATAAATTATTAGATAAATTATTCCCACATACTATAACAAAGACACATTGGTGGTTTACTACCCCATGTGGACAAAGAGTAGGAGCAAAAAGAGTAAATAATAAATTAAGAAAAACAACACCATGGATCAAAGGAAGTGAGAAAATTACCCAAAAACTAGAAAATATAACACCAAGCAACCATAAAATAGAAATAATCATATTTTCTATAAATAAGATAAAACTACTCCAAGATAAATTAGAACTACTATATAATGACAATCCCTTACAAGGATGGGAAAAACATAAAACAAAAATAAAAATTGAACTGATAGATGAAAATAGTATAATTGTCACGACCCGATTTCTCGGTCATGATGGCACCTACAACCCCCGGTAGGTGAACCAATCCCTGTAGCCCAGAACAGCTAGTAATGGCTACTATCTAACAAATAAGAGAACAAGACAAATAAAATGGATAATATGAATGTAAATATATACAAATGCGGAAACTAAACCAAACCCCAAGACCTGGTATCATAGTACAGAGCCAAACTACATACATGGAGTACAAGTAAACCAAAACTATATATACAGATGTCTCTGAATGGAAATAGAGTACATGAAGCAAAAGATAAACTAAAGCTAAGCTCCGATCGCCAAGAGCCCACCTTCAGTCTGAAGTAGTCTTCAATAGATCTCCAAGCACGAATCTCAACGATCTACCGGCGATGGCCCACACTAGGATCTGCACCCAAAGATGCAGGGGGTAGGGGTGAGCACCAAATGCGAAGCATAAGGTACCCAGTAGGTATCATAGGCCGACTGGGCACATATAAGATAAAAGAGCAGTAATAGACAGAATAGAAGCAAGTAGTCACAGAAATCAACGAAAGGTACACAGGAACTAGCCCAGAGGGAAATCAACAGAACCACAGATGAGGCTAGTAAGCAGAATATACACACCAAAGGCACAGGTGAAAGTAAGAAACAACGCACCTGGGATCCTTGCAACAACAGTGTATACCAAATAAGTTTACAGAATGGACGGTATACCGGTAACCTCAAATGTAAGAAGAAGAGAGAAAGAGTAATAATAGGCATGCTCAAGACATGAATCAATACTCAACTAATCATATCAACCTCAAATCCAGAAACTAACACCCTAACAGTACCAATCTCATACTTATCCATAATAGAGAAACATTCTATAAGTAAAAAGCAAAAGTCTACCTACAGTCCCTCGGCCGCCCATACAACCGAGGAACACAAACAAGTGAAAACAAACCCTCCGGCATCCCATACTACCGGAGCGTACAATCAGCAAACAGCAAACAAGGGTGGAACCTCGAACCATGAATGATATGATGCATGAAGATCTCAAGTGCCATAGTATCTCTGTATGTACCTCCTCCGGCGCCGATCCGGCCCAGCAGGTAGGTTCCATGGAAGGTCTCTGCCCGTATACCTCTACTCCCCCGTATACCCCTCTTCCGGCACACGCAGCTCGTAGCTCCTGGCCCGGATAGCAAGGTCCATGGAGGTCCTCGACCCCATACCATATCTCAGTATCAGAACATGTATCAAGATAGAGTCCCAGTCTCAATATCAAGATATAGAACCAGTCTCAAATATGCATGCCCAGACCCTGTCCAGGACTAAAAATAGTAGGAAAATATCTGAAAAACCCCTCCACGGGTGCCCGGGCGTCGCCGGGTCTAAACAGTAAAAAGTCATCTCAAGTAGTAAGAAAACTCATCTAGTACTCCGGCCCTGCCGAGTCTAGTGATAATAGTAAAACTGATGATTTTAAACCACAAGTGAAATCAACCATTTCCAAATCATTTCCATCAAAAACGGCCCCCCGGGCCATGCAAGGTTTAGAAAACAGTGTCAGTAGGCCCAAAGCCAAAACCACTGTAAAACATCGATAAAACCTCTTTATATGCATGGAAATGATATGCTCACACACAACAATAGCTGCCCAACAGCTTACAATCAACCTACCGACCCTGCACAGGCCCACAGCTACTCAGCAAGCATAACCAGCCTAGAAGGATAATTCTATGCCCGGGACTCGCGGACATTCCCAAAATCCCACCGTCTATGTTCCAGAGTCAATAAGGCCCTCACAGGACCGCAAGGGTAAATAAATAAAATATATCGCCAAATACTACAAACAACGGAGGAATAAAAATAGCGGACATGAATAAAGCGGTCAAGGTTTGTGGTACCAACCTAATAAACCAACCCAAGGATGCCCATTAATACAATTTTATTCTATATATACGGAGTCTGGGGAAATTAAACCGTAACCTACCTGTCGTCCGATGACAAGCTGCTGAAACACGATGTCCAAGCTCGAACCACTCCGAGAAAATCCAAAACCAAATCGGAATCGGATTCGGATTTGGGACGGAATAACTTGACAAGATAATTAATTAATTAACACAAAGTTTTTCCCTCACAATACTCCTCACGTAAATGAATAATGCTTATGCAGCAACCATGACTTAATAGAATGCTTAAGCAGCAATTTAAAGCAATTGATTCATGTAGTATTATCCAACTTAATGGAATTGCATAGTATGCATACCATTTACTCATATGCTGCCACATAGATGATTGCTGGCCACTCCCTCCACTTACACGTGGGGTGGAGGTGGCACTCACAAGGTGACAAAATGTTATTTTCGTCCCGTTATTTATATATTCGGGTATTACGTAAATTCGTGGTATAATAAATATAATATTTTAAATATACCACAATTCATAGAAAACCATTTCCAATAAAACCTACTATATTATAATAATAAATTTAAACATAACTAAATTTCCTATCTCCGTTAAAATATTACGGAGTATAAAAACTTTATAAAATAAATACTTAAACCATTAAAATATTTTGAAAAGGCAACACTAATATAGTTTTTACCAAATTAAACTTTTAAATAATTATTTCAAATACACGCACGATGCTAATGAAGTTCTTAAGTTTAGGCTCGTAATTCGCCTACGCACGATTTCAATTATTCAAGAATTCTCTCGGAATCCTCCCTTATATTTTATCACTGTTTCGGAACTGAAATGGCATTTTAAAACGTAAAATTGAAGCTTAAATCGGGTTAAACCCGACCCGATTCGCGACCCGGTTCGCAACCCCGTTTTCTGCCAGACAGTCCGCGGTAAAACAGTCATAACTCTTTACTCCGAGATCCGTTGGACGTGCGGTTTTGTGCGTTGGAAACTAGACTCGTAGACCTTCGATTTGGTATTTCGGGGGACTTCTAACTCTTTATATATCGGGAGAAAATCCCCGACACATTTGACCCAAAGTTCAGAAAATTGTTAAAGGTCTTACGATATCTTTTGCCGATTTGCTTGACTTCAAACTTAAACGTGGAAATGACCGGAAGGGTCATTACATCATCCACTACTAAAAAAGGGCTTTCGTCCTCGAAAGTCAAGGTCAAGAGGGTACCTGAAGGCTAAAATAGCTGCGGATACTGAACCCGCATATCTCTCTCGGTCTCCCAGGTAGCCTCCTCGACTGGACGGTGCCTCCACTGAACTTTAACAACCGGGATCTCTCGAGACCTCAATCTCCTGACATCTCTGGCCAAAATAGTTGTCGGCTCCTCAACAAAGGCTAAACCCTCATCCAACTGAACTGAATCCCACTGCAACACATGAGACTCATCTGGGATATACCGACGCAGCATCGAAACATGAAACACAGGATGTATAGCTGAAAACATCGGAGGTAAGGCTAACTGATAGGCAACGCTACCAACCCTCTGCAGAATCTCAAACGGCCCAATGTACCTGGGGCTAAGCTTGCCCCGCCTACCAAATCTCATCACGCCCTTCATGGGTGATACACGGAGAAACACCAAGTCACCGACACTAAACTCCAAAGCCCGAAGCCTACGATCAGCATAACTCTTCTGCCTGCTCTGAGCTGCCCGAAGTCTGTCCTGAATCACTCGGACTCGGTCTAAGGAATCTCGAAGCAAATCTGTGCTCTGTGGCCCAGCACTAGAACCATCAAACCAACCTACTGGTGATCTGCAACGCCTGCCATACAAAGCCTCAAAAGGTGCCATGCCGATACTCGAATGAAAGCTGTTATTATAAGCAAACTCTGCCAAGGGAACAAACTGATCCCAAGAACCTCCAGAGTCAAGAACACAGGCTCGAAGCATGTCCTCCAAAATCTGAATAGTCCTCTCGGACTGGCCATCTGTCTGAGGGTGGAAAGCGGTACTAAGATGAACCTCTGTACCCAAATCTCGCTGAATAGCCCTCCAGAACTGAGATGTGAACTGAGTGCCGCGGTCTGAAATAATAGAAGCTGGAACCCCGTGCAACCGAACAATCTCACGAAGGTAGATCTGAGCTAACCTCTCTGCGCCATAAGAAGTCTGAACCGGCAAGAAATGTGCTGACTTAGTCAGCCTATCAACAATCACCCATATGGAATCAAACCCACGGGAAGTACGAGGCAAACCAACAACGAAGTCCATAGTAATCCCTTCCCACTTCCACTCAGGAATGGGAAGTCGCTGCATCAAACCACCAGGTCTCATGTGCTCGAACTTAACCTGCTGACAGTTCAAGCACCGAGATACAAACTCCGCTATATCCCGCTTCATACCACTCCACCAGTAAAGCTGTCTCAAGTCTCTATACATCTTCGCTGTGCCAGGGTGAATGGAATATCTAGTACAATGTGCCTCACGAAGTATCAACTGAATCAAATCACTAATCCTCGGAACGCAAAGGCGACTATCATACCTCAGAACCCCATCTGAATCTAGAGTAGCCCGACTGGTCTCACCCTGAACAACTCGATCACGAAGGTCACACAACTGCTGATCCTCAAACTGACGACTCTGAATCTGATCAATTAAAGTAGAACGAACCTCAACCCTGGCGAGAACTCTGCTAGGATCTGACAAGTCAAGCCTAACCAGACGGTTAGCCAAGGACTGAATGTCCAAGGCCAACGGCCGCTCTGAAACTGAAAGAGAAGCTAGGCTACCCATACTCACTGTCATCCGACTCAAGGCATCCGCTACCACGTTTGCCTTGCCCGGATGATACAGAATAGTAAAGTCATAGTCCTTCAGTAACTCGACCCATCTCCTCTGTCTCGAGTTCAACTCCCGCTGACTCGTGATATACTGAAGACTACGGTGATCGGTGAAGATATCACAGTGAACTCCATATAAGTAATGCCTCCAGATTTTAAGCGCAAAAACTACCGCCGCCAACTCTAAGTCATGAGTGGGGTAGTTGCGCTCGTGAACCTTCAGCTGCCTCGACGCATATGCTATTACTCGACCCTGCTGCATCAACACACAACCAAGACCAACCCCAGAAGCATCACAATACACGGAGAAGCTCTGACCCTCAACCGGCAAAGTCAAAACTGGAGCTGAAGTCAATAAGGCCTTAAGCCTCTGGAAGCTATCCTCACACTGATCCGACCACTGAAATGGGACATCCTTCCTAGTCAGCATAGTCAAGGGTGCTGCTATGGAAGAAAATCCCTCAACGAACCGTCTGTAGTGACCTGCTAACCCAATAAAGCTGCGAACCTCCGTAACAGTAGTAGGTCTAGGCCACTCACAAACCGCTGAAATCTTTCCCGGATCAACCCTAATCCCATCCCTAGACACCACGTGCCCTAGGAATGCAACTGACTCAAGCCAAAACTCACACTTTGAGAACTTGGCATAAAGCCGATGATCTCTCAAAGTCTGGAGTATAACCCTCAAGTGCTGCTCATGCTCATCTCTGCTACGCGAGTATACCAAGATGTCGTCTATAAAAACTATCACAAATGAGTCCAAATACGGCCAAGAACCCTGTGCATCAAGTTCATAAAGGCTGCGGGGGCATTAGTCAACCCAAAAGACATCACCAGGAACTCATAATGGCCATAACGTGTCCTGAATGCTGTCTTAGGGATGTCCTCCGCCCTAATCCTCAACTGATGGTAACCAGACCTCAAATCAATCTTTGAAAACACGACGGAACCCTGAAGCTGGTCAAACAAATCGTCAATCCTCGGCAACGGATACCTATTCTTCACTGTCACCCTATTCAGCTGCCGATAATCAATACACATACGCATCGACCCATCCTTCTTCTTCACGAAGAGAACAGGAGCACCCCAAGGTGACACACTAGGTCTAATAAACCCTTAGCTAACAGATCCTGGAGCTGCTCCTTAAGCTCCCTCAACTCAGCAGGAGCCATACGGTAAGGAGAAATAGAAATGGGCCTAGTGCCCGGCTCTAACTCAATAGCAAAATCAATATCTCTCTCCAGGTGGAAGGCCTGGCAGGTCGGTAGGAAATACATCGAGGAAGTCTTTAACCACAGGAACAGACTCAGGGAAGTGGGGTTCAGCACTAAATCTCGGACATATTGATAGATAAGCCTATAACACCCACCGGGAAATCAACTTCCTAGCTCGAAGACAAGAGATGATCCCAGAATGGTGCATGCAACAGAACCCTGCCACAGCAACCGGGGATACACCGGGCACAGCTTATGTAATGGTCTTGGCATAAACAATCCAAAACCACACGGTGAGGGGATAACCAGTCCATGCCCAGTATCACATCAAAATCCAGCATATCAAGAATCATCAAATCACCCCAAGTCTCTGAATCACCAATAGATAACATACAGATCTCACAATCCGATCCACTACTAAAGAATCTCCTACTGGGGGTCGAACAGAGAACAGGAACAGATAATGGCTCACTAGCCAACCCCAAACAAGGCACAAAGTAGGCAGATACATATGAACAAGTGGATCCAGGATCAAATAAAGCCATAGCAGGGCTGATGGCACACAGAAATCGTACCTGTAATCACAGCATCTGAGGCCTCTGCCTCTGGTCTCCTAGGGACCACATAAAACTGACGACGACCTCCACCTGCCCGACCGCCATCCCTACCACCCGCTCTACCGCGTGGCACACCACCTCTAGTCTGACGACCACCCCCTCTAGCCGGGGGCTGAACTGCCCGTAAAGGCTCGGCTAACTGAACTGTACCCTGCTGAGGGCAATCTTTAGCAAAATGCCCCATCGTACCACAAGTAAAACAAGCCCCTAACGGCCTACTCTGTCGAGATGAACCCGCAAATCCAGAATGACCACCATGACCTGATGCCCCAGAAATTGTACCCCTCGAAGACTGGCCGTTATAGCCCTGATGGCTGCCCTGGCCCTGCTCGAACTGGGTGCTACCGAAAGTCTGAAGGAAAGACTGAACCGGTCGGCTGGACTGACCCTGGTACTGCTGTGGCTGATAACTCCGACTCCACTGGCCAGGACCTCTCCCACCATATCTGGAACCACTATAGAAACCCTGATGTCGAGGCCTCTTATCTCTGGACCCCTGATCATGTCGCTGTAGGTCCTCCACAGTGTGCGCATAATCTACAATAGCCTGAAACGACCGACCACTGGCAATCAATATCTCAGCTGGCTGCCTGATCTCTGGCCTCAAACCCCACACAAATCTGCGAATCCTATCAGCCTCAGTAGGAATGATCATAGCTCCGAACGGTGCTAGCTGATGAAAACGGGTCTCATACTCCGAGATAGTCATAGATCCCTGCACAAGGTGAGTGAACTGCTCCCTGCGACGCTCCCGATCACTCTGGGGTAGGAACTTAGCCATAAAGGCCTCATAAAACCCAGACCAGGTCAACGGAGGTGACGACGGTGGTCTACAAGCAACCTGAGCCCTCCACCATAACTTTGCTGGGCCCTCCAACTGGTAGGTAGTATAACCAACCCCGTGAGTCTCCAACAACCCCAGATGATGCAACATCTCCTCACAGGTGGTAATAAAATCATGTGGATCCTGCCCAGAAGTACCCGCAAATCTCGGGGGTGCTAACCTCAAAAATCTGCCCAACGCCTTCTGCTCTGTCTCTGTCATAACTGGGCGAGGAGCAAGAGGCTGTGCAACAGATGGAACCGGAATAACCTCCGCACGGGGAGCCATAGTAGTCGACTGCGCACCTAAGCTCTGTGCACCCAGGGCTGCCCCCTGAGCAGATGTCTGCGCTACCTCCGAAGGCCGCTCTCCAATCACACCCAAAAGCTGCAATAGTAATCCCCGAATATCTGGAGACGGAGCTGTGGGTGGAGCTGTCACAGAAGTGGGCACTGGAGCTGGTAACGGAGCTGGTGGTACCTGGGCTTCCCCCTGAACCACATGCTGCTCGGGCTCTATCTCCACGCTAGCAGCTCTAGCAGGTGCCACTGTTCGAGGGCGTCCTGGACCCCTAGCTGGAGTAGGAGGCTCATCCTCGCGTGCTGCCGATGATCTCGTACGAACCATCTGCGGGAAGAATGAAGTAGAACAAATGAGATCTCTAGAAACTTCAAGGGTACAACGCACGACACAGAAGCAATGAAAGAGTTAATTTTCCTAAAATGCCACTGTAGCCTCCCAAAGATTGAGTACGGACGTCTCCGCCCCGATCCGCAGGACTCTACTAGACATTGGCTCCTATACCGATGACACCGGTGAACCTAAAGCTCTGATACCAAGTTGTCACGACCCGATTTCTCGGTCATGATGGCACCTACAACCCCCGGTAGGTGAACCAATCCCTGTAGCCCAGAACAATTAGTAATGGGCTACCATCTAACAAATAAGAGAATAAGACGAATAAAATAGATAACAGGTATATAAATATATACATATGCGGAAACTAAACCAACCCCAAGACCTGGTATCATAGTACAGAGCCAAACTACATACATGGAGTACAAGTAACCAAAACTATGTGTACAGATGTCTCTGAATGGAAATAGAGTACATGAAGCAAAAGATAAACTAAAGCTAAGCTCCGATCGCCAAGAGCCCACCTTCAGCCTGAAGTAGTCTCCAACAGATCTCCAAGCACGAATCACAACGATCTAGCGGCGATGGCCCACGCTAGGATCTGCACCCAAAGATGCAGGGGGTAGGGGTGAGCACCAAATGCGAAGCATAAGGTACCCAGTAGGTATCATAGGCCGACTGGGCACATATAAGATAAAAGCATAGTAATAGACAGAATAGAAGCAAGCAGTCACAGAAATCAACGAAAGGTACACAAGAACTAGCCCAGAGGGAAATCAACAGAACCACATGTGAGGCTAGCAAGCAGAATATACACACCAAAGGCACAGGTGAAAGTAGAAATAACGCACCTGGGGTCCTTGCAATAACAGTGTATATAAAATAAGTTTACGAAATGGACGGTATACCGGTAACCTCAAGTGTAAGAAGAAGAGAGGAAGAATAATAATAGGCATGCTCAAGACATGAATCAACCCAACTAATCATAAAAATCTCAAATCCAGAAACTAACAGTCTAGCAGTAACCAATCTCATACTCATCCCTAATTGAGAACAACTCTGTAACTAAAATAGCAAAAGTCTACCTACAGTCCCTCGGCCGCCCATACAACCGAGGAACACAAACAAGTGAAAACAAACCCTCCGGCATCCCATACTACCGGAGCGTACAATCAGCAAACAGCAAACAAGGGTGGAACCTCGAACCATGAATGATATTATGCATGAAGATCTCAAGTGCCATAGTATCTCTGTATGTACCTCCTCCGGCGCCGATCCGGCCCAGCAGGTAGGTTCCATGGAAGGTCTCTGCCCGTATACCTCTACTCCCCCGTATCCCCCTCTTCCGGCACACGCAGCTCGTAGCTCCTGGCCCGGATAGCAAGGTCCATGGAGGTCCTCGACCCCATACCATATCTCAGTATCAGAACATGTATCAAGATAGAGTCCCAGTCTCAATATCAAGATATAGAACCAGTCTCAAATATGCATGCCCAGACCCTGTCCAGGACTAAAAATAGTAGGAAAATATCTGAAAAACCCCTCCAAGGGTGCCCGGGCGTCGCCGGGTCTAAACAGTAAAAAGTCATCTCATGTGCTCGGTCCAACCGAAGCTAAAAATCATCTCAAGTAGTAAGGAAACTCATCTAGCACTCCGGCCCTGCCGAGTCTAGTGATAATAGTAAAACTGATGATTTTAAACCACAAGTGAAATCAACCATTTCCAAATCATTTCCATCAAAAACGGCCCCCCGGGCCATGCAAGGTTTAGAAAACAGTGTCAGTAGGCCCAAAGCCAAAACCACTGTAAAACATCGATAAAACCTCTTTATATGCATGGAAATGATATGCTCACACACAACAATAGCTGCTCAACAGCTTACAATCAACCTACCGACCCTGCACAGGCCCACAGCTACTCAGCAAGCATAACCAGCCTAGAAGGATAATTCTATGCCCGGGACTCGCGGACATTCCCAAAATCCCACCGTCTATGTTCCAGAGTCAATAAGGCCCTCACAGGACCGCAAGGGTAAATAAATAAAATATATCGCCAAATACTACAAACAACGGAGGAATAAAAAAATAGCGGACATGAATAAAGCGGTCAAGGTCTGTGGTACCAACCTAATAAACCAACCCAAGGATGCCCATTAATACAATTTTATTTTATATATACGGAGTCTGGGGAAATTAAACCGTAACCTACCTGTCGTCCGACGACAAGCTGCTGGAACACGATGTCCAAGCTCGAACCACTCCGAGAGAATCCAAAATTAAATCGGAATCGGAATCGAATTTGGGAAGAAATAACTTGACAAGATAATTGATTTACTTTATCAAATATATTTTTCTCACCACAAAACCTCTCACGTGAATGAGCATTTAATACTGTGCAAGTTGTGTGCAACAGTAATATATATATATATAGGTAAATTACTTTCAGCCATTAACCTAATATATATAAGTGCAGACATGCTGCCACCTTTCCCATTTGCTGGCCACCTTTCCCATTTGCTGCCTTCACCTTCCACTTACACGTGGGGGTGGAGGTGGCAACCAATTCCCTCCGTTAGATATATATTCGGGTATTGCGTAAATTCGTGGTAAAATAATTATAGTATTTTAAATATACCATAATTATTAGAAAATCATTTCTAATAAAACCTACTATATTATAATAATAAATTTTAACATAATTAAATTTACTATCTCCGTTAAAATATTACGGAGTATAAAAACTTTATAAAATAAATACGTAAACACTTATATCGTACCAAACATATTTTTCATAAGACGTTTAAAATATTTTGAAAAGGTAATAATAATATAATTTTTACCAAATTCAACTTTTAAATAATTATTTCAATTACACGCACGATGCTAATGAAGTTCTTAAGTTTAGGCTCGTAATTTGCCTACGCACGATTTTGATATTCAAGAATTATCTCGGGATCCTCCCTTATATTTTATCACTGTTTCGGAACTGAAATGGCATTTTAAAACGTAATATTGAAGCTTAAATCGGGTTAAACCCGACCCGATTCGCGACCCGGTTCGTAACCCGTTTTCTGCCAGACAGTCCGCGGTAAAACAGTCATAACTCTCTGCTCCGAGATTATTTGGACGTGCGGTTTTGTGCGTTGGAAACTAGACTCGTAGACCTTCGATTTGGTATTTCGGGGGACTTCTAACTCTTTATATATTGGGAGAAAAGCCCCGACACATTTGACCCAAAGTTCAGAAAATTGTTAAAGGTCTTACGATATCTTTTGCCGATTTGCTTGACTTCAAACTTAAACGTGGAAATGACCGGAAGGGTCATTACATCTGGTGCAAAACACATTTATAAACAATACTCTCCTAGACACGGCTTGTAGACTCCCTAGAATATGATGTTGCTCTGATACCAAGTTTGTCACGCCCCAACCTCGAGAGGTGCTATTGGAACCTGTTGCCAAAGCTTAGGCCTGAGCCCACCTTGCTGAACCATTAGACAAAAGCGCATAGATGCCACATGCAATCAAGAAAACAAACGAGTATATCTCAGCTTAAAAATAAGTCCTCGTCCGGCGAGGCCCCTGTCAACAGCACTACAAAGAAAATAGCTACTCCCCACAATTTATATAAAGCAATATGAAAGTATACAAGTCATGTTTGAGTCGTCAAGGCCACTATGAAATCTAGAAAAGCATAAATACTATGCAATATAAGTTAGGCCAACAGCTGCTAAGACATCAACAATCACAACGAGGACCAACTTGCCAACAACAGAGCTATACAACCCAAAAGACTAGTCTGTAAGCCTCTAAAAATATACTTGGCGGGACAAGGCCCCAGCCTATCTAGAAGATATAAACAGGAAAATAGGAAAACCATTAAGACACTGGCGACCCCTGGAAGAAAAGTAGTCCACCAATCCACTGAAAACTTGGCTATGCTACTCAGCAGGTCTGTCTGATCATTGCTCGAGAGCTACAGGCATAAATGAAGTGCCCCCAGGTTTGGAGCATCAGTACAAAATAATGTACCGAGTATGTAAATTAATTGAATAACTGAAACTGATATTATAAATATTATAAGTAATCAGATAAGGAGTAAAAAGATAATCCAAGCGTACTTAACTGCTCCAGAATCTAGAAATAGTTGAGATTGATATCATAAGTACTGTAAATACTCAAGTAGGGGGTGGGAGGTTAGTCAGAGAGTACTTACTTGTCCTTGCCTTAAATCCTACAAACCATAACTAACTGAGCAGCCCGCTTCTCGAATGGAGCTAACTAATATCATCTAATGTTGAAGCACTCGGAGAAGAAGATCAATAATCGTCATAATACAACCTAACTACTCCTGACACAAATCATTCAGTAATAATCAAAAAATAACCTAGGCAGCCGCCATAATCACGACAGGTACAAACAGCAAACAAGACCACCTACCCGGGCCCCCATAAGTTTAAAAGGTGCCAATTCAGTTTATATACCCCTATAGGTAGCCCCCTGGCCCCGTAGGTAGTCATTACATCTCAATAGACCTTTAGGCATTTTAAACATAGCCTCGAAGGCCATTGTTAAGCCCAATAGCCCATTAGGCACATTGCATTTCATAATTACCCCTTTAGGCATTCTTTAAATAGCCCCGAAGGCAATCACTATCTTCTTATAGACCAATAGGCTTCCTATAGTGCTCTTAAGCATTAATATAACCTCGTAGGCATCAACATGTAGCCTTCTTAGGCAATTGAGTAGCCCGTAAGTGAACATGCCTCAATATAACCCCGTAGGTAACCATAATAGCCCAATTAGCTTCATATTAGACCCAAAGGCAACTCTTTGGCACGCAAACCTCAATACAGCCCGTATAGGCAAACATAATAACCCATGAATGAAGTAACTTCATTATAGCCTCATAGGCAACTCTTTTACTCGTAGGCCTCAACCTAGCCCCTTTAGGCAGACTTTATAGCCCATGAGTGAACATGCTTAATAATAAGACCCTAGGAAATCAAAATAGCCCATAGGCTTCAACACATCTTAATATGCCCTTAGGAAACATACATATAGACAATAAGGCACCAATCATATCTCTATAGCTAACTATAATAGCCCTGATGGCAAAAACAAACAATCAAATAGCCCAAAGACAAGCAATATAGTTATAAGCGACCTATAAGAATAATCTCTAAGTCGTATACAAGCTCAGGGTCTCTATTAATAGAATACGAATCCCCCACGAGGGATGACTATATCAAGTCAAGTAGCTAACCAAGTCACATAAGGCTATGAGTAATTCGTCTACAACAACTAGCTTTCTTGTTCTATAAGCTTTAAGAGGACTTATCGAAATAAGGGACTAGTAACACACTCTTCATATCGACTTCTAGCGGGATAATGTGAATTCAGAATTTCTACGAATGATTCTATGATGGCTGATGAACGCAAAAATCGTGCTCTCCAAGTAAGAGGCCACGACGATCATGCAGCTAAGATAAATTTATAAACCCAATTAGTGTAGGGGTCGTACCCTAGAGACTAGGGGTAGCTATATATCAATTGAAATGGATTGAGTTCAAGGTGAGAGTAATTGCTCAAAACAACAAGTGAAAGGATTGGGGGAATTGGGAATGTTGTTACTATAATCACATTTCTATTTAGAAAGCAATAAAACTAAAACAGGTGTATCAAGTCGACTAGATTACTAGGGATGCATATCTGATGGGGCTTTGATTATGGGATGGGGTAATTACCAATTCATACCTATTCTTGCTTAGTGACATGAATAGCATTTGTCATTGGTAAGATTTTCTTATCTCTCGATCAATAATCTTATATGTGATGATCTCGGTTAGAGCATCATCAGTTTGATCAATAAACAACCAATCTAGCTTGGGGAGGTCATACTATCTCTAGCTTCGACAGTTAAATGGGAGAATCTGACGATAAGAGCTATTCCTAGCATCAAATTTGAGTGGAATGCCAAGTTGCCACTAGTAATTTCACATCCAAAACTATGAAATCCTTTCTCAAGCAATCAAATAGTCAAGTAATGTAAATTAATGTTTTCAACCACCAATTTTAGGATTAAAACATGGTGAAATTACTAGAACCATGTCAATTAAGCAATTATAAGCAAGAATAGATAACACCCACACCCATTTCTTAAGCACCCATCATCAATACACCCCTAGATAAGAGATTTTAGCCACTCATAGTGAGAGAGAAAGAGATACAAGCTGGGTAATTCAAAATCCCTTCCATTAGAGCTAAATCTCAAGTTCTAGCTTCAATTTGAGCACACAAGTGTCAACCAAGAGAATTAGATTGAAACCCTCTTCTCAATGGAGGTGAAAAACTTAGTCTCCAAGCTAAAATCTCTTCAAAATATTCAGAATAATAAAAGTTATTTACAATTGTGCCTGAATAGGCCTTTTATAGTTTCCCAAAATGTCACTAAAAATTAGGACAAAAATGCCCTTTGGGAGGTATGCAGCGCGATGTACGGTTTGCACGTTGTAAAGTGCACATCACACACTGCCTCCGTTTGAACAAGTGACTTTAGCTAGAATTGGGAGCTCCGTGCAAAGGGGGTACGGCTCGCACCTCAGGATGTGTGCGTCGCACAACAACTGCACCCCTTGACAGACTCTTCAGTGACCTTTGCAGCTTGTGCGGAGGAGGTGCATTTCGCACCTTAGCCTTTGCGTGTCGCACGGCCACCGCATCTCCGATCAGAATCTTTAACTTTTCCGAACACTTCACACCACTCTTTTTGAGCTCTTTTTGGGTCCATTTCCTTATTTATCATCTTCTCTCAAAAGTACCTGCATAGACATCAATAAAGGCCATAAGAACCTATAAATCTATTCAAAACATAGCAATAATTCATTGATATAGGCTCAATAAGTTGGTAGATTACCGACTTATCAAACCCCCAAACTTGAACTATTACTTGTCCTCAAGCAAGATACTTACAAGAAAAGATTGAATTATGATCTAGGCTCAATCAAGGCACAAAAGACTACTCTACACTAAATAATAAGAAAAAGAATAAAGAAAAGACTCAAACAACTGACTCAACTACTATGCTAATCTCAAATTAGACCACCACAAATTCAAGGTAGTTAATCATTTCAAAACCTTTTCGAAAAGGACATTATTTATCATTCAAAATCAAGGGAATTTAGTCATTTAAAATAAGACATTTAAGATTCTCAAGTCATTGGCATGGACCCTCAAGGTTTGCCTCGAGATTTGCCACACAACTTGTCTCATTCATTCCCCTAAATTTAAATAGAGACTCTATGTTTCAATTCGAGTGCATGATGCCACTCACCACAAGAGAGAATCCCACTCACAATCATTCAATTCACAAAACACGAGATTATAGGAGAACCAATAAGACTCTCACGCTCTCAAGGAAGTTCAAGTGTATACGCGTCGAACCATAGGCTTGCCCTTCATGTATATTGCCACAAATGTAGAGTAGCCAAACTTAAAATCACCAAGGACTTGCAGGTTATGCTGTTTGCTAAGGTTAAGGTTAGGATATCATTTGGATCAAGTGATTGCACCTTCCTAATGCTCTTTGTTCTCATTTAGAACACCGCTCACATTTTTCAATTTCAACTTCACCTTATTCCTCCCTCAAACAACCCAAGATTTCTCCTTTTAACTCATGATCATTCAAACTCCTTATACCACCTTCACTTGGTAGCACCTATATTTGCTTTTCAATTTGCTCATTGGATTGATCTTTTGGAGCAATTTTCAATTCAAAATTAAGGTGCTACCTTGCACATGAAGTGCACTTCTTTTCTTCTCCTCGTTTGATCACATGCACCCCCAAACTTAGGCATTTTCCTATATTGTATTTTGTTTCCCCCCAAACTTAGGCTTTTAGCCTACATTTCATTTTTTAAGCAATTAGGGAGGATGGGTGCCAAAATAGAGGTTCTAAGAAAGGAAAGGTATTACAAGGTGCAAAAGAACGGTCATAAGTTGAAAAAGGGTTCGCTAGGATTAATGTCGTGGGAAGTCATTTGGGTGAAGTGGCTGTGAAAAAGGGCCTAAGGTCATCTTCCAAGCATGGTCACACCTAGAATTTTGCCTTGAATCACATTCGGGGCAAGTTCTAGATGACACTTATTCACAAGAATCAAGGTAAAGCCTCACCGAACAAGGCATCATGCCACAATATCACTTTCATTAGTCTCCCAAAAAATTGGGGAAAATGATTTTTGACAACCTATTCCGAGTTCATTGCAACCTTTTTTGTGAGTAAATCAAGCCAAAGCGAGAGTGTGCAAGTCATGACAAGAGAATGCTTTTATTCAAAAATTCATTTCCCTTCTTCCTTTTCTTTTCAAAATAATTTGTCACGATTTTTTTTTGGTGGACCCATTTAGAGACAAGCAACTACGGACTCAATTCTAAACTAAACCTTTGCATTTTCCCTTAAAAAAGTCGCCTCTCAATCTATTATAGGGGAACACCAACCCGGTTCGACACACAAAAACAAAAGAAAATGAAAAACAAATTAATTAAAAATCTTGCTCCTTGGGAAAGAACCATGGTATGAAGAAAGCCCTCGGAGTTTATTTCTAAACTACTATTAACAAGGCAAAATACGAATTGCGCGCTCACGATTCATTTTAAAACAAGCCTCGGCGTAGGCCTTAAGCGCATTTGCAAAGCACGAGTAGTAAGAAAATCAAGCATGTAAGACTTATCTGGCAACACAATCCCAATCAAACAAAAATTAGGCCCGGCAAGGGCACAAATAAGCTCAAGGTAAAACAAAACATAAAGTAAAACATAATCTATAGGCCCAGCAAGGGCAATAACATCACAATCATCCAAATATGCCTGACAAGGGCCAAATAAAATCTAGCATAAATCCCAACAAGTCCCGACAAGGGCAATAAAATATCTCAAGACCACTCACGGGCGCCAACAAAAGCAAGTAAGGCCACCCCCTTCCCATAAAAGGAGCATTGCCGTCAATGCTCATAGTGCAATAGGAAGAAGGGTCGAACTCCCTGGAGGACTACTCCTCATCATCATCATCTTCAGCAGCTATTTCCTCATCTGCGGGCTTCTCACTAACATTGTCACCCTGCTCTTGATCTTCATGACCTGACAATACCTCATCCTCATAGGCTGCAAACAAACAATCCATTGGTCTGGGAATGGAGCAAGGTTGAGGAAGGGTGGTTAGATCTTCTTCTACAATAGGTGCTTTTCCTTTCCCCTTGCCAATGTCTTTATGGAGTGTCTTGAGAGATTTCTCACACTCGTCCACCCATTTGCGTAAATTGAGAATGCTTTCCACAACTTCTTTCATGGCCAACTTGACTCCCCAGTCAATAAACTCCGATAGTTCATTGGACAACTTCCTCAATTGCCTCTCATGATTGTAATATTTTTCAACCAGGTCTTGGAGGCCAATGTTAGACAGTGGCCCTCTGGGCGCAGCGGCTGGAGGTGTGTGCTCCCGAAGCAAGAGGAGATGGAGGAGATGTATGTATTTCAACATCATCATCATCATTCTCAAATTCCATTGATGCGTCTTCCCTACGCCTTTTGAATCGAGGGGCATCCCGATCAATCTTCTTGTCAAGATCTAATACACTAATGGCCGGAGTGGGAGTATCACAGTCGAAGAAAGGAACACCAACTTGCACACAAAGTTTGCTAATTAACACCAAAAAGGGAAATGCATCACCACTTCTTCGAGATTTCCTCTTTATCACCAATGCAATGACCTCACCCATATTGATATGGTCTCCTACCATTATTGCAGCTACCAGTATGGCTCCATCATGTGTTATCTTTTGTCATTATAAGAAGGTATCAGACGTGAGTGCACAAAGTCATACCACACGCGTGCCTCGAAGTATAAGGTCAGGTGGGGAATTTTACCCCACATAGTGGCCTAGGGATGTATGTCAGGAGCAATGATGAAGGTAGCCCATTCGAGAGGTTTACGCTTGAGAAGTAGCTTTTCCATGAGGTCAGGGGCTGATTCAATTTGATTGCTCCAATAGATTGCATGAATTACAGCTGGAGTGATCTTAACTTCTTTTCCCAAAACCATAACTGAGTCCAATGCAGGGAATTTCTCACAACCCCCGTTGTGGCCTTTAGCATCATGTGAGGCTTGATACGAGGCAAAGAACTCTTGGACTAACTCCTTGTAATCTGTTCCGGGCACCTCCTGAAATGGTTGCCACTGACGGTTGGCAAGCTGAGTGGGAATGTTTGGTAGATTGTCCCCCACTAAATTTAGGTTGAAGCTTTGTTCCTCATTAAAGGTACTTCCCCTATTTCGAACCAAATCCTCTCCTCCTTTGAGATTTGGTCATGGGAAAATGAGACTTTCCTTTTCCTTTTATCAGTTGGCTTGGATAAGGAGGGAGTTATTGGCCTACGTGATCTTCTCTCGGTTTTACCCCTGTTAGAAGACATGTTCTGCATAGGAAGATTATTAGCTTAAAACAAAAACAAAACTTATGAAGTAGTTAGCAAACTACAAAGGATGGAATGCAAAGGTTGAAAAAAATAGAGTAGGTGAATGTTGGCCTGTGCGAACCACATGCAAAATGCACCAAAGAGAGTGTGTGTCGCATGTGCTATCGCACAAGCAGACAGAATCCTATAGGGATTTTCCATCGAGGTGCGAAGCTGGTGCTATTCGCACCATCAGAAGTGTGTATCGCACCAGGTGTCGCCCCTCAGATCAGTGACCTGCGTTATATTTTCAACATGGTGCAGTGCCTTATGCGACCCGCATATCAAGATCTATGCATCTCATGTGAAGCGCACAATGACACAATTAGAATTTTTGGTTCTTTGTGTGCTTGTAAGTTCCGCATATGACCCATAGAGCAAGATATACATAGATACTAGGCATCCCGCAACAACCCAATCAGCATTAAACAAGGGGGATAAGGGGTATAATGACCATAACTTCCGGGTACTAAGATTTCCCGGGATTTTCATTGACACAATAGCAAGCAAGAAAGGAACTCAATGACTTCCCTTAAGATGGATGTTACCCAGTCTATCATTGGGAACATCAAGCCCTCACTTGTACAATGAATATCCACAATTTCAGCAACAATTAACCCCCTCCCCGTACAAGATAATATACCCCAAATATAATGCTAAACAAAAACCATAGGTATAGACTCAACAAAATTCAGCCTCAAGAATCAACTTTTAATCAAAACGTCATGACAAACGATGATTTACCCTTAAGAACGACGTCACCCAAACTGTTATTGGTCCAAATCATTCATTTATCAGAAGTGGGTTACTCCCACTTCACCCCAACACATAATTAAAGGCTAAAAATAACTACCAATCAACATGCATTACGAAAATTAAAGTTCTACCAAGTTGACACATAGCAATATCATCAATACAACTTAGAATTGGGGACCCAAAATTTTCAGATCTCGCCCAAAATCAACATGGCAATTCTACTAAGCATGCTTCACAATATGAGTTCCCAACATTCATAGAAATAAGTATATAATATCCGGGAACTTACCACAAGTGAAGATTATGAAAGGAGGAGTGAAAATTAAAGATTTTTGTTCTTCGATAATGGTGACCAGCAAAACCTTCCCTGAGAGATAACGACGGCAGTGGTGATGGAATGGTGGGGATTGTGGGTGAGATGAGGAGATGATTTTTGGAGAGGTTTGAGGGATTTAGAGAGGGTTTTGGGAAATTTTTTTGAGGGTTTGAGGAAAAAGATGGTGGAAGAAGAAGAAAAAAGGTTGTCTTAAAAGAAAAAGAAAAAGAAAGGTCGGTCGGGTCGGTCAACGGGTTAGGTCAATTAAAATTCAAACTTACCGTTGCTGTGCCGCGACATGAGATTTGCACCAGACAAGGTGAAGATCGCATGGCATTTTGAACATGCCCATTTTTCTCCCCTGGGTTTGCCCAGGCATTTGTTTCACCATGCGATGGAGGTGCGATGCGCACTTGGGCTCGTGCGATTCCCACGGCCAACCTCATGTTGCCACTAAATTTTCAAATATTCTTCAGGCATATGTTTCACCATGCGATAGGCTATGCGACATGCACAAATTCTTGTGTGGTCCGCATGGCCCTTTTTGCGTTTCTTTGCCTTGTTTAATTTTTCCATCCATGCATTTCCTACAAAAACACCAAAAACAACAAAGGATAACCAAAAACAAATAAAGAAACTGCGGTTGCCTCCCAAGCAGCGCTTGATTTAACATCGCGGCACGACGATACTACCTCAATCCTCAATCATTCTTCGGGTTGGTGATGATGTTTATAGGCAACATCCCTTTCATCCTCGGGTTTATTTGGCTTGATAGGGGGTTCATTTGGGCCTCAAGGTGCTTGATTTAGGCTGAATGGGAGCTCATAGTTTGGTGAAGTGTTGAGACCTCACTCTTAAGCTCGCTCACTCTCGTATTTGTGGTGTCCACCTTCTTAAGAACCAAGTAAAACATGTCCTCCAACATGGAATGGCCGGGGTTGCTTGTGCTTGGTTGGTAGAGAGAGTCTACCCTGTTCGGAGGGATATAGGATTCGAACTCCGGTGATTGAAACGATCACCATCCTTGTCTCTATCCCACTAATTTCTGTCTCTTTCTTAGTCTTGAATCCAACCTTAGTTATCCTCCCTCGGGCGATAATACCCGGGATAAGAAACTGCTGACACAAAATATAGCTTTTAATCAACCACAGTCATGAGCTCGTCATCACTAGCTTTTATTTCCAATGTACTCACTGCATCCATTGTCTAAGCACTTCCAGCTCCCATCACATGCTTGGTCATAAAGTCAATTTGTATCATTATTTTGGCCATTGTCTCATCTCTCTCTTCCACTTTTTTCCTCATTTCATTGATAAAGAGGGATAAGGGTCCTCCCAAAGTTGGCACATTTGCTTCTCTTATATTCCAAGCTTGATTGGTCTTTGGCATCTTAATGTGCTTCTACACCAAATAGTCCCTTCATTTGGATTAAGTGGAGCATGGTGCTAGTCATATGAAAAATAGCATTACCCACTGTGGGGGGTAGGCGGATTGCACCTACACCCTCTTGCATCATAGGCTCAGCCTCATCGGCCTTCATGAAGCCGTCAACGCTCTCGTTGTTGTCAGCCTCATTCATAGGCTAGCCTGCTTAATCACAACACAAACAACAAAGAAAAGTAAAAAAAGCAAGAACTCTCAAGGTGACTTCAAAACAACAATAAAAAATACCTACCAACTCAAGTCTACGGCAACGGTGCCATTTTTTATGAATTCTCAAATCGTGCTCTTCAAGTAGGAGGCCACGACGATCGTGCATCAAAATAAAATTTATAAAACCAATGAGTGTCGAGGTCGTACCCAAGGGACTTGGGATAGCTATATATAAATTGTAATCAATTGAATTCAAGGTGAGAGTAATTGCTCAAAACAAAAAGTGAAAGTATGGGGGAATTGAGAATGTTGTCACTACAATCGCAATTCTATTTAGAAAGCAATAAAACTAAAGCGGGTGTTTCAAGTTGACTTGACGACTAAGGATGCATATCCGATGGGGCTTTGGTTATGGGATAAGGTAATTACCAATTCATACTTATTCTCTGTTAGTGACATGAATAGCATTGGTCATGGGTAAGATTTGCTTATCTCTCGATCAACAATCTTATATCCGATGATCTTGGTTAGGGCCTCATCGATTTGATCAATAAACAACTAATCTAGCTTAGGGAGGTCATACTATCTCTAGCTTAGACCCTTAAATGGGAGAAACCAAGGATAAGAGCAATTCCTAGCCTCAAATATGAGTGGAATCCCAAGTTCCCACTAGTAGTTTCACATCCAAAACTATGAAATCCTTTCTCAAGCAATCACATAGTCAAGTAATGTAAATTAATGTTTGCAACCACCAATTTTAGGATTAAAACTTGGTGAAATTTTTAGACCCATGTAAAATAAGCAATTATAAGCAAGAATAGATAACACCCACACTCATTTCTTAAGCACCCATCATCAATACACCCCTAGACAAGAAATTTTAGCCACTCATAGTGAGAGAGAAAGAGATACCAGCTGGGTAATTCAAAATCCCTTCCATTAGAGCTGAATCTTACGTTCTATCTTATATTTGAGCACACATGTGTCAACCAAGAGAATTTGATTAAAACCCTCTTCTCAATGGAGGTGTAAAACTTAGTCTCCAAAATAAAAGCTCTTCAAAATATTCAAAATGATAAGAGTTATTTACAATCGTCCCTGAATAGGCCTTTTATAGTTTCCCAAAACATCACTAAAAATTAGGACAAAAACACCCTTCGGGAGGTGTGCGGTGCGATGTACGGTTTGCACGTTGTGAAGTTTGCATCGCACACTTCCTCTGGTTGAACATGTGACTTCAGCTAGAATTGGGAGCTCCCTGCGAAGGGGGTGCATTTTGCACCTCAGTTTGTGCGTGTTGCACATCAACCTCACCCCTTGACAGACTCTTCAGTGACCTTTGTAGCTTGTGCGGAGGAGGTGCATTTTGTACCTTAGTCTGTGCGTGTCACACAACTACCGCATCTTCAATCAGAATTATCAGCTTTTCGGAACACTTCACACTTCACTCCTTTTTAGCTCTTTTTGGGTCCATTTTCTTGTTTATCATCATTTATCAAAAGTACCTGCATAGACATCAATAAAGGCCATAAGAACCTCTAAATCTCTTTAAAACATAGCAATAATTCATAGATATAGGCTTAATATGTAGGTAGATTACTGACTTATCAGTGGCATACTAGAATTAGAGTCTATACCAGTTATAATCAATCGCATTTCTTACGTGATGAGCATCGTCTATGCCTCAAATATCATTCCCAACTAAACCCAAATAACTATACGATAAGATTTCAAATTAGATAAATCCCTTCCCCCAAGGGTCACATATATACCAAACCTTAGATTTCGTTCAAGGTAATCACGCTAATGCACATAGATCCAAAAGCAACCACACATAGCCCCACATGCAACTAGTAAAGCCATAAAATAAGATATAAGCGACTATACAAGTAATTTAAGTCATGTCTAGCACGAGGTCTCTATCTGTAGAGTAAGAGTCCCAAAAGGGGATAAATTTACCTCCTCTGGCAGCTAACACAATCAACCACTACGATCTTTAGTAGCAAACTTACAAGTGACATAGCCTAAAGAAACACAAGCGGGTATATACCATATGCGACCTGTAAGCAAATCCAAGACACGTCTAAAGCTTGGTCTCTAATAAAGGAAAAGATATATGGCAAGGATGTAGTAATCAAATCAAATAGCCAACATGGGGAACTACGAATACAAGTCATTTATCGATTATAAGCTAGCCTTATCATGCTATGGGCTATAAAGGAACATGCCAAGAAAAGGGATGACCTTAAAAAACCTTTCAATTGAAGCTCCAAAACAATAGCTAATATAAAGAAGACGAAGCTATCAATAACTTACAAGAGTTGCGAGCTCTCGAGATAATATAATAAGGTATACTTCACGCCATTTAATCTGACAACCATCGTATGTGGCTCAAAAAAAAGTGCACCATCCACCATTTTCTTCAACACCCTAACACTAATGATATACAATAATGATAACCCAACTTAATGAGAAAAAGGGCTGCCCGAAGCCACGATATCTAAAACACCACTTCGTGTGTAGAAAATAAATAAAAATGTTTCTAGGACGTGGAATTATGAAGGAAGGTCATGGGAGGGAGATTATCTCAACAAAATCTTCAAATTGCAAAACTAAACAAGATATCAAAAGGAACCACCACCGCTACTACATCAAAACTACGTCAAAACACTACTTTACGATAATTTCGGCCATGCCCGATTCTACACAGACAATGTGTAATAAAATGGTCACAACTTTCTACTCAAACGTCGTATGGATGAACGGCTTGATGTTCTAGAAAATAGACTCAAAGACCTATAATTTGAAATAAATTAGGCCCTCTAAATCTTCATAAATTGGGATATATGCTCGCCCCAATTTAGCCTATCAACAAGATTACATATGTATTTACTACTTTTAAAATTGATCAGAAATCGATACTACCAAATATGAGTTCATGCCGAGGAATAACTCTACATGAGGTATACAACAACATACCAACCCAAAAGCTCTACAAATACTTCTCTCAAGATACGATAAATTTAAAACCTTTAAAATCAAGGGACCATGCCAAGAAGAGAAAAGAGAAACCTTTACATACCTCAAATTTAGGCTCGAATAACTTGATATAGATAATGCTTTCCTTTTGACTAGAAAATATAGCACCAAATATGTCCCCTTACAACACTCTCATTTAACACATAGATGAACATAGGTTGTAATTGTATAACTTTGCTTCCTTTCCTTTTGTAAAGAGAATCACATGAAAAAAACTAATGGAGTTGATAATTTATATAATAGGGACTCGTACAGTTCATGACTTGGAAGAGGGGTTGGCTTTTCCATGGTAATTTATCACTTTTTGAGAATATCAAATGAAATTAACTGATGGAAACTAAGCATATATATGAACTTTCACAAATAACCACCACCTTAAAAATTAGCTGCTCCCAATTTATTAACACCAAATGATAATATAGAATAATCTGGTCCCCCTAATTAATGCCTTATGAGGAGGTGGCAAAATCGAACTCACTCTTATCCCATTATTCTCGAATATTGCTAGGTCTGTGGTAAAATACATATAAATTTTTGAATATATCATAATTAATAGAAAATTATTTTGAATAAAGGATATCCCTTAAAATAATAATTTTTCAATATAACTAGACTCAAAAATTTTATTAAGAATATTAATAAATTATAAAACTGTTAAAAAATAAATACATACCCAAATATATCATCTGATGAGTTTTTCATAAATAATTAAGGAAATTTAGAAAGAAACAAATAATATATATTCTTTTCCGAATTTAATTTACATTGGATGTCACAAAATGCACAAGGAGTCACAATAAGATCCTCAAATTTAGGATCATAAGACTTCGACACTGGATGAAGGATAATAATAACTCCCCAGGGTGATACAGGATTATACATGTAATGACCCTTCCGGTCATTCCCATACTTTAACTTTCTTTGTAATGTTAGAGCTTGACTGTAGCGGCCCAAAGATATTTATGACTTAACGAGACCGGTGGTTCAGTGACTTGGCCATTTGTTAGGTCGTTATGACCATTTCCCTATTTTAGAGCTTTAACTTAGGAAATCATTGACTTAAGTCAACCTTCTTAGCAAGCATGCTCGAAATTAAATTCCAACAATTCCATTAACTCCAGAGTATAGATTTTGGTCTAGTTGTACCAACGCTTGCAAACTTTTATTTTGGATTTATCTCACTTTTTGATATTTCAAGCCAGTTGAGCTTAGAAGTTTGACGTTAGTCAACATTCAGAGAAGACATAATTGTATGGGAATTCCATCAATGTTTTTAGCTTCAGAAGGTCGACTTTGGGCTAGAGGGACCATTGGTTTAGGTCATGAGGCTTTCAGACTCATTTTGGGCCATTGGGTTCCGTTTTGTAAAAGTTGGCTATTTGGTCATGGGATGAAATTTCCTTTGAAACGATCTCGATTGGGCATTTCATTAATTTTGTTGAGTTCAGAATGTCATTTTTATTATAGTAGTATAGTTCATTTGCGCGCGGAGGGTCTCAGATGAATCCCGGGGACCCATTCGGTGACTTTTCAACTTGATAAAAGTTACTGGTTGTTGTTACAGGTGCAGGCCTGAGTCCCTAATTGATATCATTAGGGAGTCCACGTGATTTTGATAGTCTACATCTTTGGGCATCACTATTGTGAGGTCCCTTTCACGTGACCACGATGAAGGGCATGTGGACCTGGCACACTTTGTTATTCGCGATCACGAGGGTTTTTTCCACGACCGCGATGAAGTCCCTGTCCCTTTCTTCTTCGTGACCACATGGCTAGCCTTTGAAATTGTGATGGTCTATCCACCATGGTCGTCGCGACTGTGTGGGGTCCTTTTGCAATCACGAAGAAGGACTGCTGGCAGTATATATGTATCTTCTCCTTCATTTTAAAAAGACCCACCATGAATTAATCCATTTCTCTTAATCTCAAGGCTCCAAAATTCAGTAGGATTATATCATTTAGTGCTAGGATGATTATTCTGTACCTGTGATCGAGTTTCCATCTCTTTAATTTCGTAAATTCTTCATCTTGGTTTTTATTCTTGGGACTAGGGGATATTTTAGGCCCTTCCCCTGCTTGAATTGTGCTTATTTTTCAGGCATGTGTTCCTGGTAATATTGGGAACCTCGTGGTAATTTTTATTTTGTTGTTAGGGTTGTAGGGACCATGGGCCCACTTTTGACCTAGATTTTTACCCGGCTGAAGTATTAGCTTTATGGGTATCATTAGCTTTGTATTGAAAAGTAGAGTATGTTTTTGAAAGTTTGATTGCAATTTGGGACATCTCAGAGAAGTTCAGGCTCGGAAGAGGGCTTCATTGTAGCTATTTGTCAAACCCCAGGTTGATTACGGCTTACCTACCTTACACTTTCCTTATATAGAAAATAATTGTACTATTTAGCCTCTTTAGGTTGGGTTTACTAGGATTAGCACCCCAGACCTTGTCTGTCTTCTTTTTGTCTGTTCTTACTTCATCTACTTTAGTGTTTGAGCTAGTGTAGTAGTATTACCCTTGCTGCACTATGTGGCCTTTTCTTATTCCTTTGAACAATAGACGGTGGGAAACTTGGGAAATATCTGTGAGTCTCGAAGATTGATTTGCGATTATGAGCTGGTTATCTATGTTGTAGAGTAGATTTAGCCTATGCAGGGCCGGTAAGTTGATTGTTGGTTGTTGAGCAGGTGATTTGATTTGTTAATTTCATCACTATCATGCAAAGATTTTTCTGCATTGATTTACTACTACTACATGGTTGTGGGCTTGACTATCGCTAGTTTTTTCTAAACTTTGCATGGCCCCGAGGGCCCATTTTTACTTATAAATGGATTTAAATTGGTTTTATAGATTTTCTTGAGATAAAAGGGATTTGTAATAGTTTTTCACACTGATACTACACTCGGCTGGGCTGGAGTACTAGACATGATTTTCTATTGATTTTGAGATGATATTAGGCTCGGCTTGGCTAGAGGGCTAGATATGACTTTATTTATTAATTTAAGACCCGGATAGACTCCGGGTATGGATATTAAGAATTTGTATGTGGTCACAGAGACCTATATGGACATTGCTAATCCATAATAGGGGATATGGGCTGAGACTGCCAGAAGAGGGGTATATGGGGGAGTAGAGGTATGGGGGAAGCCTTCCATGGGTCCTACCTGTTGGGCTTATGGGCACCGGCGGCGGTGCATACGGTATCATTGGCATTTTATTACATATCATACATTCGCTGCATAAGTTTAACCTTGTTTTCTATTTACTGAGTATACGCTCTAGTAGTATGGGATGCTGGAGGGTTTGTTTTCACTTGTATATATTCCTCAGGTGTATGGGCACCCATTGGAATTTTAGGTAGATTAGTTTTACTCATTAATATTGTAGTTACTTGTGGGTTTCTTTTCGATCATCCTTACCTTTTGAGATGTATTGTTAGCATGTTTATGTTTAGTTGCTTTTCCTTCTCATCCTTTAGTTGAGGTTATCGGTATACTGCTATGTTCATTAAACTCTTTGTATATATTGTTGTTGCAAGGATCCAGGTGCGTTCTCTATTCTTTCACCTATGTTCTGTTATATATCTTTTATGGATAGCACAACTTACTTGTATTCTTTATGTTTTCTTCATGTTGCTAGCTTCCGTGTACTTTTCACTGTTTGCTTATGTGACCCTTTCTCTGTTATCTTCTTTATATTGCATTTATATATTATACACACTTGGTCGGCTTATGATGCCTACTGGGTATCCATTACCTTACAATTAGTGCTCGTACTATACTTCTTCATCTTCTGGTGCAGATCATAGTGTGATCCATCACAATTAACATGGAGACACATGAAGATCTTGACATCCAAGAGATAAGGTTGACTCTTTTAGAAGTTGACTCTTTTGTATATTCCGAGGCACTTGTAAATTTTACTTTCATACTCTCTTGTATTCTGTATATTTATTAGTGGCTCATGTACTTTTATACCAGGTTGTGGTGAAGTTCTTATATATGTATATCTAGATTGTTTCCTTCTGCTTTGCTTTCTGTATCTTGCTTCCACTTATTATGCTTCTTATGCGTGCTTTCTTAGCTTGTAGCCCATTACTAACCATTTTGGGCTACATGGATTGGTTCGCCTACAGGGGGTTATAGGTGTCATCATGATCTGAGAAATTGGGTCTTGACATCTTGGTATCAGAGCCTAGGTTCACCGGTGTCATTGGTATAGGAGCCAATGTCTAGTAGAGTCCTGTAGATAGGGGCGGAGACGTTTATACCCTATCTTTGAGAGGATACAGTGGCATTTTAGGAAACATGAATCTTTTCTTGCTTCTATATCATGTGTCTTATCCTAGATGGTTTCCTAGAATATCATTTATTCTAGATCACTAATTCCTAGATGGTTCATACGAGATCTTAAGCAGTGGATGAGGGAGAGCCTTTTGCACTAGCACACACGACTCCAACTAGGGGCCGGGGTGGTCATAGAGGTAGAGGTTAGGGACGCACTCAAGCAGCAGCACCAGTTAAAGCTCATAAGGCTGAGTTTGAGCCAGAATTAGTTCTCGACCTGCAGCCTATGGACTAGGGGGCAGCCCAAGTGCCACCATGGCAACTAGCAGCATCTGTAGTAGCACCAGCACCAGCCTCAGCTCCCACCCCAGATATTCAGAGCATGCTTCTTTAGTTGTTGGGTATTGTTAGGGATCAGTCTTTTGATATTCCCCAAACATCTTCTTAGGGGGCAGCCCTGGGTTCCCAGTGTTTAGAAGTACAGCATGATACTATGGCTCCCTCTGCATAGGTTCTGTCAGTGCCTATAGTTGCTCAGCCTCTTGTTTCTCACCCAGTTATGATAGAGTCGGAGAAGAAGGCTTTGGGCCAGTTTCTGAGAATATCCCCGCTGAGGTTCTCTGGTGCTCCAGAATAGGATGCTTATGACTTTATTTCTACTTGCGAGGAGATAGTACATCATATTGGTCTCTTGGATACTCACAGAGTGGGTTATACCACCTACCAGCTGGAGGGCCCAACAAAGCTTTGCTTGAGGGCATAGGTAGCTTGCAGGCCCCCTCAGTCTCCTCAATTGACTTAGAGAGGGTTCTACGAGACCTTTGTGGCCAAGTTCTTACCTTAGAGTGACTATGAGTGTTTTAGAGAGTAATTCACCCGATTGCTGAAGGGATCTAAGGCAATGTCTGAGTATGAGACCTGTTTTAACGAGTTGGCTCTATTTGGGGTTATGCTCATTCATATAGAGCCAGAAAGGGTTCGTCAATTTTTTTAGGGGATGAGGACCGAGCTTCAACAGACTATAAAGATACTAGTTGCTAGTGGGAGACCATATCAAGCTATACTAGACCATGCCTGAACTATGGAGGATTTGCATCATTAGGACCCCAAGGTCAGAGATAAGAGGCCATGCTATCAGGGCAGTTACAGTGGTTACCCCTTCGGTGGTAGAGGTTCAGGGTGCTCCAGTTCTATTTATGAAGTAGAAAGATGGTTTAATGTGGATATGTATTGATTATCAACAGCTGAATAAGGTGACTATAAAGAACAAGTATATGATGCCGCATATTGATGAATTGTTTGATCAGCTCTAGGGTGCAGAAGTGTTTCTAAGATAGATTTGAGGTCAGGCTACCATGAGTTAAGTATTAGGGAAGATGACATCCCTAAGACAGCATTTAGGACACGTTATGGCCATTATAATTTTTTGGTAATGTCTTTTTGGTTGACTAATGCCCCAACAACTTTCATGCACTTGATGCATAGGGTGCTCAAGCCCTACTTGGATTCATTTATGATAATATTCATTGCTGACATATTGATACACTCGCAGAGTGGAGATGAGCATGAGCAGCACTTGAGGATCATACTCTAGACTTTGAGGGATTATTATCTTTATGCCAAGTTCTGAAAGTGCGAGTTTTGGATTGTGTCAGTAGCATTCCAAGGACACGTGGTGTCTAAGGATGGGATTAAAGTGGACCCAAGAAAGATTGTAGTTGTTCATGATTGGCTGAGGCTTACTACTATCGAGGTTCATAGCTTTGTAGGGTTAGTATGGTACTACAGACGGTTCATTAAGGGATTTTCTTCCATATCACCACCTTTGACTAGGCTGACTAGGAAAGATATTCCATTTCGGTGGTCTTATCACTGCGAAAATAGATTCCAGAGGCTTAAGGCCTTATTGACTTCAGCTCAGGTGATGACATTGCCAGTTGAGGGTCAGGGCTTCTCAGTGTATTGTGATGCTTCATTTGTTAGTCGTGGTTGTGTGTTGATATAGCATGGTCATGTGATATTATATGTGTTGAGGTAGCTGAAGGATCACAAGTGCGACAACCCCACTCATCACCTGTAGATAGCGACAATAGTCTTTGCATTCAAGATCTGGAGGCACTATCTATATGAAGTTCACTATAAGATTTAAACTGATCACCAAAGTCTTCAATACATCACAAGTCAGCAAAAGTTGAACTCTAGAAAACAGAGATGTGTTTAGTTAATGAAGGACTATGACTTCACTATTTTGTACCATCCGGGCAAGACAAATAAGGTAAGGGATTCCTTGAGCTGGAAGGAAGTGAGTATGGGCAGCTTGGCTTCTCTTTCAGTTTTGGAGTGACTATTGGCCTTGGACATCTAGTACTTAGCTAACTGTTTGGTCAGACTTGATTTGTCAGATCCCAACAGTGTTTTTGCTAGTTTTAAGATCCATTCTACTTTGGTTGATCAGTTTAAATCTTAGGCTAGCAGGGCTAATTTAGATTCTTATTGTGTTCTGAGATTTGATATTCGCCTTTGTGTTATTAGAGTTGGGGATTTGAGTCTTTTTATTCTTTGTGGGGCTCATTATTCTAGATATTCCATCAAACCAAGGGAAGCTAAGATGTATTGAGATTTGAGGTAGCTTTACTGGTTGAGCAGTATAAAGAGGGACATAGTAGAGGTTGTATCTCTGTGCTTGAACTATCAGCAGGTTAAGTTCGAGCACATGAGACCTGGTGGATTGAGGGAGAGATTTCCCATTCTCGAGTGGAAGTGGGAAGAGATCACTATGGATTTCATAGCATGGTTTCCATGTAATTCTCAGGGGTTTGACTCTATTTGGGTTAATGTTGACAGGCTGACTAAGTCTTCACACTTCTTACCAGTTCATTCTTCCTATAGTGCAAAGAGGTTGTCCTAGGTTTATCACCAAGAGGTTGTTTGTTTGCATGGGGTTCTAGATTCTATCATTTTATACCATGGTACTCAGTTTACATGTCAGTTTTGGAGGACTATTCAGGTTAGAGATGGGTATCTAGGTTCAACTTAGCACTACATTCTATCGATGGCCAGACCAAGAGGACAATACAGGTCCTAGAAGAAATGTTATGAGCCTGTGTTCTTGACCTTGGAGGCTCATGGGATCAGTATATGCAATTTATGGAGTTTGTGTATAATAACAGTTATCACTCAAGTATTGGCATGACTCCCTTTGAGGCATTTAATAGTAGGCATTGCAGATCACCAGTGGTTTGGTTCAATGGTTAGGAGTCCAGGTCGTAGAGTACAGACTTGCTTTGTGATTCCTTAGATAGAGTCTGGGTGATTCAGGACAGACTTTGGGTAGCCCACAATAGGCAGAATAGCTACATAGATCATAAACTTTATGCCTTAGAGTTCAGTTTTGGTGGTCGGATGTTTCTTTGAGTGTCACCCCTGTAGAGCGTGATGAGGTTCAGCAGGCATGACAAGCTTAGCTCCGAGTATATTGGGTCATTTGAGATTCTTTAGAGGGTTAGTAGTGTCACTTATCTGTTAGCTTTACCTCCTATGTTCTCAGCTATGCACCCAATCTTCCATGTATCTATGTTGAGGCGTTATGTTTTTGATGATTCATATGTATTATAGTGGGATTCAGTGTAGTTGAATGAGAGTTTGGCTTTGGTTGAGGAGCCGGTAGCCATTCTAGCCAGAGATTGCAGGAGATTAAGGTCTATAAAGATTCATATAGTTAAGGTTCAGTAGAGGCACCATCCGATAAAGGAGGCTACCTGGGAGACCGAGAGAGAGATGAATGCTCAGGATCCATAGAAGTTTGAGCCTTCAGGTACTCTCTTTCTCTTGACTTTTGAGGATGAAAGTCTTTTTAGTAGTAGATGATGTAATGATCCTTTCGGTCATTCCCGCATATTTGCTTTCTTTTTACTGTTAGAGCTTACATCTAGTGGCCCCAAGTCATTTATGTCTTGCTGGGACCAGTGTTTTAGTGCCTGGGCCATTCGTTTAGTCGTTATGACCATTTCCCTATTTTAGAGATTTAATTTAGGAAATCATTGACTTAAGTCAATATTCATAGAAAGCTTGCTCGGAATCAAATTTTGATAGTTCTGTTAACTCCAAAACATGGATTTTGGTCTAGTTAGACCTCTGGTAGAGGCTTGAGAGCTTTTGGTTTGGATTTATCTCACTTTCTGAGATTCCAAGACAATTGAGCTTGAAAGTTTGACTTTGGTCAATATTTTGGGAATACGTGCTCAGATGGGAATTCCATCAGCACTGTTAACTATGGAATGCTGACTTTAGGCTAGAGAGACCTTTGGTTTGGGTTTTAAGGGTTCCAGACTTATTTTTGGCCTTTGGGTTCTATTTTTGGAAAAGTAGGCTATTTGGGCATTGGGCCTACTTACCTTTGAAACCATCTCTGTTGGGTGTTTTGTCAATCCCGTCGAGTCTGGAATGTGGTTTCTAGTATGGTAGTATGTTTTTTTTGCGCGCGGGGGTCTCAGATGAATCCTGGTAACCCATCCTGTTACTTTGCAACTTGAGAAAAGTCGTTGGTTGCTATTGCAGGTACATGCTCAGGAAATAATCGCGACCACGAAGGAGGCAACACAATTGTGATGGTCTACCTCATTAGCCATCGCGACCATGAGGGCCCTTCATGAGATAGTGATGAAGGGCCTATGGACCCGACACCTTTTGATCTTCGCGATCGCGAGGTTCCTTTTAGCGATCGTGATTAAGGCCCTGCCCCTTTCTTCTTTGCGACCGCTTGGCTAGCCTTCACGATTGCAATGGTCTAGCCAGCATAGTCATCGTGACCATATGGGGTCCTTTCGCAATCGCATAAAAGAACCCCTGAAAATATATATATATATCGTCTCCTTTGTTTTTAAATGCCCCAACACGAATTCCTCCATTTCTCTTAAGTTTCAAGATATATAATTCAGTACGAGTTTATCATTTAGTGCTGGGGTGATTATTCCGTACCCATGATCGAGTTTCTATCTTAAATTGTAAGTTTCAATCTCTTTAATTTCGTAAATTTTTCATCTTGATTCTTAATTTATTCTTGGGACTAGGGGCTATTTTAGGCCCTTCCCCTACCCGAATTGTGCTCATTTTTAGAGCATGTATTCCTCATAACATTGGGAATCTCGTGGTAGTTTTTGTTTTCTGTTTTGGGTTGAGGGGTCCACAAGCCTGCTTTTGACCTGGCTAAAGTGTTAGATTTATAGGTATCCTTAGATTTGTATGGATGAGTAGAGTATGTTTTTGATAGTTTGATTGCCATTGGGGGCTTCTTAGAGCAGTCCAGGCTTGGGTGATGGCTTTCCAGAAGCTATTCATCGGACACCTGGTAAGTTACGACTTACCTACCTTAATTATACTATTTAGCATTTTTGGGGTTGGTCTTTTAGAGAATATAATTACTTTAGTATTTGAGCTAGTTTAGTAGTATTACTCTTGCGACCCTGTGTGACCTTTACTTATTCCTTTGGACCATAGACACAAGGATACTTGGGAAATGTCTATCAGTCCCGAAAATTTATTTGCGATTATGAGCTGGTTATCTATGCCTAGCGGATTAAGCTTGTGCAGGGCCAATAAGTTGATTATGGGCTATTAAGCTGTTGGTTGTATGTGATTATATCATCACTATCATGCAAAGAGTTTTCTGCATTGATTTGCTACTACTACATGGTTGCGGGCCTGACTATTGGGAGTTTTTTCTAAACTTTGCATGACCCCAAGGGCCCATTTTCAATTATAAATGGATATAAATGGATTTAAACTGGTTTTATGGATTTTCTTGAGATAAAAGGGATTTGTGATAGTTTTTTACGCTGATACTAGACTCGACCAGGCTAGAGTTCTAGACATGATTTTCTACTAATTTTGAGATGATACTAGGCTCATCTTGGCTGGAGTGCTAGACATGACTTTATTTACTAATTTTAGACCCAGATAGACTATGGGCACACATATTGGAATATTGGGAGTTTGTATGTGGTCGTGAAGCCCTCTATAGACCTTGTCGATACAGACTAGGGGCTACAATTTGTGAGTGCTAGAGGAGTATACGAGGGAGTAGAGATATATAGGGGAAGCCTTCTATAGGTCCTACCTACTAGGCTTACAGGCGTCGGAGAAGGTGCATACGGTACTACTGGCACTTCATATCATATCATACATTGGTTGCACGATTCCCACCTTAGTATGGGAGTGTACGCTTCGGTAGTATGGGATGCAGGAGGGTTAGTTTTAACTTTTATGTATTTCTCATGTGTATGGGCACCCATTGGGATTATAGGTAGATTAGTTTTACTCATTCATATTGTAGTTACTTTTGGGTTTCTTTTTGATCATCCTTACCTTTTGAGCTATATTGTTAGCATTATTATATTTAGTTACTTTTCCTTCTTTCCCTTAATTTAAGGTTATTGGTATACCTCCATGTTCATTTAACTCTTTGTATATATTGTTGTTGCAAAGATCGAGGTGTGTTCTCTACTCTTTCACCTGTGTTCTGTGATATATCTTCTATGGCTAGCATAGCTTACTTGTATTCTTTTGTCTTCCTTCTGTTGCTAGCTTTCATTTACTTTTCTTTGTTTTCTTCTGTGACCCTTTCTTTGATATTTTCTTTATAGTGCTTTAATATTTTATATATGCTTATTCAGCCTATGCTGCCTAATAGGTACCCATTGCTTTGAAATTGGTGTTTGTACTACACTTTTGCATCTTTTGGTGCAGATCATAGTGTGAGCTATCACCGTTGACATAGAGACTCGTGCAGATCTTGACATTTGAGACATAGGGTGAGCTCCTGTTGACCGGAGCTTAGCTATATCTCCTCTTTTGGCAGTTGACTCTTTTGTGCATTCAGAGGCACTTATATATTTTACTTTCGTACTCTCTTGTACTTTATTTATTTATTAGTGGCTCCTGTACTTTTCATACCATGTCATGAAATGGTGTAGTTCCTATATACATATATCTAGATTTTTTCCTTCTATTTTGCTTTCTTTATCTTGCTTCTGCTTATTATGCTTTGTATGCGTGCTTTCTTAGCTAGTAGGACATTACTAACCATTCAAGGCTATGGAAATTGGTTCTCCTACAGGGGGTTTATAGGTGCCATCATGACTAGATAATTAGAGTCTTGACAATACAACGAAGATTTGAGACTACCAACCTTAATCTAATTAGCTTCAACTTGTCCAGGGATAGCTAATTTGGTATTATTGGCAAAGGTTAGTAAAGCAAACACCCATAGCCTAACCAAGTTTTGCGGTGACATTCTTCTATTTTGGTAACCATCTGTTTAGTTGAACTTGACTTATGAATCTTGCATGCAGAATGCTACACTATATTGCTGGTACAACGCCTTATTGCGTTATGAACTCATGGGGAACACTACCTTAGTAACTTCTCTCACAAATTAATGATAATTTAAACTGATACTTTCTTACTTGTTAAAATCTCATTTACAAACATTATTTGTTACATTAAATTCTCCCCATTTGGGAAATATGGCTAAGAGCACAAATATGCATAGTTGACCTAGGTCCAACCATATTCCTTGTGGGATCGACCCTAACCTTGGTTATATTCTATTTATAAACAATGACCATTTTATACTTCTTTTTTGAGGTGTAATTTGGGCGTATCACCCTAATGCCCAAAACCTCAGTCTTCTAAATCTATTTTTATGGTTTTAATGAAACTAGGGTTCATACCTTATTATGCAAATTTTTACAAGATTTTAGTCCTTATGAATTATATATGATTTATATCATAGTTTCAATGATTTGCATAAACTTTTACAAGGATGTAAGAGATCAAGAATTTATCCTGAAATTATAGTATTGTCTTATGAATTAGTTTTCTTCAAAAATTAGCCTAGTCTACTAGCATTTAGTTTTAAGCATGAAATTAGCCAGTTTTCAAACTACAGTTGTTCAGAAAAATAGTGATTTTAGACTAGTTAAGTTCAGATGCGGTATTCCAGAACTTCATATTTGAATGAGCTAACAGTATTTAAATTTTGGAAGTAGTACTTAGGACCGAGTAGAACTAGGGCCAAGTTTACTCAAAGTCCCAAGACTACGTGCCACCATAGGTTTATTTATCCCCTCAATTGGGCCTCAGAACTAGTGATCATGCCAGTTATGCCTTTATACCTTGGCAAGGTATATTGGGTTCTCTTGATGGGGCAAATACATCAGACTCCCTATTTAGCTTACGTGTTTTATGTCGATTAATAGGCTCTCCCATATAATTAAACTCAACATATATATAGTAGGCCCCCAGAACAGCTTTACTATTTTAATTATGCATTTTTCAGAATATTCCTGCATTACAAATTTTTATGCATGATTATGTTTTGACCTATGTACTAAAGATTCAGCTTTAGAGTTTTTAAGATAGCTTATCAGTGTTTTAACATAATCACTATTATTTTAGCTTGCATATCCCGTATGCTCAATACATTCAAAGTACTTACCACATACTTTATGTGTTGTATCCTCTCATGATGTATGTTCAGGTTCTTAGACTCAGCTCCATGACTAGATCGATTCAGCGACATCTCTGCAGTTACTAGTGGTGAGTCGTCATCATTCGAGATCAGATTTATGTTTTTCTTTAGTCATTTCAGTCTTAGTATTTTGTGTTAGTTGGGGACTTGTGCTACAAACTCATCAATTAGTAGAGGTTTTCTGACATAGTGTTAGACATTCAGCTTGTTTTCAGTATTAGGTCTTACTTTTTAGTTTTACATTAATGCGGAGATTTTAGATAAATTCTAAGCTTATGTTTTATCAGTTTAGCTTCTGCTCAGTTTTAAATTCATGTTATTGTTTAGTATATGCTAGACCATGGGTTCGATTGGAGTCACTTGTGACTGTAAGCACCGTGTTACATCCAGAGCATAGACCTAGGGCATGACAAGTCACCACAAAAAGGCCATTTCTTTTGTGGCAAGCTTTCTAAAATCCATTCGTTAAACTTTTTTTGTGGCGAATTAATTAATATTTTTTGGTGAGTAAGTCGCCAAAAATTTGTATATTTAGTTGCGACACAAGAAGTCATCATAAATAACCTTGAGTTATGAAAGTACTTGCCACAACACTACTGTCTCCACTAAACACATATAGTGGAAACTTTTCTGAACTTTTGTGGTGACTTTTATCGCTACAACAAGTTGAGTTTCTTTCCTCTATGTCCTATGTTCATTTTCTTATGGTGATGGTGGATAGCTATGTCATGCCTATGCAATAAATGACTCCTTATTCATGCTTTAAGCATTTTGTGAATAAAATATTCATGCCTATTATACTTTATTTTATGAGTCCTATTATGGGTAACAATGTTACGATAAGAGTAAATCATTATTGAACAATGTTTCACTGATTTTTGATGCTCATGCTTTTAAGATGACTCTCCATTCATGCCCCATTAATAAGGTAAAAAGTTAGGCCTCTATCCGTATTTTTTACAATTCATTCCATGCTCTTTTCTTCTAATGATTCTTTTATGATGTGCTAGATGATAGTGGAAATAACCTAGGTAAAGGAAAACATAGGAGAGAGTATATAATCTCTTTTAATGACGATTGCTATATGCTTGTTACATCTAAGATAAATAAGTGCAGAAGAAATGCACCATAATACTTGTAGCTACACTCAAACCTAAGTAATTAGATATGTTTTTGCGATAATTATAATTGAAAAATGAAGAGAGTTGTACAAAGTGGAGGAAAAGTGGTTCGAGAAGTCGTACTAAACTTAAATACTATGAGGTGTATCGTCTAAGGAAAAAGTCTTATTCTTATTCCATGCCCAATGCACTCATAATACTTCTTATGTATTCATCTTCTTATGTATTCATTCTAAAAGAAACTTATTTCCAATGCTATTTATTCATTCTCTACAACTCCATGTCAAATGATCAATGTACTCAGACTATTTTAATGTTCAATATCTACATGTTTCATAGGACACGCTCCTACGATTTTTTTTCTTCAAATGTTATGAAATTCCTTATGAGGATAATGTTAATGATGAGGAATGAAGAAAAAGGTAAGTTTTAGGAGAACCACCTTTTCCATGCTTTAAGAGGCTAATAGAGGCTATGTCTATATTTTTTATGTATTTCTTTATGTCTATGCACTTTTTGATGCCTTATGACTCTTATGATAGTGTTTCTGTTAGTTGATAGACATTTAGAGATTGGGTTAGTATCATTTTTAAAGGGAACTATGACAAAATTTTCAGAAAATTATAGAGTAAGATGCTATTTCTGTCCATTACCATCATTCAATGAAGAAATCATCCTAAAGAGGAGATATTGTAACACCCTAAACTTTTGGTCTAAGATTTTAACTATTTCACGTATGTAATTAACTCAAACTTGGTGAATTTGATTGTACCTAGGTGTAAAAGTCATGTCTTAAGTGTGGGAGTTGAGTTAGATGTCAATTAAGGTCTTAGGGAACCTCTAGCACAAAGTTAAGTTAAAAGCTTCTATACCGATTAAGTTGTCATAAAAGCTCGCACAAAGATCAAATTCAAATGAGCATATATCCTAGAATAGGAAGAGTTACGTGATTCATAACTTGTCAAACTAAAGGTATTTGAGTCTAATTTCCAATGCAATAAACCATTTGTCAATATGATATTTAGACAAGAAGTTACAACCATTTTACTAGACATTTTTCTTGTTGGACACTCGGTTGTGGGGCCAAGGTATTAGTTGTTAGATAGCACAATAAAGGCAATGCTTTTTCCTTGTTTTGTACCAATCTGCAAAATGGAGGTGTCAACTGCATGATAATGCATGTGGAAAAATTTATAATACCACCCTCAAGGTCGTGGTTCACCTCCAAATCCAGAAATTTGCCCTAGAAAGAGAAAAAATCATGAATCCAACTTCCTCCAAGGTTTATTCATCATCTAAGGTAAGATTTGACTATAGAATATTTATAATGTATTCACCTCAACACAATTTAATTCCTCCTACTCAAGGAATCTATATATTTTCAAGAAAACTTATCAAGAACTCACTTCTAGGGTTCAAGACTTCATTTTGAGCAAAACCCACCATCTATCAAAGAGAATATACTTTTTTCTACATTAAGGTAAGAATACCCTAAAGATTTCTTAGTGATTCTAACATATAATTATGTATACTAAGCAAGAATCTATGATAAAAACCTAGAGTTTCTAAGAGAACTCATCTCAAGGTTCAAGAATGGACTTTTTGGATTCTTTTTCAACATGAGGGTTTAATTTATAACAATTTAAGATATGTAAGGCTATCTCTAAGTGTGAGAACATCATTGTTCCTCCCTATAATCCATTTTTCATGTAAATGTATTTCTCTCCATGAACTATCCAACTATGTACAAGAAATCATATTTTCTATGAACTTCCATGCGTGAGCCAATTGGAGCTATCCTATGAATTTTTTTATGTTCATCCATGTAGATTTTATTCAAGTTCGTGAAGTTCTATGAATTATTTGTGCACGCTCATAACTATAAGATTCCATGAGCTCCATTATTATTTATGAAAAATGTATTTTTTCCCTCAAAAAGGATTCTAAGTGATCTTTTACAAAAACACGTGTACAAAAGAAAATCCATATGATTTGAGTCAAAGCTCCACAACGTGATTTATGAACTATTAATTGATTCAAGAATCTTCAGCATGATTTATTAACTATGATTTGAGAAAAATCTCCATGGTATGATTCCTATACAACTTATGATTTTAAATGAATGCTTTATGAACTAATAATAGAGTAACATTTATAATCGAGTAGGTATGAGTTTAGATAATGAATGACCGAGAACTGCAGGTTACAACATAGGATATTGAAGTATCAACCTGTAGCTTTGGGCGACTTCCTCACGTTTGCCGATGTGGATGAATATACATATTTTCATGCAACTATTATATCCAAACCTAATCGACCTATGCAATAATCATGGTTAGATGCATAGTAGATCGGGCATTGATTTAACCTATGTAGTTATGTCAATTAATCCAAGAAACTCTCTTACCGAAAGAAATGAATTATGAAAGATGATTTTGGCCAAGGTCATCCTAATGATCTTAAAAGATTTTAACTTTAATCAATATTTTACTCATAATATTAATTTATACAGTTGCTTCATGTTTCATTCAATCATATTCCATACAATCATATTTCATTTAGCCATATTAGATATAGTACTATTCCATATGTACTTACGTCCCATTTGCCAGGGCACTGCATTTTAAACAATGCAGAATCAGGTACTCAAGATGAATGAGAAGGATGTTAAATTCTATATTTTATTTATTGGTCATCTCCATTGTAATTGTAGCATAATTAGTTTGTTTTAGTTTGTTTAAGCATATGGTTCATATTGGGGGCTTGTCCCAGTAAACAACATTCAATAATGTTAGAGGCTTTATAAAGGGTTTGTTAGTATACTTTCATGCCATGTTTTCATGTTTTGAAGCCTTAGTTTATTTTAATCACAAAAAAAATTTGTTTTTACTTATATGACTAGAATCAATTGGTTATATTTTAAATAAAAAAAATATTATTTAATAAATTAAACTTTTAAACAAAATAAAAATGTGGTACAATTTAATATGTAATAAAGTAATTAGTCTTAATTCTAAGTTTTATCACTATCATTATTTCTTAAAAAAAGGAACCTGTTTTGAAACCTAAACAATTTATTTGTGAAAAGCTTTTACTGAAAGACTTATTTTATTTATGCATGATAAATTACTCAAGAGTTTGTTTTTGAACTATGTAATCTGCTTATGTTAGATGAATGATTTATCTTCCATGCTATGTTATGGTTTTTTTAGGCCAGTAATGGCATCGAGTGCTAGTCATGGCCAGGGTCTAGGCTCAGAGTGTGACAAAGAGAATGCCTAAGGTAAATGTCTTATCCTTATTCTTTGTTCCATGAGATTATGTCCAACATTATCAAATTCATGTTTAAGGTTGTCACGACCCAATTTCTCGATCATGATGGAACCTACAACCCCCTCAGTAGGCTAACCAATCCTCGTAGCCTGGAACGGTCAGTAATGGGCTGCTGTCTAACAATCTAAGCAAAAAATAGTTTAATAAGAAGAAGCAAGGGAACAAGGTGAAGAAAATAGATAACAGGAGTAATATAAACAATGCGGAAGCTAAACCAAACCAAAAACCTGGTATCATAGCGTATAAGAGCCGGATCTACATAGGGAGTACAAGGGTCCAAAATAATATATATACACAAAGCTATCTCCGAGTAGAAATAGAGTGCATAATAAAGAGATAACTAAAAGATAAGCTCCGATCGTCAAGAGCTCACCCTCAGTCCAGAATATCACCAAAAGTAGAAACACGCACGAGTCTCCAAGAGATGACGATGATGGACCACACTAGGATTTGCACCAAAGGATGCAGAGTGTAGTATAGGCACCAAATGCGAAGCATAATGTACCCAGTAGGTATCATGGGCCGATTGGACACATATAAGATAAAAGCATAGTAAAAGACAAAATAGAAGCAAGTAATCACCGAAATCAATGAAAATTACACAGGAACTAGCCTAGAGGGAAGACAACAGAACACATGCGAGACTAGCAAGAATAATATATACACAACAGGCATAGGTGAAAGCAAGAAATAATGCACCTGAGATCCTTCCAATAACAGTATATACATAATAAGTTTTAGAAATGGATTGTATACCGGTAACCTCAAGTACAAGGAAGGGAGAAGGAGAGTAAAGATAGGTATGCTCGAAAACAGGATTCAATAACCCAACTAGCCATACCAATCTCAAATCTAACAAGTAACAAATAAGCCATATGTAATCTTATAAGCATAACCGTAACAGGGGGATAACACCGCGATAATGTAACAAGAGACTACCTACAGTCCCCCAGCAGCCCATAAAACCGAAGAACAAAAAAAAGTGAAAACAAAACCCTTCGACGCCCATACCACAAGAGCGTACAATCAACAAACAACAAACAAGGGTGGAGCCTCAAACAATGAATTATATGATGCATGATAACATCAGGGTGGGATAGAAACTCTTTATATACCTCATCCGGTGCCGATCGGGCCCAGTAGGTAGGTTCCATGGAAGCACACTTCCAGTATACCACTACCCTGCCATATACCCTCCCTACGGCACACACAACCCGAAGCCCCAAGCCCGGATGACAAGGTCCATGGAGGTCCCGGACCCCATACTAAAACTCAGTATCAAAACATGTCATTCGGAAGCAAGTCTGGGTTCAAGATAGAGACCCAATCTCGAATATGCATGCCCTGACCCTGTCTAAGACTAAAGTAGTGAAAAGATGTCTGAAAAACCTCTCCAAGGGTGCCCGGGCATAACCGGGTCTAAAACAGTAGAAAGTCATCTCAGTTTCTCGGTCTGACCGAGACTAAAATCACCCTAAATCAGTAGAAAACTCAACTAGCACCCTGGCCCTGCCGAGTCTAGCACTAATAGAAAAACTAGTGGCAGAATTCATAATATAACCTCCTCTTACCCCAAGAAGATTCACAAGGTAAGTCAAACAATTTCCAATTTATTTTGATCGAAAACGGGCCCCCGGGGCCATGCAAAGTTTAGAAAGACAATACCAGTAGGTCCAAAGCCAAAACCATAGTAAAATATGGGTAAATCCTCTTTATATGCATGTGAATGATATTATCAAACACAAATAGCCTCCCATCAGCTCACAATCAAGCTATCGGCCCTGCAAAGGCTCCAAAGCTACTCAGCAAGCATAACCAACCTAGAAGGATATTTCTATGTCTGGGACTCGCGGACATTCCGAATAACCCACCTTCTATGTTCCACATTCAACAAGGCCTCACAGGACCACAAGGGTGAATAAAACGTATCAAGAAAGTACTACAGACATCGGGGGAAGGAAAGTAGGTCGGACATGAATAAAACAGTCAAGGTATGTGGTACCAACCTAATAACCCAACCCAAGGATGCCAGCTAGTAAAATTTTATCCGATATATGCTAAGTCTAGGAGTTTAGATCGTAACGTACTTGTCGTCCGACAATAAGCTCCTAGGATAATGAAATCCAACCTCGAATCTCTCAAAGAAATCCCAAACGATGGTCAAACTATCAAAAACATCAATAATACAGTAAGACGAGTCTAATGATACCCATATCACCACAATTGTAGCCGGGTTGAAATACGGGTCAAAAGCAGGCATGCGAGGTCCACAACCTGAAACCAAAAATGGAAATGAGCACGATTACCGCCACGATGCCAAGAAGGCATGCTCCAAATTTGAGCACAATTGTCCAAGAGAAGGGTGCCAAAACAGCCCGCTCAAATTGGGGTTTAAAAATGGAATTTTAAGACTAAAAACCGGAAATTAGGGAAGGAATTACTCACCCAAGTGATGAAATTTAAGCCAACACGGAGAATTCTTCAAACCCACGAACATGCACGAGCTAGGAGGCAACCACTACACAGTTTTCCAAGATTTTGAAATGAGCAACAATGGTGGATTTAAAGGAAGAAAAAGATGAATCAAGTTTGGGGAAGAAAGCTTACCAAGTGAAGAACCACAGATCAATGATGAACAATCAATTTCCTGAGGCTAGATATAATAAAGAGCAATTTAGGAGAGTGTATAAATGTTTTTAGAGTGGGAAAGTTGGGAGAAAAATGGCTGAAAAAATGAACAAAAAGAAATATATAGTTGCAGGAACTGGCCAGCGCCAACGGCGCCCAGGAAGCACTATCGCGATGTCCTGCCTAAATGCGCTTGAGCGCGATCGCTTCGCCCTATCGCGCTGGGCCACCATCCTGGCCTGCACAATTTTCTGCAACTCTTTGAAAACTCCACTGGGCATTCCGGGCATAATCGAAAATCGATATTGAAAAACCAATAATGCAAACAGAGTGGAAACGATATTCCAAACTGAATAAAATTGATGAAACTTCCATACGAGGTCGTTTCAGAGAACTGTTGACCCAAGTCAACACTAACGAAAAGGAACCCAAAGGCTTGAAATGAGTCTGGATCACCCGGAACCCAAACCAACCACCTTCCCAACTCAAACTCATTATTTTAGAGCTGATGGAATCGTAGGATTTTGAATCCGGCACTCCGATTATCGAATGCCACCCAAAGTTACACTTTCAACTCCAAATAACGTGAAAACAGAGAAAACCACACAAAACCCACACCAAAAGTTCTTAGGCATCAACCGAAGGTCCAACTAGACCAAACTCAACGCTCCGGAGCTAACCGAATTGTCAGAATTCAATTCCAAGCACGTTAGCTAAGAATAATGACTAAAGTTAACGATATTCTAAGTTAAAGATTTAAAACAGGAAAAAGGGAAAAACAACCAAATGAACGACCAGGGCACCAAACTACCGGTCCCAGCAAGCCATAAATAACTTGGGGCCGCTAAAGGAAAACTCTAATTGTACAATGGATGTGTAAACGCGAAGATGACCCGAAGGGTCATCACAACATCCACTAGTAAAAATACTTTCGTCCTCAAAAGTCAAGAAGAAGGGAGTACTTGAAGGGTCAAACAACTACGGATACTGAGCATGCAACTCACTCTCGGTCTCCCAAGTAGCCTCCTCGACCGGATAATGCCTCCACTGAACTTTCACAACCAAAATCTCTCTAGATCTCAATCTCCTGATATCTCTAGAAAGAATAGTTATCGGCTCCTCAACAAATGAAAAAATCTCGTATAACTGAACAAAATCTAAATGCAACACATGAGACTCATCTGGCACATACCAGCGCAACATCGAGACATGAAAAACTGGGTGAACAGCTGAAAACATTGGAGGCAAAGCTAATATGTAGGAAACACAACCAATCCTCTGTAGAATCTCAAATGGCCAAATAAATATAGGGCTAAGCTTGCCCCGCCGACCAAATCTGATCACGCCCTTCACGAGTAATACTCGAATGAAAATGAAGTCACCAACAATGAACTCTAAGGCACAAAGTCTATGATCAGCGTAGCTCTTTTGCCTACTCTGGGCTGCTCTAAGTCTATCCTGAATCAAATGGACTCGGTTCAAGGGATCTCTAAACAAATCTGTACCCTACGATCTGGACTCTAACCCATCAAACTAACCAATTGGCGATCTGCAACGCCTACCATACAAGGCCTTGAAAGGTGCCATACCGATGCTCGAATGGGAACTATTATTTTTAGAAAACTTGGCCAAAGGCATAAACTGATCCCATGAACCTCCAAAGTCAAGTACACAAGCCCGAAGCATGTCCTCCAGGACTTGAATAGTCCTTTTGGACTTGCCATCTGTTTGAGGGTGTAAAGCGGTACTAAGCTGAACCTCGATACCTAAATCCCTCTGTATAGATCTACAGAATTAAGATGTGAATTGCGTGCCACTGTCTGAAATGATAGAAGCTACGATCCCGTGCAATCGAACAACCTCACGAATGTAAATCTGAGCTAACCTCTCAGCACCGTAGGAAGTCTGAACCGACAAGAAGTGGGCTGACTTAGTCAGCCGATCCATAATCACCCAAATGGAATCAAAACCCTGAGAAGTACGAGGAAAAGCAACAACAAAGTCCATAGTAATACCTTTCTATTTCCACTCAGGAATGGGAAGACACTGCAATAAGACACCCGGTCTTTTGTGCTTAAACTTCACCTGCTGACAGTTCAAGCACCGAGATACGAACTCTGCTACATCCAACTTCCTACCACTCCACCAGTAAAGATGTCTCAAATCTCTATTCATCTTTGTTGCGCCAGGATGAATGGAGTATCTAAAACAATATGCCTCTTGGAGTATAACCTAAACTAAATCACCAACCCTCAGAACACCATTAGAACCCAAAGTAGCTCGGCTGGCCTCACCCTGAACTACCTGATCACGAAGGTCACATAAACTCTGATCCTCAAACTATCGGCTATGAATCTGATCAACTAAAGTAGAACGGACCTCAACACTGGCAAGAACTCTGCTAGGATCCGACAAGTCAAGCCTAACCAATCAGTTAGCCAAGAACTGGATGCCTAAGGCCAAAGGTCGCTCAAAAACTAAAAGTGAAGCTAGCTGCCCATACTCACTGCCTTCCGACTCAAGGCATCCGCTACCATATTTTCCTTGCCCTGATGGTATAGAATAGTGAAATCGTAGTCCTTCAGTAGCTCAATCCATCTCTTATGACTCGAGTTCAGATCCCGCTGACTCGTAATACACTGAAGACTTTGGTGATCAGTAAATATCTCACAGTGAACTCCATACAAGTAGTGCCTCCAGATCTGAAGAGCGAAGACTACCGCCGCCAACTCCAAGTCATGAGTGGGGTAGTTGCGCTCATGAAGATTCAGTTGTCTCGATACATATGTTATCACTCAACCCTGTTGCATCAACACACAACTAAGATTGACCCCCTAAAGCATCAAAAGCTTAAGATCTCATATGAACCTTTTACGGAAGAGTGAACCAGAGTAAGTGAGATTTCCAAAAATTTTCAAGGATACTACGCACGAGATAGAAATAAGAAAAGACTAATTTTTCCTAAGATGTCACTACAGCCTCCAGAAGATTGAGTACGGACGTCTTCGCCCCAATCCACAGGACTCTACTAGACATTGGCTCCTATAACGATGACACCAGTGAACCTAAGGCTCTGATACCAAGCTGTCACAACTTCTCAGTCATGATGACACCTACAACCCCCTCAGTTGGTGAACCAATCCCGTAGCCCGAAACGGTCAGTAATGGGCTACTTTCTAACAATCTAAGTGGAAAATAGTTTAATAAGCGGAAGCAAGGGAACAAGGTGAAATAAATAGATAACATGAGTAATATAAATAATGCGGAAGCTAAACCAAACCCAAAACCTGGTATCATAGCGAATAAGAGATGAATCTACATAAGGAGTACAAGGGTCCAAAACAATATATATACACAAAGCTGTCTCTGAGAAGAAATAGAGTACATAATCAAAATATAACTAAAAGGTAAGCTCTGATCGTCAAGAGCTCACCCTTAGTCCAGAATATCAGCAAAAGTAGCACCTCGTATGAGTCTCCATGAGCTAATGGTGATGGCCCACACTAGGATCTACACTAGAGGATGAAGAGTGTAGTATGAGCACTAAATGTGAAGCATAAGGTACCTAGTAGATATCATAGGCCGACTGGACACATATAATATAAAAGCATAGTAACAGAAATAATAGAAGCAAGAAGTCACCAAAATCAACAAAAAGTACACAGGAACTAGCCCAGAGGGAAGACAACAAAACATATGTGAGGCTAGCAAGTAGAATATATACACAATAGGCACAGGTGAAAGAAAGAAATAGCGCACCTGGGATCCTTGCAATAACAGTATATACATAATAAGTTTTATAAATGGATGGTATACTAGTAACCTCAAGTACAAGGAAGGGAGAAGGAGAGTAAAGATAGGCATGCTCAAAAATAGGATTCAATAACCCAACTAGACATATCAATATCAAATCCAACAAGTAACCACTCAGTCGTATATAATCTTATAAGCATTCTCGTAATAGGGGGATAACACCGCCATAAAGTAACAAGAGACTACCTACAGTCCCTCGACTGCCCATACAACCGAGGAACGAAACAGGTGAAAACAAAACCCTCTGGCCGCCCATACAACTGTTGCATACACTCAACAAATAGCAAACAAGGATGGAGCCTCAAAAAACAAATGATATGATGCATGATAACCTCCGGTTGGGATAGAAAGTTTGTATATACCTTCTCCGGTGTCGATCAGACCCAACAGGTAGGTTCCATGGAAGGACACTACATATATACCTCTACTCCATCATATACCCTCCCTCCAGCACACACAGCCCAAAGCCTCAGGCCCCGACGGCAAGGTCCATGGAGGTCCCGGACCCCAGACTAAAACGCAGTATCAAAACATGTCATCCAGAAGCAAATTTGGGTTCACGATGGAGACCCAGTCTCGAATATGCATGCCCAGACCCTATCTAGGACTAAAGTAGTGAAAATATGTCTAACAAATGCCTCCAAGGGTGCCCGGGCATAACCGGGTCTAAAATAGTAGAAAGTCATCTCAGGTGCTCGGTCTGACCGAGACTAAAATCACCCCAAATCAGTATAAAACTCAACTAGCACCTCGGCCCTTCCGAATCTAGCACTAATAAAAAAACTAGTGAGAGAAATCTTAGTATAAACTTCTCTTACCCCAAGAAGATTCACAAGGTAAGTCAAACCATTTCTTATTTATTTCCATCGAAAACGGGGCCCCGGGGGCATGCAAAGTTTAGAAAGACAATACCAGTAGGACCGAACCCAAAAACATAGTAAAGCATGGGTAAATACTCTTTATATGCATGAGAAGTATATCATCAAACACAAATAGTCACCCAGTAGGTCACAATTGACCTATCGGCCCTGCACAGGCTCAAAAGCTACTTAGCAAGCATAACAAGCCTAGAAGGATATTTCTATATCCGAGAATCGCGGACATTCCCAATAACCCACCTTCTATATTCCAGAGTCAACAAGTCCTCACAGAACCACAAGGGTTAATAAAATGTATCAAGCAAGTACTACAAACATCGGGGGAAGAAAAGTAGGTCGAACATGAATAAAGCGATCAAGGTCTGTGGTACCAACCTAATAACCCAACCCAAGAATGCCAGCTAGTAAAATTTTATCCGATATATGCTAAGTCTAGGAGTTTAGATCGTAACGTACTTGTCGTCCGACAATAAGCTCCTAGGATAATGAAATCCAACCTCGAATCTCTCCAAGAAATCCCAAACGATGGTCAAACTATCAAAAACATCAATAATACAGTAAGACGAGTCTAACAATACCCATATCACTATAATTGTAGCCGAGTTAAAATATGGGTCAAAAGCTGGCCTACATGGCCCACACCTTAAAACCAAAAATGGAAAGAGCTGGATGACCGCCACGATGCCAAGAAGGCATGGTCCAAATTTGAGCACAATTGGCCAAGAGAAGGGTGCCAAAATAGCCCGCTCAAGTTGGGGTTTAAAGATGGTATTTTAAGTCTAAAAACCAGAAATTAGGCAAGGAATTACTCACCCAAGTGATGGAATTTAAGCCAATACAGAGAATTCTTCAAACCCACGAACATGCACGAGCTAGGAGGCAGCTACTACACAATTTTCTAAGCTTTTGAAATGAGCAACAATGGTGGATTTAAAGGGAAGAACAAGAGGAATCAAGTTTTGGGAAGAAAGCTTACCAAGTGAAGAAACATGGATCAATGATGAACAATCAATTTCCCGAGGCTAGAACTGATCAAGAGCAATTTAGGAGAGTGTATAAATGTTTTTAGAGTGAGAAAGTTGGGAGAAAATGGCTGGAAAAATGAACAGAATGAAACATATAGTTGCAGGGAACTGGCCAGCACCAACAACGCCCAGGCAGCGCTATCGCGATGGCCAGCCAAAACCCGCTTGAGCGCGATCGCGATGGCGCTGAAGGCCTAGCCTGCACAATTTTCTTCAACTTTTTGAAAACTCCATGGAGCATTTCGAGCATAATTGGAAATTGATATTCAAAAACCAATAATGCTAATAGAGTGGAAACAACATTCTGGACCAATAATACCCAAGTGAACACTAACGAAAGGGAACCCAAAGGCTCAAAATAAGTCTGGCTCACCCGAAAATTGAAACAACCTCCTTCCCAACTCAAACTCATTATTCCGGAGCTGATGGAATTGTCAGATTTTGAATCTGACACTCAGATCATTGAAAGTCGCCCAATGTTACACTTTCAACTCCAAATGGCCTGAAAGTAGAGAAAACCACACAAAACTAACACCGGAATGCCTCAGGCCTCAACTGGAGGTCCAACGAGACAAAACTCAATGCTCTGGAACTAATGGAACTATCAAAATTCAATTCCAAGCACGTTAGATAAGAATGTTGACTAAAGTCAATGATATTCTAAGTTAAAGTTTTAAAACAGGAAAAAGGGCAAAATAACCAAACGAATGACTAGGGCACCGAACTATCGGTCCTAACTAGCTATAAATGATTTGGAGCCACTATAGGAAAGCATTAACAGTATAATGAATATGTAAACGCAAAGATGATTGGAAGGGTCATTACATATGTAATTATGTCATATCTATGTTAAATCTTAATGTATCATATTATTTCTGCCTATTATCCCTTTTCTCTAAATCCGATCAATTCTAGTCATGATAATGATGTTTATGTTGATGAATGAAAATAAATGTAAATTATAGGAGAATTCTGTTTTTATGTTTGGAAGGCTAAGAGGATTCATGTTTGTTTTATTACTAGTTTTGTTAAGTTATGTGCATTGTGATTCCCTAGGAGTCTTGAATGTATGTTTTTGGTTTGCAGGCAAGTTGTTAAGAAATCTGGGATAGTCCTACTTATAAATAGAACTACATCAATATTTTTAAAAAATTCAAGAGTTAATTTTATTTCTAGTAATGACCATCATTCGAGAATGAATATTTACAAGGGGCAATTAATGTAACACCTCATACATTTGGGCTATGGTTTGACTTGTTGAATATGATTCACTCGATCCAACTCTGAAGAATGTGATAGTGTTCAAGATTGATGGTCAAATTTTGATGTGTTATGGTGTTTCTCACGTATTGATTAAGAATGAAATTAAATTAACTAAGTATGAATGCTTAGGGTCAATGTACGGCTGAGGTGTTATCATATAAGGGACACAAATATTGTACATACACCATAGATGGACTTACGATGAGGAAGTTTTAGTAATTCTAGGTACGAGTTGCATGCACGATCGTAAATACGGACACCCAAGAAAATGAGCTACTATTTAGAATGAGTGACCATGTACGACCATAAGTTCAACCTACAGTCATACATAGAACTGTAAGTGAAGACGCGAGACTATTGGGAAGCCTGTGTACAACTCACCTATAAGCCATAATTACCACCTATGGTTGTACTAGACATTGTATGTGAAGCCTCTAAATTTTGAGAAATCCCTGGTGTGGCCCCAACTATAATAGTAAATTTTACCTACGGGTTGTACCTGGATAGTACTTAAACCATCCCTAAATGAAGCCACTTTCTAGCCTCTGGTACATATGTATGGTCCACATTGGGACCTAAGTGGATTTGAAGGGTCGTACATGACACCCTAGGAAACCATAAGTGGCCGACGAGAATCACTTCAAATGTGCATTTATCTAGATTTTTGTTTCATTCTTCACTTTTTTAAGTCCTAGCATAATGTTTCTCTCCTCTCGACATCCTACCACATCAATTTATGGTTTGTATGTGAATTTCTATGCTTTTATAACATAACATTCACATATCAATTCTTAATAAAATTTAATTCTACAAACATAGGGTTTTAAAGAAAAATTCTGTCTAAGGTTCAAGTGAAGATTTTGGAGTTCTTCTTCAAAGTTAGAATTTTCTTCAATTAATATGGAGAACTTCAGGTATGTAAGAAAAACTATATATATGTTGGATTGCTTATTCTTCTTCCCTAAGTTACGTTCTTCATATCCTATGTATTTTCCCTCTCTTAGATGAGTTAGGGAATCTATTATGCCAATATTATAGTTCATGTTATCTCATTTAGAATGTCATGAAATCCCTATATTATTCTTACATTCTTATTACATTCCTATTTCATGAATTCCATTGATTCCACCATGATAATATGATCAAATGATGAACTTATGAGTTTTGTTCAAAGGTAGTTATTCCATGATTATTCACTTATGCTATGATTCACATAATAATGAAACATGAAATATGATTATGGGCCCTTGAGACATCTTTACCACATAAATATTTAATAGAATTTTTGTAAATCAATAAGGTGTGAATTTTTATTATGAGAGTCCAAAATTATATATTTAATGTTGGATAAGGATCATATCGTTAGTTCGGGTGATTCCTTTACGTTATCCCCATGAGGGTATGAAATGGATACAAATTCTAGGAAATATTATGTATGTCTAATCACCTTAACAATGAGATGATTTATCCAATCGGTCAAAGATCGGACTCCATTTTCTCACATGGTAATATATTGGTTATTAAAGAAACTCCAATAAAAGAAATTACTTTATGTAAATGATAAAAATGTTCAAATTATTCTAATGTAGGAGTTTCTTTATTCTCCTCACATATTCATAATTCTTCAGATTGTCCTCCCTTTCGTAATCCCTTATGTTACATTCGGTTACGTTTTACATAGAAATATTATTCCACATGTACTCACATTCCTTTTGTTAGGGGTGTTGCATTTCATGATCCAGGTTCAGATATTGACAACAACATGAACCTATACTAGATTTTTCACACTTCTCAGCATTTGATGAGCCCAACTTATCTTGGGGAGGAATTTTCCTTTATTTTAGCCTTATTGGTATTTGGCGTGCTGGGGCCTTGACCCTAGTCATGATTATTTATTCTTCATAGGCCAGATGTTCAGTTATGCTTTTGTTGACAGTGTTACGATGTTGGTTTTGATGTCTTGATATTTTGAACATAAAGAAAGTATTTATGAATGGATTTTTTTAAAAGGTATTTATGTTATGAAAGATATTGCATCTTAGTTTATGCATGTCTCAAGTTATATGTCATGTAGAGTAGGTTCACTCGAAAAAATTAAGTTACCAAGTGTCGTTCTGCCCAATCCAAGTTCAGAGTGTGATAGATACACGATCTTTTAATTCCAACATTAATCCTTTTTCGAAATTTCCTTTGTAAATTTACTTTCACATTCACCTTCACATAACTAAATCATGATTAGTTCTTGGTCACTATGCCTACCTGCAAAGGTTTCCCAAAAGCCTGCGCCATTATGACCAGTATTTCTTCACAAAAATAACTGATAATAACAATCGAAATAAAATCTATGCAATAGTTGTTGATGTCTCAACTTCAGAATTAAATCATGGCTCCTATATGAGAGATCACATGTGATAATATCCATCTTTTATCTTGAGATAGTACATACAATTCGACATCATGTGCATGTAATCTTTCATTATTGTCAATTGAATAAGAACATGTCTATCACCCAAGAAACCAATTTTGCATTCACTAATGATGCATATTTTAAAAGTTTATCATATTTTCACTCATAATACCTATTTTAAACTCTATCAAAAATCTATAAAGTTTAAATAGATAAAAGTTTGAACTTCATGAGACATGAGTCGTTCCAAGAGTTTGAATAGAATCTGAATTTCTATTATATTGGAGTTCCATTTGCTAAAATCTTGAAGTTCAACATTATGTATTGGACTTGTTCCGTATTTTAACTATGGATATTTTTGTTCAAATACATTCAAATCTTGTTATAATATTATTTTACTATAATGCTAATTTTTTCTAGAAGAGATTTGTCATATTATATTTTACTTCTCTATAATAGCATTCATTATATTGAAACACTATTTGTAAGGTTGCCCCTCTATAACAGTTATACCCAAATATTATAGAATAATATTTGTGAGAAATATATTATGTATAAAAATAAAATATTAAAAGACTTATGATAATCATTGTTAATGTCATGCACATAGTAAAATTCATTTACTAATATCTAAAACAAAATTATATTAAAATGATGTCCATCAGTAATGACCATAACTTATAAAGGAAATGCTACTGTTGTTTGCCTTTTTTACATTCATATTCTTTCTACTTTATAGTTTAACTGTTATGAAATATATTATTTCTTCTTAAAACAAAATCATTAAACTAATTTTTGTGTATTTTATTATAACAACTAAATGAGATCCTGTAACGACCCTTTTAATCATTAATGCATTTTCACCTTCTTTGTACTGTTAGAGCTTTCCTGTAGTGTTCCTATATCATTTATGGATTGCAGGGACCAGTGGTTCGGTGCCTGGGCCATTTTTTTGGTCTCTATAGATGTAATGACCCTTCTGATTATTTTCACGTATACATTTTCCTTGAACCGTAGAGCTTGTTTTTAGTGGCACCAAGTCACTTAAGGCTTGTCAGGACCAGTATTTCGGTGTCGGGTCCATTTGTTTGGTCGCATTATAAGTTTTGAAGACAAGTAAGTCGGCAAAAGTTATCGTAGGTTCCTTTAATAAATTTTTTGAACCTTGGGTAAAATGTCTCAGGGCTTTTCTCCCAATATATAAATAGTTAGAAGTCCCGCGAAATACCAAATCGAAGATCTACGAGTCCAGTTTCCAACGCACAAAACCTCACATCCAACTGATATCGGAGTAAAGAGTTATGACTGTTTTACCGCGGACTGTCTGGCAGGAACCGGGTTGCGAACCGGGTCGTTAACCGGGTCGGGTCAAACTCGATTTAAGCCTCAACTTCACGTTTTAAAATGCAATTTCAGTTCTGAAACAGTGAGAAAACATAAGGGAGGATTCCAAGAGAGTTCTTGAGTATCAAAATCGTGCGTTGGTGAATTGCGAGCCTAGGTTTGAGAATTTATTAACATCGCGTGTATTTGAAAATATTTTATTTGAAAGTTGAATTTGGTAAAAAGTTATATAATTATTACCTTTTTAAAAATATTTTAAAGGTTTATGAAAAATATTTTTGTTACGATATAATTGTATATGTATTTATTTTATAAGGTTTTTATACATTGTAATATTTTAACGGAGATAGTAAATTTAGTTATGTTGAAAATTATTATTATAATATAGTAAGTTTTATTGGAAATAATTTTCTATTAGTTGTGGTATATTTAAAAAGTTATATTTATTATACCACGAATTTATGCAATACCCGAATATATACATTATGGGGTTAAAATAGGTATGGTGTGTCACCTCTACTTCCACGTGGAAGTAGAGGGAGTGGACAGCAAGTGAGTTAGGGATTAGTGCTGCCACTAAGCACATCACCAAGCACCTCTAATTGGTTATTAGGTGATGTTGGCCAAACTTTAATCCTTGCTATATTTATATATACGTTGCATCTATATATGCTTCGGCCAAGTCTCTCAATATTATTTGAGGATTAGCACTACCTAATATCCGCATATACTTATGCTTACAATTAGAGGAATATTTGTGGAAAAATTATTTGATGCGAGGTGCCATCTTTGAAAGAAAATCGATTATCTACGTCAAGTTATTCAAGCCTAATTTCGAGTCCGATTTCATTTCGGAGTTTCTCGGAGAGGTTCGAGCGTGGACATCGTCGTTCTAGCAGCTTGTCATCGAACGACAGGTAGGTTACGGTTTATTTTCCCTAGTCTCTGCATATATAGGATAAAATTTTATTAATGGGCATCCTTGGGTTGGTTTATTAGGTTGGTACCACAGACCTTGACCGCTTTATTCATGTCCGCTTACTTTTGTTCCTCCGTTACTTATAGTACTTGCCGATATATTTTGTTTACCCTTGTCATCCTGTGAGGCCTTGTTGACTCTGAAACATAGAAGGTGGGATTTTGGGAATGTCCGCGAGTCTCGGGCATAGAATTATCCTTCTAGGCTGGTTATGCTTGCTGAGTAGTTGTGGGCCTGTGCAGGGTCGATAGGTTGATTGTGAGCTGCTGGGCAGCTATTGTGTGTGATCATACCATTTCCATGCATATAAAGAAGTTTTATCCATGTTTTACTACGGTTTGGCTTCGGGCCTACTGGCACTATTTTCTAAACCTTGCATGGCCCCGGGGGCCTGTTTTTGATGGAAATGATTTGGAAATGATTTGATTTAACTTGTGAATATTCCTGGGTAAAAGAAAGTAAAATTATGTTTTAAATCACCAGTTTTACGATTAACGCTAGACTCGGCAGGGTCGGGGTGCTAGTTGAGTTTTCTTGCTATTTGAGATAATTTTAGCCTCGGTCGGACCGGGCACCCGAGATGACTTTCTACTGTTTAGACCCGGTTATGCCCGGGCACCCTTGGAGGGTTTTTTTTTTATAGATATTTTCCTACTACTTTAGTCCTAGACAGGGTCTGGGCTTGCATATTCGAGACTGGGTCTCTATCTTGAAATCGGACTTACTTTCGGACGACATGTTTTGATACTGAGTTTTAGTATGGGCTCAGGGACCTCCATGGACCTTGACATCCAGGCCTGGGGATGTGGGCTGCGTGTGCCAGAGGAAGGATATACGGTTGAGTAGAGGTATACGGGTAGTGTCCTTCCATGGAACCTACCTGCTGGGCCGGATCGGCACCGGAGGAGGTACATACAGAGATACCATTTCACTTGAGATCTTCATGTATCATGTCATTCATTGTTTGAGGCTCCACCCTTGTTTGTTGTTTGTTGATTGTACGCTCCGGTAGTATAGGATGCCGGAGGGTTTTTTTTCACTTTTTTATATTCCTCGGTTGTATGGGATGCCGGAGGGTTTTTTTTCACTTGTTTATATTCCTCGGTTGTATGGGCGGCCGACAGACTGTAGGTAGACTCTTGCTATTTACTTACAGAATTATTCCCTGTTACGGTTAAGAATGAAATTGGTTACTGCTAAACTGTTAGTTTCTGGATTGAGATTGATATGATTAGTTGAGTTTGATTCATGTCTCTGAGCATGCCTATCATTACTCTTTCCCTCTTCTTACACTTGAGGTTACCGGTATACCGTCTATTTCGTAAACTTATTATGTGTACACTGTTATTGCAAAGACCCAAGGTGCGTCATTTCTTACTTCCACCTGTGTCTATGGTGTGTATATTCTGCTTACTGGCCTCACATGTGGTTCTGTTGATTTCCCTCTGGACTAGTTCCTGTGTACCTTTCGTTGATTTCTGTGACTGCTTGCTTCTATTCTGTCTGTTACTACGCTTTTATCTTATATGTGCCCAGTCGGCCTATGATACCTACTGGGTACCTTATGCTTCGCATTTGGTGCTCACCCTACCCCCTGCATCTTTGGGTGAAGATCTTAGCGTGAGCCATCGCCGTTAGATCGCTGTGATTAGTGCTTGGAGATCTGTTGGGGACTACTTCAGACTGAGGGTGAGCTCTTGGCAATCAGAGCTTAGCTTTAGTTTATGTTTTTCTTCATGTACTCTATTACCATTCAGAGACATCTGTATATATTGTTTGGGATCGTTTGCACTCCATGTATGTAGTTTTGGCTCTGTAGTATGATACCAGGTCTTGGGGTTTGGTTTAGTTTCTGCATATGTGTATATATATATCCCTGTTATCTATTCTCTTCATGTTGTTCCCTTATTTGTTAGATAGTAGGCAATTACTAACTGTCCTGGGCTACGGGAATTGATTCGCCTACTGGGGGGTTATAGGTGCCATCATGACCGAGAAATTGGGTCGTGACAACTTGGTATCAGAGCTCTAGGTTTATCAGTGTTATCGGTATAGGATCCAATGTCTAGTAGAGTCCTGCGGATCAGGGCGGAGACGTCCGTACTCAATCTTTGGGAGGCTACAGTGACATTTTAGGAAATTTGACTATTTCATTGCTTCTGTGTCGTGCGTAGAACCCTTGAAGTTTCTGGAAATCTCATTTGTTCTACTTCATTCTTCCGCAGATGGTTCGTACGAGATCATCGGCATCACGCGGAGATGAGCCTCCCACTCCAGCTAGAGGTCGAGGACGCCCTCGATCAGTGGCACCTGCTAGAGCTGCTAGAGTAGAGATAGAGCCCGAGCGGCATGTGGATCAAGGGGAAGCCCAGGTACCACCATCTCCAGCACCAACTCCAGTACCAACTCCAGTGCCAGCTCCAGTACAAGCTCCAGTGCCTATTTCTGTGCCAGCTCCAGCTGCAGATCAGTCTCCAGATATTCGGGGATTACTATTACAGCTTTTGGGTGTGATTGGAGAGAAGCCTTCTGAGATAGCACAAACATCTGCTCAGGGGGCAGCCCTGGGTGCACAGAGCTCAGGAGCGCAGCCTGCTACTATGGCTCCCTGTGCGGAGGTCATTCTGGTCCATCTATTGCACAGGCACTTGCTCCTCGCCCAGCTATAACAGAGTCAGAGCAGAAGGTGTTGGGTAGGTTTTTGAGGTTAGCACTCTGAGGTTTGCTGGTACTTCTGGACACGATCCACATGACTTTATTACTACCTGTGAGGAGATGTGGCATCATTTGGGTTTGTTGGAGACTCACGGGGTTGGTTATACTACCTATCAGTTGGAGGGCCCAACAAAGTTATAGTGGAGGTCTCAGGTTGCTTGTAGACCACCATCGTCACCTCCTTTGACCTGGTCTGAGTTTTATGAGGCCTTTATTGCCAAGTTCCTACCTCAGAGTGATCGTGAGCATCATAGGGAGCAGTTTACTCACCTTATGCAGGGATCTATGACTGTCTCAGAGTATGAGACTCATTTTCATCAGCTAGCACCGTTCGGAACTATGATCATTCCTACCGAGGAAGATAGGATTCACAGATTTGTATGGGGTTTGAGGCCAGAGATCAGGCAGCAAACAAAGATATTGGTCGCCAGTGGTCGGTCATTTCAGGCTATCGTAGACTATTCCCGCACTGTAGAGGACTTACAGCGACATGATCAGGGGTCCATAGATAAGAGGCCTCGGCATTAAGGTGTCTATAGTGGTTCCATATATGGTGGTAGAGGTCCTGGCCAGTGGAGCCGGAGTTAGCAGCCATAGCAGCACCAGGGTCAGTCCAGTCGACCGGTTCAGGCTTCCCTTCAGACTTTCGATAGTACCCAGTTCGAGCAGGGTCAGAGCAGCCATCAGGGCTATAGCGGCCAGTCTTTGAGAGGTACAGTTTCTGGGGCATCAGGTCGTAGTGGTCATACGGGATCTACTGTATCATCTCGACTAAATAGGCCGTCAGGGGCTTGTTTTACTTGTGGTGCGATTGGTCATTTTGCTAGAGATTGCCCTCAGCAGGGTACAGTTCAGCTGGCCGAGCCTTTACGAGCAGTTCAGCCTCCGGTTAGAGGGGGTGGTCATCAGGGGAGAGGTGGTGCTCCACGCGGCAGATCCGGTGGTAGGGATGGCGGTCAGGCAGGTGGAGGTCGTCGTCAATTTTACGCTGTCCCTAGGAGACCAGAGGCAGAGGCCTCAAATGCTGTGATTACAGGTACGATTTCTGTGTGCCATCAGTCTGTTATGGCTTTATTTGATCCTGGATCCACTTGTTCATATGTATCTGCCTACTTTGTGCCTTGTTTGGGGTTGGCTAGTGAGCCATTATCTGTTCCTGTTTCTAGTTTGACCCTAGTAGGAGATTCTTTAATAGTGGATCGGATTGTGAGATCTTGTATGCTATCTATTTGTGATTCAGAGACTTGGGGTGATTTGATGATTCTTGATATGTTAGATTTTGATGTGATACTGGGCATGGACTGGTTATCCCCTCACCGTGTGATTTTAGATTGTTATGCGAAGACCATTACCATAGCTGTGCCCGGTGTATCTCCGGTTGTGTGGCAGGGTTCTGTTAGCCATGCACCATCTGGGATCATCTCTTGTCTTCGAGCTAGGAAGTTGATTTCCCGTGGGTGTTTAGCTTATCTAGCATATGTCCGAGATGTTAGTGCTGACCCTACTTCTCCTGAGTTTGTTCCTGTGGTTAGAGACTTCCTCGATGTGTTTCCTACCGACCTTCCAGGCCTTCCACCTGAGAGAGATATTGATTTTGCTATTTGAGCTAGGGCCGAGCATCGGGCCCATTTCTATTTCTCCTTACCGTATGGCTACTGCTGAGTTGAGGGAGCTTAAGGAACAACTCCAGGATCTGTTAGCTAAGGGGTTTATTAGACCTAGTGTGTCACCTTGGGGTGCTCCTGTTCTCTTCGTGAAGAAGAAGGATGGGTCGATGCACATGTGTATTGATTATTGGCAGCTGAATAGGGTGACAGTGAAGAATAGGTATCCGATGCCGAGGATTGATGACTTGTTTGACCAGCTTCAGGGTTCAATCGTGTTTTCGAAGATTGATTTGAGGTCTGGCTACCATCAGTTGAGGATTAGGGCGGAGGACATCCCTAGGACAGCATTCAGGACACCTTATGGCCATTATGAGTTCCTGGTGATGTCTTTTGGGTTGACTAATGCCCCCGCAGCCTTTATAAGCTTGATGCACAGGGTTCTTGGCCCGTATTTGGACTCATTTGTGATAGTTTTTATAGACGACATCTTGGTATACTCATGTAGTAGAGATGAGCATGAGCAACACTTGAGGGTTATACTCCAAACTTTGAGAGATCATTGGCTTTACGCCAAGTTCTCAAAGTGCGAGTTTTGGCTTGAGTCAGTTGCATTCCTAGGGCACGTGGTGTTTAAGGATGGGATTAGGGTTGACCCGGGAAAGATTTTTGCGGTTCGTGATTGGCCTAGACTTACTACTGCTACTGAGGTCCGCAACTTTATTGGGTTAGAAGGTTACTACACACGGTTCGTTGAGGGATTTTCTTCCATAGCAGCACCCTTGACTATGCTGACTAGGAAGGATGTCCCATTTCAGTGGTCGGATCAGTGTAAGGATAGCTTCCAGAGGCTTAAGGCCTTATTGACTTCAGCTCCAGTTTTGACTTTGCCAGTTGAGGGTCAGAGCTTCTCCGTGTATTGTGATGCTTCTGGGGTTGGTCTTGGTTGTGTGTTGATGCAGCAGGGTCGAGTAATAGGATATGCATCGAGGTAGCTAAAGGTTCACGAGCGCAACTACCCCACTCATGACTTAGAGTTGGCGGCGGTAGTTTTCGCGCTCAAGATCTGGAGGCATTACCTAGATGGAGTTCACTGTGAGATCTTCACCGATCACCGTAGTTTTCAGTATATCACGAGTCAGCGGGAGTTGAACTCGAGACAGAGGAGATGGGTCGAGTTACTGAAAGACTATGACTTCACTATTCTGTATAATCCGGGCAAGGCAGACGTGGTAGCGGATGCATTGAGCCGGAAGGCAGTGAGTATGGGTAGCCTAGCTTCTCTTTCAGTTTCAGAGTGACCGTTGGCCTTGGACATCCAGTCCTTGGCGAACCGGTTGGTTAGGCTGGACTTGTCAAATCCTAGCAGAGTTCTCGCCAGTGTTGAGGTTCGTTCTACTTTGATTGATCAAATTCAGAGCAGTCAGTTTGAGGATCAGCAGTTGTGTGGCCTTCGTGATCGGGTTGTTTAGGGTGAGGCCAGTCTGGTTACTCTAGATTCAGATGGGGTTCTGAGGTTTGATAGTCGCCTTTGTGTTCCGAGGATTAGTTATTTGATTCAGTTGATACTTCATGAGGCACATTGTACTAGATATTCTATTCACCCTGGCACAAAAAAGATGTATAGGGACTTGAGACAGCTTTACTGGTGGAGTGGTATGAAGCGAGATATAGCGGAGTTTGTATCTCGGTGCTTGAACTGTCAGCAGGTTAAGTTCGAGCACATGAGACCTGGTGGTTTGATGCAGCGACTTCCCATTCCTGAGTGGAAGTGGGAAGGGATTACTATGGACTTTGTTGTTGTATTGCCTCGTACTTCTCATGGGTTTGATTCCATATGGGTGATTGTTGATAGGCTAACTAAGTCAGCACATTTCTTGCCTGTTCAGACTTCTTATGGCGCAGAGAGGTTAGTTCAGATCTACCTTCGTGAGATTGTTCGGTTGCACGGGGTCCCAGCTTTTATCATTTCAGACCATGGCACTCAGTTCACATCTCATTTCTAGAGGGCTATTCAGCGTGATTTGGGTACAGAGGTTCATCTTAGTACCGCTTTCCACCCTCAGATAGATGGCCAGTCTGAGAGGACCATTCAGATTCTGGAGGACATGCTTCGGGCCTGTATTCTTGACTTTGGAGGTTCTTGGGATCAGTTTGTTCCCTTGGCAGAGTTTGCTTATAATAACAGCTGCCATTCAAACATTGGCATGGCACCTTTTGAGGCCTTGTATGGTAGGCGTTGCAGATCGCCGATTGGTTTGTTTGATGGTTCTGAATCTAGGCCACGGAGCACAGATTTGCTTCGAGATTCCTTAGATCAAGTTCAAGCGATTCAGGACAGACTTCGGGCAGCTCAGAGCAGGCAGAAGAGTTATGCTGATCATAGGCTTCGTGCCTTGGAGTTTAGAGTCGGTGACTTGGTGTTTCTCCGTGTATCGCCCATGAAGGGCGTGATGAGATTTGGTAGGCGGGGCAAGCTTAGCCCCAGGTACATTGGGCCGTTTCAGATTCTTCAAAGGGTTGGTAGCGTTGCTTATCAGCTAGCCTTGCCTCCGATATTTTCAGCTATACATCTTGTATTTCGTGTTTCGATGTTGCGTCGGTATGTCCCAGATGAGTCTCATGTGTTGAAGTGGGATTCAGTTCAGTTGGGTGAAAGTTTAGCCTTTGTTGAGGAGCCGGCATCTATTTTGGCCAGAGATGTCAGGAGATTGAGGTCTCGAGAGATCCCGGTTGTTAAGGTTCAGTGGAGGCACCGTCCAGTCAAGGAGGCTACCTGGGAGACCGAGAGAGATATGCGGGATCAGTATCCGCAGCTATTTTAGCCTTCAGGTACCCCCTTGACCTTAACTTTCGAGGACGAAAGTCCTTTTTAGTAGTGAATGATGTAATGACCCTTCTGGTTATTTCCACGTATACATTTTCCTTGAACTGTAGAGCTTGTTTGTAGCGGCCCCAAGTCACTTAAGGCTTGTCAGGACCGGTATTTCGGTGTCGGGTCCATTTGTTTGGTCGCATTATAAGTTTTGAAGACAAGTAAGTCGGCAAAAGTTATCGTAAGTTCCTTTAATAAATTTTCTGAACCTTGGGTAAAATGTCTCAGGGCTTTTCTCCCAATATATAAAGAGTTAGAAGTCCCCCAAAATACCAAATCGATGGTCTACGAGTCTAGTTTCCAACGCACAAAACCTCACGTCTAACTGATATCGGAGTAAAGAGTTATGACTGTTTTACAGCGGACTGTCTGGCAGGAACTGGGTCGCGAACCGTGTCGGGTCAAACTCAATTTAAGCCTCAACTTCACGTTTTAAAACGCAATTTCAGTTCTGAAACAGTGAGAAAACATAAGGGAGGATTCCAAGAGAGTTCTTGAGTATCAAAATCGTGCGTTGGTGAATTGGGAGCCTAGGTTTGTGATTTTATTAACATCGCGTGTATTTGAAAATATTTTATTTGAAAGTTGAATTTGGTAAAAAGTTATATTATTATTACATTTTTAAAAATATTTTAAAGGTTTATGAAAAATATTTTTGTTACGATATAATTGGATATGTATTTATTTTATAAGATTTTTATACATTGTAATATTTTAACGGAGATAGTAAATTTAGTTATGTTGAAAATTATTATTATAATATAGTAAGTTTTATTGGAAATGATTTTCTATTAGTTGTGGTATATTTAAAAAGTTATATTTATTATACCACGAATTTATGCAATACCCGAATATATACATTATGGGGTTAAAATAGGTATGGTATGTCACCTCTACTTCCACGTGGAAGTAGAGGGAGTGGACAGCACGTGAGTTAGGCATTAGTGCTGCCACTAAGCACATCACCAAGCACCTCTAATTGGTTATTAGGTGATGTTGGCCAAACTTTAATCCTTGCTATATTTATATATATGTTGCATCTATATATGCTTCTGCCAAGTCTCTCAATATTATTTGAGGATTAGCACTACCTAATATCCGCATATACTTATGCTTACAATTAGAGGAATATTTGTGGAAAAAATATTTGATGCGATGTCCCATCTTTGAAAGAAAATCGATTATCTACGTCAAGTTATTCAAGCCTAATTTCGAGTTCGATTACATTTCGGAGTTTCTCGGAGCGGTTCAAGCGTGGACATTGTCGTTCTAGCAGCTTGTCATCAGACGACATGTAGGTTACAGTTTATTTTCCGTAGACTCCGCATATATAGGATAAAATTGTATTAATGGGCATCCTTGGGTTGGTTTATTAGGTTGGTACCACAGACCTTTACCGTTTTATTCATGTCCGCTTACTTTTGTTCCTTCATTGCTTGTAGTACTTGCCGATATATTTTATTTACCCTTGTGGTCCTGTGAGGCCTTGTTGACTCTGGAACATAGAAGGTGGGATTTTGGGAATGTCCGTGAGTCCTGGGCATAGAATTATCCTTCTAGGCTGGTTATGCTTGCTGAGTAGTAGCTGTGGGCCTGTGCAGGGTCGATAGGTTGAATGTTAGCTGCTGGGCACTATTGTGTGTGATCATAACATTTCGATACATATAAAGAGGTTGTATCCATGTTTTACTACGATTTGGCTTCGGGCCTACTGGCACTATTTTCTAAACCTTGCATGGCCCCGGGGGCCTGTTTTTGATGGAAATGATTTGGAAATGATTTGATTTAACTTGTGAATATTCCTGGATAAAAGAAAGTAAAATTATGTTTTAAATCACCAGTTTTACGATTAACGCTAGACTCGGCAGGGCCGGGGTGCTAGTTGAGTTTTCTTGCTATTTGAGATAATTTTAGCCTCGGTCAGACCGAGCAACCGAGATGACTTTCTACTGTTTAGACCCGGTTATGCCCGGGCACCCTTGGAGGGGTTTTTTTTTTGAGATATTTTCCTACTACTATAGTCCTGGACAGGGTCTGGGCTTGCGTATTCGAGACTGTGTCTCTATCTTGAAACCGGACTTTCTTCCGGACGACATGTTTTGATACTGAGTTTTAGTATGGGGTCAGGGACCTCCATGGACCTTGCCATCCGGGCCTGGGGCTGCGGGCTGCGTGTGCCGGAGGAAGTGTATACGGTGGAGTAGAGGTATACGGGCAGTGTCCTTTCATGGAACCTACCTACTGGGCCGGATCGGCACCGGAGGAGGTACATACAGATATACCATTTCACTTGAGATCTTCATGGATCATATCATTCATTGTTTGAGGCTCCACCCTTGTTTGTTGTTTGTTGATTGTACGCTCTGGTAGTTTGGGATGCCGGAGGGTTTGTTTTCACTTCTTAGTGTTCCTCGGTTGTATGGGAGGCTGGGGGACTGTAGGTAGACTCTTGCTATTTACTTACAGAATTATTCCCTGTTACGGTTAAGAATGAAATTGGTTACTGCTAAACTGTTAGTTTCTGGATTGAGATTGATATGATTAGTTGAGTTTGATTCATGTCTCTGAGCATGCCTATCATTACTCTTTCCCTCTTCTTACACTTGAGGTTACCGGTATACCGTCTATTTCGTAAACTTATTATGTATACACTATTATTGCAAGGACCCCAGGTGCGTTATTTTTTACTTTCACCTGTGCCTATGGTGTGTATATTCTACTTACTGGCCTCACATGTGGTTCTGTTGATTTCCCTCTGGGCTAGTTCCTGTGTACCTTTCGTTGATTTCTGTGACTGCTTGCTTCTATTCTGTCTGTTACTACACTTTTATCTAATATGTGCCCAGTCGGCCTATGATACCTACTGGATACCTTATGCTTCGCATTTGGTGCTCACCCTACCCCCTGCATCTTTGGGTGCAGATCCTAGCGTGGGCTATCGCTGTGATTCATGCTTGTAGATCTGTTGGAGACTACTTCAGACTGAGGGTGAGCTCTTGGCGATCGGAGCTTAGCTTTAGTTTATGTTTTGCTTCATGTACTCTATTACCATTCAGAGACATCTGTATATATTATTTGGGATTGTTTGCACTCCATGTATGTAGTTTTGGCTCTATACTATGATACCAGGTCTTGGGGTTTGGTTTAGTTTCCGCATATGTATATATATATCCCTGTTATCTATTCTCTTCATCTTGTTCCCTTATTTGTTAGATAGTAGCCCATTACTAACTGTCCTGGGCTACGGGAATTGGTTCGCCTACTGGGCGGTTGTAGGTGCCATCATGACTGAGAAATCGGGTCGTGACAATAGCCGTTTCCCTGTTTTAGAACTTTAACTTAAGAAATTATTGACTTCAGTCAACATTCTTAGCAATCTTGCTTGGAATCAAATTTCGACAGTTTCGTTATCTCCAAAAGGTGGACTTTAGTTTGGTTCCTTTGGTAAAGATTCGAGAGCTATCAGTTTGAAATTTTCCCTCGCTCTATCTTTTTATGCTAGTTGGGCTTTAAAGGTTGACTTTGGTCAACATTTGGAAAAGACGGCCTCAGTTGGAATTTTGGTCAGTGTTGTTAGCTCCAGAATGTTCACTTTGGGCTAGAGGGACCTTTAGTTTGGGTCCCGAGGCTTCTGAACTCGTTTTGGGGTGTTGAGTTTCATTTTGGCTTAAGGTTGATTTTGGGCATGGGGCCCACTTATTGTTAAATTGATCACTATTGGGATTTCTATTGATTCCATTGAGTTTGGAATGCCATTTCTGGTATGGTAGCATAGTTTATTTGCGCGTGTGGGGTCCTGAATGATTTCTATGGGCCCATCCAAAGACTTTTTCCCTTCAAATTTACTTGTAGTTGTTGTTGCAGGTGAAAGATTCAAGCCTTAATTATGATCGCGAAAGAAGCCAACATGATAGCAATGGTCTGCCTAGTCGGTCATCGTGACCGCAAGGGTCCGTTTACACAATTACAATTAAGGGCCTGTGGACCTAGCGCCCTTTGTTCTACGCGATTGCGAGGTTACTTCTCTTGACCGCGATTTAGCCCCTCCCTCTTTGTTCTTCACGACCTCGTGGCTAGACCTTGCAATTGTGATAGTCTAGACAACATGGCCCTCACGACCATGTGGTGTCCCTTTGCGTTCAAAAAGAAGGACCCCTGGAAATATATAAACCTTCCCCCTTTGTTTTCTTCACCCTAATACTGAGTTTCTCCATTGTTATAAAGCTCAAAGCTTCCCAGCTACTGTGTACCTTCAATTACAAGTGTTAGGGTGATATTTTTGGATCTGTGATCATTTACTTGACTTGAATTCGGTAAGTCACCTTGTTAATTTTGGTGTTCTCTTCTTAGTTTTCCTCCTTTGATTCTTTAGTTGGTGTGGTTGTTTTGACCCCTCTTGTTGGTATGAGTCTGCTAATTTTTGAAGCATACACTAATGAGAATGTTGTGTTCATCATGGTGTTTTTCAAATTCAACTTTGTATTGTGGGGACCACGGGGCCGCTTTTAACTCCTCGAAATTCGATTCAGCTTTTAAACTTAGAAACTTTGAAAGTTCTGAAACTTCCAGGGATTATGAGTCAAGTCCACGAGTCGTGGATAGAATCACAAGTCATGGAAGTGACCCGTGAAACCAGTCCTGCAGATCATCCTCAAGTTTGAGAACCACGAGTCAAGTTCACCATCCATGGATGGTTCCCCGAGTCATGGGACCAACTCCTGGAACTCAGATGGAGGGTTATTAGTCTTCCCTGGAACCACGAATGGGTTCCACGAACCATAGAAGTTTGTTCGGGTCATCCGGTTGGGTCATAGAAACTCATTCGTAGCCTAACTTTTGGCTCAGAAACTACAGCTCCAATCAATGAGCCGTGGTTACTTCTACGATTCATGAAAAGGACTCGTCGAACCTAAAGCTGAGGTTTTTAACATCTTTTCTCTAATTAAATTCCGAGGGTATTTTTATAACTACCCACCCTTTTAACTCATAAGTGAGGTCATTTTGGACACTTTTAGTAGGGTTTCTACTCCTATTGGCCTTAGTCTTTCATTATTCCTCATTCATCAACCAAAAGAGAAAAGGAATCCCTTCAAGGTCCAAGTCTCAAGATTCAAGTTCAAGCCTCCATTTCTTTTCATCTTAGATCAAGCAAGCTTCAATAAGGTATGTGGGTATTTAATAAGGGATTCCTTTCACCCTTATTCCCAAAATCCATGATTTAACTTTGCTTTGTGAATTTGTAAAATTAGGGTTCTTACCCAAATTGGGGAAAACTTTTGGGTTAAATTTTTAAGCATAAATTCATGGTTTCTCATTGCTTATATATGATTTATTTGAGGTTCCTTAATTGATTTCAAAAGCCCATGTATGAAAGATGATTTCTAGCATGATTCCTTCAATTTGCATATTTTCAAGTGAAAATTGGCATGTCTAGATAACATGACCTTATGCATTATGAAATTGCATGCCTAATTCTTCAAGTCATGATTTCAGAAAGGAAAGTATGTTTTGAATTATGGCTTTTCTAAGATTTAAGACTTATGATATGAATTTGCACAACATTAGATATGTCCTTATGCTATTCAATAGATTTCATCATTAGATATGCCACTAGTATTATATGAGCTATATGTATGGTTTGGAAGTAGCATTTAGCACCAAGCAATGAGGGTTCTAGATAACACAAGTCCAAAACTACGTTGCCAAAGTACGTTAATAGGGTCCTCATTAGTTGAGAGTGTCTCCTCATTAAGAAGGGTCCTCGTTAGGTAAGAGTGTCCCCTTATGAAAGTGGTTCCACATTACAATATATATAGTACCCTGTACCCTGGCAAGGTTTGGGGTAGCTTTGCAAACTAGGGTGATATAGTTGGATTCCATGTAGCTCACATGGTCTAATGTCAGTTATAAGAAACTCCCGTTGAAGGTTTTAATTATTAAGCTATTATATTTCATGTTTGCGCTCAATCTATGGTATTTATTTATGATATCTCTTTTATGCATGATCTAAGTTTTAATTATGTTTCAAGTACACTTTTACCATGTTTATGCATATCTCGCATATTCAGTAGATCCTATAATACTGATGCATATTTTGCGATGCATCCTCTTAATGATGCAGATTCAGGTTTCTCTCTTCAGACACGTGGCTAGAGATCGCAGGCCATCCAGCTAGTGTTGGTGAGTCCTCATCTTTCGAGGACCATTTCTTGAGTTTAGTTTATTATAGTCCTTCAGTATTTAGAGTTAGCTGGGGTCTTATTGCAATAACTACTTATGTCATATGTAGAGGCTTTTCATACATAGACAGTCTTCGAGTCTCTCTTTTAGATTATCTTCCATCTTGACTTTATCATTTATGGATTGGGTTGTCTAGATTTTTATTGATGCTTCCGCTATGTTTACTTATGATTATCTAAGTTATGCTATGACCAAGGGTTAACTTAGGGCACTTGTGGCCTCGGGTCCGATGTTACACCTAACGGGTAGCCTCGGGCCATGACACGCTTGTGACCCAGCTATACTTTTGGCAATAGTGGTACCGTTGGCTTCATGTTAATGATTAGTATATTGGTTTGATAGTTTGTTCGTGATTCGAGGCTTCTCAGAGCAGTTCGAGCTTGGACGACTCCGTTCCTGCAGCTACTTATTGGATGACATGTATATTATGGTATTCCCTACCTTATACTTTGCATATATAGGCTATAATTGCATTAATTAGTATCCTTGGGTTAGGTATTAATAATTTGGCACCGCAGACCTTGTCCATCTCTTCAGTCCATAGTATTTCTTATGTTGGTTGTAGTATTCGATCTAGTTTTGTAATATTACCCTTGTGGCCTTTGTATACGCCTCTGGGTCATAGATGGTGGGTTATTTAGGAATGTCCATGAGTCCGAAACATTGAGTTGTAATTTTAGGCTGGATATATATGTTATAGTGCTATTTGAGCCTATTCAGGGCCGATAGGTTATTTGTGAGACATTGGGATATTATTTATTTGCGATCATATCATTCATGTAAAGGGTTTTCTGCATTATTATACTACTACTTTGGCTGTGCACCTACTATAACCGGTTTTCTAAATGTTGCATGGCCCGAGGGCTCATTTTCAGTATAAATGATTATAAAAGGGATTTGGAACTGACTTTATGGTTCTTCTAGGGGTAAAAGGGTTAATATTATAATTTTATCACTGATTTTCACACTTATACTAGACTCGGCTAAGACATAGTGCTAGACATATTTTTACTATTGATTTAGACTACACTTGAGCACCCTTTATTGGGGTTTTGAGATTACATTCACTGATTTAGACCCAGACAAACTCTAGGCAATTATTTTGAGGTTTCGATCACTAGTTTAGACCCGGATCCACTCCAGGCAGTTATACTTTAATATTTTGCATTTTAGTATATGGTCTCGGACCTTTATGGACCCTGCCGATCCAGACCTGGAGATACATGTTGTGTGTGCCGGAGGAGGGGTATGCGGTGGAGTTAAGGTATGATAGGTGCGTCCTTCTATGGATCCTACCTATTAGGCCTATAGGCACCAGAGGAGGTAAATACATGATTACTATTACATCGGTTCCATCATATCACATCACATCATGCATATTGTATTTGGATCCACCCGTGTTTGATGTTTTCTGAGTGTAATCTCTGGTAGTATAGGATGCTAAAGGGTTTGTTTTCACTTCTATGTGTTCCTCGGGTATATGGGCGCCCATTGGGACTGTATGTAGATTATATTACAGCTATCTTAGCGTAGTACTTATTAGAGGTATCAAATTATTGGTGGATTAGTCGATACTTATTCGTTGTGGTTCTGATTATATAGACTTGATCATTGATGGATTAAAAGGTTCTGTCTCTTTGTGGCACCAATTAGTGGCCTCCCAGTTATTTGTGGTATAGCTTTTTCTATCCTAGGGTTGTACTTATGAGATTGCATTCCGATCGTTCTTGTATTTAGAGCGGTTTTATTAGTATGAACTGGTTGGTATTATTATTGTAGCATGATTATATTTTATTTGCTTTCCTTTTCTTCCTTCTTATTTATTGAGGTTACTGGTATACCACCATTCTTTCTTAACCCTCTTTTTAAATATATTGTTATTGCATGGACCCTAAGTGCGTTTTTCCTTTCTTTCACCCGTGTTTTGTGATATATATGTCCCTTGTGGCTAGCTTAGATTGGTTGTTTTATCCTTGTATTCTATTTGTGCTAGCTTCCATGTACTATTATCTGTTTGCTTCTGTGACTACCTTTATTCATTCGTCTATTTACTGCTTTTATATCTCAGACTACACTTTTGCATCCTTTTGGTGCAGATCCTAGTGTGAGCTTTTGTCGTTGACTGCATGTATATTCGTGAAGCTTTTGGATATCCGTGACTAGGGTGAGCTCTTGACGACCAGGGCTTGACCATATCTCATCTTTTGGCACAACTACTCTTTATTTTTTAGAGACAATTGTATATTCTATTTTGATATCTTTTGTACTTTGTATTCTATTAGAGGATCATGTACATCGATACCAGGTCATGGGTTGGTTTAGTTTCTTTATGTATATATATATTGATTGTTCTCCTTCTGCGTTGCTTTACTTATCTGCTCCTGCTTATTTCGGCTTTTTATGCTTGTTTTCTTAGGTAGTAGCCCATTCCTAACCGTTCTGGGATACGGGGATTGGTTCACCTACTGAGGGTTGTAGGTGACATCATGACCTGAGAATTTGGGTCATTGATAAGTCGATAATCTATAAACTTATTGAGCCTTTATCCATGAATTATTGTTTTGTTTTTAATATATTTAGAGGTTCTTATGGCCTTTATTGATGCCTATGTAGGTACTTGTGATCAAATATGGAAAACAAGGAAATGGACACAAAAAGAGCTTAAAAAGAGTGAAGTGTGAAGTGATAAAAAAGGATGGAGATTTTGCCTTGAGATGCGGCGCTTGTGTGACACGCACAACTCATGGTGCGAACTGCACCTCCTTCCCATGAGATCTTCCAAGTCAGTTGAGTAACTAGTTCAACTAAAGAGGGTGTGCGACCTGCACATGCTGATGTTCGAACCACACATCGCGCTGCACACCACCCGAAGGGCATTTTTGTCCAAAAATTTAGTGATGTTTTTTGAAAATATTTAAACCCATTTTAGGCATAATTATAAATACAATTCTCCAGTTCTGAATACTCCTGAGTAATTTTATATTTGAGAAAAAGTTTCCTCTCTAAGAAGAAGAGGAGAGTTTCAATCAATTCTCTCTTCCAATTCTTAGTTCACCATTTGTGTACAAAACTGACATTAGATAATGAAATTATACTTAAATGAAGAGTAATTTGACTTACCCACTTGGTATATATCTTTTCTTTAACATGAGTAGCTAATTTCATTGTCTAGGGATGTGTTGATAATGGGTGCTTGACAAATGGGTGTGGGTGTTGCTAATTCTTGCATATAATTTCTTATTTTACACGGGTCTAGTAGTTTCACCAAGTTTTAATCCTAAAATTTGTGGTTGCAAACATTGACTTTCCTTACTTGGTTATGTTGTTGCTTGAAAGAGAATTTCATAGCTTCAGATGTGAAGTAGCTCATATCGATGGAATCATCCATTTAAGGATCTAAGCTAGAAATAGTATGACCTCTCTAAGATTTAGCTTGGTTGTTTGTTGTTAAACCGATAGTGCTTTAACCGAGACTGTTGAACAAATGGTTGTTGATCGAGAGATGAACAACCATACCTAAAATCAAGGATACCTATGTCAATGAGCAAGAATTTGCGTGAATAGGCAATCACCCTATCCCACATTATAGCTCCATCAGATACATATCCCTAGTCGTCTACTCTAATTTGTACACTCGTTTGACTTTACTGTCTTGCTTGAATTAAGATTATTGTGATAGAATCCCAATTCCCCCAATCCTTTACTTTCGTGTTTTCAACCACTTACTCTCTTAGTGAAGTCTCTATGAGTATGACCCGACATCCTTTGGGTACTTATAAATGTGTTTTGCTTGACTATCACTGGTACCTCCATCATGGAGAGTATGTTTGAGCGTTTATCAAAAGTGGCACCGTTGCCGGGGACTTGATTTGATAGCTATTTTTTATTGTAGATTTCAAATCACTTAGAGGGAGTGCTTGTTTCTTTTACTTTTGTTTGTTGTTTGTGTTGTGATTGAGAAGGCTAGCCTATGAGTGAGGCAAACGAAAATGAGAGCATTGACAACTTCATGGATTCAAGCATTGCTAAGCCTGTGTTGCAAGGGGGTGTGTGTGCAATCTGCCTACCCCTCACGGTGGGAAATGATGTCTTTCACATTACAATCACCATGCTCCACTTGATCCAAATGAAGGGCATGTTTGGTGGAGCAGCACATGAAGATGCCAATCGGCATATTCACAATTTTGTGGAGATTTGCTAACCATTCATATTTCAAAATATCTCCCAAGAATCCATCCGATTACGCCTGTTCCCCTTTTCCTTGACTGGGGAAGCCATGACGTGGTTGGAAGATATTCTGAATGGATCTATCACATCTTGGGCCAAGTTGGTTGAGGAATTTACATCGAGATTCTTTCCTCCATCTCAAATGATGCAGCTAAGAGACGAGATTACCAACTTTAGGCAACTCCTGGATGAGCCTCTACATTAGGCTTTGTTAAGGTTCAAAAAGAAGCTTGTCTTGTGTCCGAACCATGCATTGTCACACAACCTATTGCTCCAACATTTCTATCGATTGTTGAACTCTATGAATAAGTCAATGTCTAACAACCTTGGAGGTGGCACCTTCATGGACTTGCAATTTTCTATTGCCTCGGCTTGTTTAGAGTGGATGACCAAGACCAACCAAACTTGGTATACAAGAGAAGCGGATGTGCCAACTTTGGGAGCAGCCTCATCTATCTTAACAAATGAAATTAGAAAAAAAGGTGAAATTCAAGATGAGACCATGGCTAGGATGATGACAAAAATTGATCTCTTGGCAAAGCATATGATGGGTGCTAAGGGGGTGAATGTTGTCAGTACGCTAGAAATAAAAGCTAGCGATGATTACTTGATGCCAGTTGTAGATGGTAAACTGTGCTTTGTGTTGGCAAGTTTTCATCCCGGGTATTATTGCCCAAGAGAAGAGAATGAAGGTTGGATAAGAGATGATCGGGACAAGTATGTTAATCGATATAATCATCGGAGCCCCTATGTACCCTCAAAAAAAGTGGATTCTCTCTACCAACTGTCCACAAGCAACTCCGAGCATTCAAAGGTAGAGGGCATATTATCCTTGGTGCCAAAAAGGTGGAATTAACAAATGCTGGGGTGAATGAGCTTAAAAGCAAAGTCTCAACACTTTATCAAACTGTAAACTCTTATTCGACCTCAATCAAACATCTTGAGGCCCAAATGGATCATCTCTCCATTCAAATGAGCCTAGGGATGAGGGTTTCACTTCCTAGTAACACCACAACCAATAATAATAATGACGGGCAAATTATGGCTATTGTTACTAAGAGTGGACGAACAAGTGGTTCAATAAAAGAACACATTGTAAATCCGATTGTTAAACCAATTGAGCCTATGTTGAAACTATCATAGAGCAAAGTAGCAATAATGAAGAGATTGTACATGAAAAAGTTGTTTGAGACCCTGGGATAGGGGTGAAGATTTGTGCACCCAATGCCCCAACGAATGTTGAAATTGATGATGAGAAGGAGGAAGTTGAACCCACTCCCCAGGTAACCATCGTGGTTGAGGATAATCCTCCTCTTGTGAAAAGTCTGCTGACCATACTTCCTAAGGGACCTCTTCCGTATCTGTAAAGGCTTAAAAAGAAGAAAGAGGAGCACAAGTTTGGAAAGTTTGTTGATATGTTTAGCAAACTCTCAAAAAACATTCCTTTAGTGGAAGCGTTGATGCAAATGTCGGGGTAATCCAAATTTATGAATGAATTGCTTAAAAATAAGAAGATTGTTAATGTGGGCACCATTGATATCTCACATAGCTGCAGCGCTGTGATGACTAGCAATGTGGCTACAAACAGAAAATGTTACTTGGGGATGTTTGTTTACTATACCGTGTACTATCGGGATGTTTGTATTTCGCAAAGCCTTATGTTACTTGGGGGAAAGCATCAACTTGATTCCCCTTGTGATCTTTAAGAATCTAGGATTGGGTGCGCCCAGGCCTACATCTATGCGATTGCTAATGGTTGATCGGTCTATCAAGCACCTGGTAGGATCCTATTTGACGTATTGGTAAAAGTTGATAAGCTTATCCTCCCAGCAAATTTTGTCATTCTTGATTGTGTGGTAGATATTGAGGTGCCTATTATCTTGGGGCGACCACTATTGGCTATGGGGAGGGCCCTTGTTAATGTTAAACTCAGAGAACTCAAATTCTGAGTTGGAGATAAAGTAGTGACTTTTAACGTATGCCAACGCACAAGGACTCCAGATGACTTGAGGGTAATATCAGTGATAGGTTTGGAGGGAAAAATTAATGATACCCTTGAGGAGAGTAAATTAGGCAAGGCACCCACATTTGAGATATTGTTGCTTGGGAAACAAGATTATGTTTCTACATTGTTGATGGAGCAATTCCCCTTCTTGGGATGGGGCTAGACAAATCGAATTGGCATGATATCATATAACGACTGAGGTTGACGTACTTTTGTCGAGCTGTGATGTTAAATCAAGGGTTGTTTGGGAGGAAATCCAAGTTTCTTTCCTTTGTTTTTGGTTATCTTTTGTTATTTTTAGTGTATTTTTAGGGAATGCATGGAGTAGAAGAATGGACAAGTGCAAACTGGGTAAAAATGGGTTGTGTAGAGGATCGTTCGGACTGCACGAACAGTTGTGCATGTCGCACGGCTCACCGTATGCCAAAATAGAAGGCCTGGGAGAAAATAGAACTATTGAAGGTAATGTGCGCTGGGTCGTGTAGACTGCACGAGCCTAAGTGCGCATCACACCTCCATCGCATGGCAAACTAGAAGCCTGGGCAAGGCTAGGGCAGAAAAAAGGTGAGGTGTGAATCAACATGCAGTTCGCACCAAGGCTGGTGCAAATCACATGTCGCGTCGCACCAAAGGTAAATTTGAATTTTTATTGACCTAACCCATTGACCGACCCGACCCGACCCGACAACGACTCGGCCAATCTTTCTTCTTCTTTTTCTTTTTAAACTGCCACCCCTCTTCTCTTTCTCAATATTTTATCTTCAAACTTCTGAATCATTCTCCCATATTCTCTCTAGATCCCTCAAACTTTCCCAAAATCTTCTCCTCCTCTCACCCAACCATCTCCTTCGTTCAACCACCATCACCGCCGTTCGTATCTCTAGGTGAGTTGATTGGGTTACCATTGTCGCACCTTAAAAGATCTAATTTTTACTTCTCGCCGCTTAATCTTCACTTGTGGTAAGTTCTTCGATGTTAAATACTTATTTTTACGATGCTTGGGAACTCATATTGTGAAGCATGCTTAGTAGAATTGCTATGTTGATTTTGGGTAAGATCCAAAAATTTTGGCTCCCCAATTTTGAATTGTATTGAGAATTTTCCTTAGTGTAAACTTAGTAGAACTTGAATTTTTTTAATGCATGTTGATTGGTAGTGATTCTTAGCCTTGAATTCTGTATTTGGGGTGAAGTCTGAGTAACCCACTCGTGATTGATTCATGATTTGGCCCAATGATAGATTGGGTGACGTCATTATTAAGAGCATATTGTCGTTTTTCATGAGGTTTTGAAGAGAATAGTTTGTTGGGGATGAATTTTTCTACTTGTAATCCCATGATTCTTGGTTGAAGATTATCTTTGGTTGTATGATCTTTTGCGGGGAAGGGTTAATTATTGCTAAACTTGTTGGTGCCCAATGTTGCAAGTGAGGGCTTGATGTTCCCGATGATAGACACGATAACGTCCATCTTAAGGTGTGATGACCCTTCTATCCATCTTTGCATTTACGCATTCATTGTACTGTTAAAGTTTTCCTGTAGCAATCCGAAATCATTTATAGCTTGTTGAGACCGGTAATTTGGTGCCCTGCTCATTCATTTGGTTGTTTAGGACGTTTGCCTATTTTAGAGCCTTAACTTAGAATATCATTGACTTTAGTCAACATTCTTAGCTAACATGCTCGGAATTGAATTCTTATAGTTTCATTTGCTCTGGAGCATTGAGTTTGGTCTAGTTGGACCTTAAGTTGAGGCCTAGGAACTTGTAGTGTGGGTTTTGTCTTGATTTATCTGTTTTCAGGACATTTAGATTTTAAAGCATAACTTTGATCAACTTTCAATGATTAGAGTTTTGGATTAGAAACCCGACGATTCCATTAGCTCCGGAATATTATGTTTGGGTTAGATAGATGGTTGGTTCGGGTCACGAGTGTCCCGGGCTCATTTTGAGTGTTTGGTTACTTGTTGGTTAGTGTTGACTTGGGTCATCATTTCTCCGAAATAACCTCATATGGAAATTTTGTTGATTTCATTGAGTCTGACACGTCGTTTCCACTCTGCTAGCATTATTGGTTTTTTAATATAGGTTTCCGATTGTGCCCGGAATGCCCTGTAGAGTTTTGAAAAAGTTGCATGATTTTGATGTTGCAGGTGCAGGCCTCAGGACTTAATCACAATCACGAGCTTCTACCTTCACGACCGCGATGAAGCACCTGGTCCCATATTCTTTTCGATCGCGTTATTGCCTGTCGTGATTGCGATAAAGATTCTCCCCCTTTGTTCTTCGCGATCGCGTGGCTAGTCCTTGCGATCATGATGGTCTAGTCTGCGTGGTCCTCGTGATCATGAGGGATCCCTTCGCGATCGCGATGAAGGAACCCTGGGAAGTATATAAACTCTTAACTTGGTCTTCTTCACCCAGAATATGAATTCTCCATTTTCAATAGATCCAAACTTGTCTAAACTCTGTATTTCATCAATTCTTTATGTTGGGGCTTTATGTTGGGGCGCATATTCCTTACTTGTGTTCATTCCTCCATCATAATTTGTAAGTTCTATCGGCTTTATTCCATTGAATTCGCTCATTTGATTCTTCAATTGTTCTTATAGTTGGCTGGCTGGTTTGAACAAATTCCTTGGCTAAATTCTCTCTAACATCTGAGCATGCACACCTTGGAGTGTGGTGATCATTGTGCACTTCTTTATTTTTTGGTTTCGGGTTATGGGGACCACGAGCATGCCGATTATCAGAATTTCAACCCAACCTTTATTATAGAGATATAGGTGTCATTAGACCCATCTTGATATATTATTTATGTTTGTGATAGTGTGATCATCATTCGGGGTTCTCAGAGCGATTCGGGCTTGGGTGTCATTGTACCAGCAGCTTGACATCGGACGACCGGTAGGTTACAGTTTAAGATCTTTAGACTTCACATATATAGGATAAAATTGTATTAATGGGCATCCTTGGGTTGGGTTTACTAGTTGGTACCAAAGACCTTGACCACTTTATTCATGTCTGATTCTTTTCTTTCGCTTGATTATATCATTTCTTCCACTTAACAGTTAGCTAGTAGCCTATTACTAATCATTTGGGGTTGCAGGGATTTGTTCGCTTACTGGGGGGTTGTAGGTGCCATCATGACCGAGAAATTTGGTCGTGACATAAGGGAAGTCGTTAAGTTCTTTTCTTGCTTGTTTATTTTGTAAATAGAAATCCGGGGAAGTCTGAGTACCCTAATGTTTATGGTCATGATAACCCTTGCACCTTTGCTTAATATATTTGGTATGTTGCATGGTGCCAAGTACCTAAGCACATCTTGCTCTATGGATCACATACGTAACTCACAAGAACACAAGGAACCAAAAATCCAATTTTGCTTTTTTGCGTTTCGCATGTGATTCATAGATCGTGATGTGCAAGTCGCACAAGGCATCACACCATGTTTGAAAAAAGGCCAGTTCACTGCTTCGAGGTTCAATGTTTTGTGCGATGTGCACTTTTATTGGTGTGGTCCGTGATAGCTTCGCACCTCTGTAAAAAAAACTCCTGCAGGGTTCTGTTACCTAGTGCAGAGGAAAATGCGACACACACTTTCTCTGGTGCGGTTCGCATATGGCTCAAATGAGCCAGCAGTCCCGTACTTTGTTTTCTACTTCGTTTCATTCCATTCTTTTTAGTTGTTAACTTCTTTTTAGGCTTTGTTTTTATTTTTAGCTTACAATCTCTGTATGCAGAACATGTCTTCTACTAGGGTACTGCCGAAAGGAGTTTACGAAGGCCAACAACTCCCTCCTCCTCTAATCCAGCCTCAAAGGGGAAGAAGAAATCCTCATATTCCCGTACTCAAGTCTTTGAGAAGGAGAGAGTTTGATTCGTAGTAGAAGGTATGAGGGTCATTTATGATTGTGATATGGGTAGGACATTCAACGCAGAGCAAATCTTTAATGTTTATGCGGTGGGGGATAACCTACCTAACATCCCAACTCAGTTTTCCAGCCATCAGTGGAAGCCATTTGAAGAGGTGCCCAGGAACTACTACAACGAGTTAGTCTGGGAGTTCTTTGCCTCATATCAGGCCACACAAGATACTAAGGGCTACAAAGGGGTTTGTGAAAAATTCCCCGCATTTGAGTCCATCATTATTCGAGGAAAGGAAATCAGGATCACTCTAGCTGCTATTATGCTATCTATTGGAGAACTCCCATTAAACCAGACCCTGAGCTCATGGCTAAGCTACTTCTCAAGTGCAAACCTCTAGAATGGGCTGCTCCTATCAGTGCTCCTGATGAACCTCTCTGGGCTACTGTAGGGGGTGAAAACCCACGCCTTTCTTTGTACTTCGAGGCTCGCCTTTGGTATGATTTTTTTCACTCCCGCTTCATGCCTTCTTAGAACAACCAAATGGTCACGCATGATGGGGACATTCTGGTAGCCGCAATCATGGTGGGGGATTATATCAATGTTGGTGAGGTCATCGCCTTAGTGATAAAAAGAAAGGCTCGTAGGGGTGGTGATACATTCCCCTTTCCTGTTCTAATCAGTAAACATTGTGCACAAGCCTGTGTCCCTTACTTTGACTATGATTCTCCTATTTTGGCAATTCGTGTGTTTGATCTTGATAAGAAAACGGACCGATATGCCTCTCATTTCAAAAGGCGTAGGGTAGAGGTATCAGTGGAAGTTGAAGATGATGACTCTGATGCAGAACTACATGCTTCCTCTCCTTCTCATCTTGTATCATAAGAACATACCCCTATTGCCAATACACCTAGAGAGACACTATCTAAAAGTGGTCTTCAAGATATGGTTAACAAAGATACAACCACGAGAGGAAATTAAGGGACTTGTCAAAGGATCTACCAGGATTAATTGAGAGGGCAGTGAAGAGGGCCATCAAGGGAGTTGTGGAGAGTGTGTACACTCTTTTTAAAAGGGTGGATGCTTTTGAGAAATCTGTCAAGACACTCCATAAGGACATCGACAAGGAAAAAGGTAAAGCCCCAGTGGAAAAGGCAAATTTGAACACCCTACCCCTGTCTCACACCACTCCTGGTCCCCTGGATGACGTTGGCATCCCTTACGGATAATAAGTAGGAGTTGCACGGTAATGAGGATGTAGAGTTAGATGATGATCAGGATTTGGTTTTTCAGAGAGTTCTCCTAGACTCCACACTTACTTCGCACTCCCTAAAGGGTGGTGCTGGCCAAAGTGGAAAGACTTGAGATGATGAGGTAGTAGCTACAGATGATGATGATGACGCTTAGTCATCCAGGGAGTTTCACCTTCTTTCTTTTGAGCTTATAGCATTGAGGGCAATGCTTATTTTGTGGTGAGGGGGTGGAATTACTTGATTTTGGTTTGTTGCCCGTGATTAGGCTTGAGATATTGTTTTTATTGCCCTTTCCGGGCCTTGTTGACATTCTTAGTTCTGCTAGACTCAATTTGGCCCTTGTCAGGCACATTTTGGATGATTGTGATGCTTATTGCCCCTGCCAGGCCTTTAGATTATGTTATTTATTTTTTATCTTAATTGTGCCCTCGCTGGGATTGATTTTTTTATTTTATTGTAATGATTGTGTTGATGGATTGGTCTTACATGCTCTATTTTTTTCTACCCGTGCTTTGCAAATGCGCTAAAGGCCTACCCCAAGGCTTGTTTTTAAATTGATCACGGGCGCACAATTTGGTTTCTCATTGTTAATAGTAGTCTAGCAATAATCTTCGAGGGTTTTCTTAATACCACGGTTCTTTCCCAAGGAGCAAAAGTTTTGTTTATTTTCTTTTTCTTTTATTTTTATGTCGAACCGGGTTGGTGGTCCCTATGATAGGTTTAGAGGTGACTTTCTTAAGGGAAAATGTCAGGTTTAATTTAAAATTGAGTCTGTAGTTAATTGAGTCCGTAGTTGCTTGTCTCGAAATGGGCTCACCTAAAAATTCTTCTTGGCAAATTGTTTTTGGAAATAAAAGGAAGCAGCGAAATGATTTTTTGAGGAATAGCATTCTCTTGTCATGACTTGCACAGTCTTGCTTTGGCTTGATTAACTCACAAATGAGTGTGTAATGAACTCGGAATAGCTTGTCAAACATCATTTGTCCCAATTGATTTTGAGACTAATGAGAGAAGTCTTGTTGCATGATGTCTTATGTGGTGAGGCTTTACCTTGATTCTCGTGCATGTGTGTCATCTAGAACATGCCCCAAATATGATTCAAGGTGAAATTCTAGGTGTGACCGAGCTTGGAATATTACCTTAGGCCCTTTTTGATAGCTACTTCACCCAAATGACTTCCATCAACATCAATCATATTGAACATCTTTGAGGTTGTGACCATTCTTTGGAACATTGTTAACACCTTGACCTTTGTGGAATCTCTATCTTGGTACCCATCCTCCCCAATTGCTTGAAAGTGAAACGTAGGGTAAAAGCCTAAGTTTAGGGGGGGAATAAAAAAGACAACATGAGCAAATGCCTAAGTTTGGGGGTGTATGTGATCAAATAAAGAGAAGAAAAGGAATGCACTTCATATGGAAGGTAGCACATTAACTTTGAATTGAAAATTGCTCAAAAAGTTCAATCCAATGAGCAAAATTAAAATCAAGAATAGGTGCTGCCAAATGTAGGTGATACAAGGAGTTTGAATGATTCTAATTGAAAAAGAGAAGCTTGGCTTGTGTGAGGGAGAAATAAGGTGAAGTTGAAATTTGAAAATGTGAGCGTTGTTCGAAATGACAACAAAGAGCATTAGGGAGGTGTACTTACTTGATCCTAATGAAATCCTCACCTTAGCCCTAGCCAACATTGTAACCCGTAAGTCCTTGGTGATTCTGAGCTTGGCTACCCTACATTAGTGGCTATGTACATGAAGGGCAAGCCTATGGTTTGATGTGTGTGAACTTGAACTTCCTTGAGAGAGTGGGAGTCTTCTTTGTTCTCCTATAATCCCTTGGTTTTGTAAATTCCATGACTGTGAGTGGGATTCTATCTTGTGGTGAGTGGCATCATGCACTCGAATTTAAACATGAAGCCTCTATTTAAATTTAGAGGAATGAATGAGACAATTTATGTGGCAATTCTCGAGGCAAACCTTGATGGTCCATGCAAATGACTTGAGAAGCTTAAATATCTTGTTTTGAATGACAAAATTCCCTTTATTTTGAATGAGAAATGAAGTCCTTTTGGAAAAGGTTTTGAAATGACCAATTGCCTTGATATTGTGGTGGTTCAAATTGAGATGAGCATTGTAGTTGAGTCTTTTTGTTTATTCTTGTTCGTGATTTTTAGCATTGATTAGTCTTTTGTGCCTTGATAAAGTCTAGAGCATATCATTCCTTGCCCTGTGAGTATCTTGCTTGAGGACAAGCAATAGTTCAAGTTTGGGGGTTTGATAAGTCCTTAATCTGCAAATTTATTAAGCCTTTATAAATGAATTATTGCTATATTTTGAATAAATTTGGAGGTTCTTATGGCCTTTATTGATGTTTATGCAGGTACTTGTGATCAAAGATGGAAAACAAGGAAATGGACCCAAAAAGAGCTTAAAAGGAGTAAAGTGTGAAGTGATTAAAAAGGATGGAGATTCTTTCTTAAGATGTGGCACTTGTGCGACACGCACAACTCATGGTGCGAACCGCACCTCCTTCGCACAAGATCTCCCAAGTAATTTGAGTCACTTGTTCAACTAAAGAGGGTGTTCGACGTGCACATGCTAATGTGCAAACTGCACATTGCACCGCACATCACCCGAAGGATATTTTTGTCCATAAATTTAGTAACGTTTTGGGAAAGTATTTAAACCCATTTTAGGCATAGTTATAAATACAATTCTTCAGTTCTGAATACTCTTGAGTAATTTTAGCTTTGAGAACAAGTTTCCTCTGTAAGAAGAAGATGAGGGTTTTAATCAATTCTCTCTTCCAATTCTTAGTTCACCATTTGTGTACAAAATTGAGCTTCGATATTGAAATTACACTTGAATGAAGAGGAATTTGACTTACCCAATTGGTATATCTCTTTCCTTTAGCAAGAGTAGCTATTTTCATTGTCTAGGGATGTATTGATAATGGGTGCTTGACAAATAGGTGTGGCTAACATCGCAAAAATTGGTTGTGCAGAAGATCATGAACACCACAGTCATGACAACTTGGTATCAGAGCCCTAGGTTCACTAGTATCATTAGTACAAGAGCAAGTGTCATAGTAGAGTCTTATGGATCGATATGATGACGTCTGTATCCTATCTGCGGGAAGGTGTAGGGCATTATTAGGAAAAGTTCCCTATTATTGGCTCCTTATCATGCATTCCTGACTCTATCAACTTCTAAATTTCATTTGTTCTATTTCTTCTCAGATGCCTAGGACGAGTATGATAGCTAGTGACGACGAGGCTTCTATGCCTGTTGCATCAGTGTTTCCTCTAACAAGAGGATTTCAAAGAGAGAGCTTGTTGCATCAGCTAGAGGGTTTGGGGTTAGCCCCGCCTCTGATGGGATTTATTGCTACCTTTTTTAGGACACAATGGCTAGGACTCCGAGTATTCTGAAGGGTGTATCGGTACCACATGCAGAGGCAGTATCTGGTTCATTGGGTGGTGCTACAGTTAGGTTGGAGGTCCCAGTTCTCCACCACGGTTGTATGTCAATATTGGAGTATAAGACAAGGTTTCACGAGGTGATTAAGCACACATACAGGGTTATACCTATAGAGTTTGAGAGGGTTCAGGGTTTTGGTGGAGGATTGATTTCACAACTCCATTTGGAAACAGAGAACTTAGTGGTAGTTGGGACTACCTATCTTTAGGTAGTTGATCATGCTTTGGCTATAAAGGGGTTATGTCACGGGGATTATTGAGGTAGTGCTAATACGCATCATTGTCAGGGTAGTTTCAGTGGTTCTCTGTCTTGAGGTAGGGGATTCTCTGGTAGAGATCAATTTCATTGCTTTCTATCTAGCAGGCCAGTCTCAGTGGCTCCACCAGTGTCAGAGGGTGGTTGGACTGAGCATATTGAGCAAAGTAGACATAGTGCAGGTCAGGGATCTCGGGGTTTGCGTTTAGAGCATGTAGGCCATGGTAGCTGATTAGGCTCTGTGAGAGCTCCCCGTCTGACTTTATCTGGTAGAGGTTGTTTTCAGTATGATGAGTGTGGGCACTTTTCTAAGGATTTCCCCACGAGCACACCTTCTATTGAGCAGGGTCACCAGGTTTTTTCTCCATGGGATCTAGTGCCACATGTTAGTATTATGCGGGGTAGTAGGGGTGCTCTTAAGGGAGCAAAAATTGGTGCAAAAGGTAGTTGGGGTGGTCTTAAGGCAACGAGAGTTTGTGTACAAGGTAGTAGGCATGGTCCCCAGATGGTTAGAGGTATCTTTCAGCAAACTACTTTAGGTATCCATCCAGAACTCAGAGGCACCGTACTTCAGGGAAAGTCTTCCTTGGGTTGTTGTGCTTGTGGTGTGATTGGTCACTTTTCTATAGATTATCCCCAACAAGGTACGATCGATCCTTCAGCATCAACTACACAGTCTAGAGTTAGACACTGTAAGTTCGATGCCCCTCTTGGTAGGCCAAAGATGGAGGTTCCAGATATTGTTGCTACAGGTATGACTTTTGTTACCATAAGATAGTGTTGGCATTGTTTGACTTACGGATCTACCCTTTTTATTTTGTGTATATATATTTTCCTACCTATTTCTTCCTTAGTTGTATTAATATTTAAATTTGTAGTGTTTATGCATATGTTTTCTCGGAAGGTTGATTCTTTTAGTAGTGGATGGGGTGTGTTGTCTTGAGAGGTGACTACCCTAGGTTAGGACTCGTGGGTATGTCTTGTTAGCCTTATTTCTTGTTTTGCTATGTCTCTAGAATTAGTTTGCGTATGTAATTTCTAACTGTCTTGGGTGGTTGTTGCCTAGGCTGTTATCTAGTGTTTACTAGAAATCTCTTTGTTGTGTTGCGTGATGCAGGTAGTTAGGTACAAATGGGAGTTGTTTTGTTTTCAGAAGACTGGTTAGTCCGAATATTGTACCCAAGAGACTTATGACTTAACAAACATTCAAAATTGTTCGTAAACAGCTAGAATAAACAAGTATGAAAGTTACTAAAGTATGAGTTTTTATTAACTAAAGATCTAAAGCAAAATGACAGAATTAAAAGCAAGTAAATAGTGATTGTGGTTCCAATTTTAGAGAGAATTCCAGGGTTATAACTTTATTGTGCATTCATAGTAGTATTCTCTTGAATCGACTTGTTCGTTCACCTAGTTGCTAATTTCAGGGTTGATTTTACAACTATGGTTTTTCGAGCCTTAATTGCATAACCAAAATGGCATCACAACTACATCATTGAGCGAGGATGTGACATCTTATTCTGAACACTTTTATATATCTTCCCGTATAAACCAAGCAAGGCATTCTAGGTATATTCCTGTCATAGTCACTAACCTACCCTTTAAGTTACAAAAGAGAGGCCTTGCTACCTATAGTCCTTGGTTTATATTGTTGATCCTTCTCCTGAGTTCACAACAAAATAATATATTTATCTTAATGGTGGCCAGACATCAAAATACTAAACATAAGAATATAAGAACAACTAGTAATGGCAAACAAACTAATCAATCCAACTTCATACTAAATAATCATGCGTTTATGTCATAACCCCAGAACAAGGGTTCTTAGCCACTCATGCTAATCAAAAACACAAATAATGTTGTTTTCATCAAAAGTTATGGCTAAGAAAAGGAAGAAGAAAAGAAACCTAATGGTGAATTCTAATCTCTGTCTTGTTCTCTGAAAATATGACGGAACCCTTACAAAAGATGCACAATTGTCTATTTATAGGGCTTGGGAAATAACCCATTTTCCTTCTTGGAGTCAGAATAGGAGAAATCTGAAATTTTACATTGAGATGGAGGTTGGCGCCAGATGTGGCCTTCATTAGTTTATGGACCGGGGAAGTGCCCCACTAAGGCGCCAGTGCCTCTTTTCTCTATTTGTTTGCTCCTGAGAATTCCGCTTAGTCGCTTCTATGCTTTACTCTTTTGTTTCATCTTTCATTGGTTAGTTTCCCACGTCACATTACCTGAAAGCATCTAATCATGTGTCTTAGTATAACATATAGCAATTCAACTCAAAACACACAATATATCGTAAGCAATGTTCTTAAAACATAAGGTAAACATGGGTAAAATACGATAAACGAGCATATAAATATGCCCAAGATCAACTTTTGTTACCATCAGCTAGTGTTGGCATTATTTGACTTACGGATATACCCTCTTTCTTTCGTCTATATATATTTTCCTACCTATTTATTGCTTTGTTGTATTACTATTTAAGTTTGTAGTGTTTATACATATGTTTTCTCGGTAGGTTGATTCTTTTACTAGTAGATGGGGTGTGTTGTCTTTAGGAGGTGACCACCCAGTGTTAGGACTCGTGGGTATGTCTTGTTAGAATAATTTATGTTTTTTCCTATGTTTCTAGAATTTGTTTGAGCATGTAATTTCTAGCGGTCTTGGGTGGTTATTACCTAGACTGTTATCTAGTGTTTACTAGATATATTTCTATTGTGTGGTATTGTGCAGGTAGTTAGGTACCAATGGGAGTTGTTTTGTTTTAAGAAGAGCAGTCTTGGCCATGCCAGTGGGTATTGGTTGGTTTTGCTTATCCTCGAGAGGTTAGTATCAACCCTATTTATTTCGTTGGTTTTTGGAAGATGGCAGGTGTATGAGCTATTTTTATTGTCTTCCTCAGTTTTGGTTGGGTTGAGTTACGATCGTAGTATTTTCATTGAGTTAGGCATTCAGCCTATTATTTTCCATTTTATCGAGTATCGCTAGTAAAAGATGTGGGAGATAAGGAAATAGCTCCAGGATCTTCTGAGAAAGAGTTTCTCAGGTTCAGAGTATCTTTTAAAAGGGTTTCAATTGGTTTGAAAAAGGAGGGAGATGACTCATTGTATGTATGTATAGCTTACTAGTAACTGACTGGGGTGATGACTGAGGTGATGATTGAGTGTATGCTTTGGTTTGTGTATTAATGACTTGACTTGATCGAATACAGAGTTTAGTGGCATTTTTATTAGATAAATTCGAGGACAAGATTCCTTCTAGTACTGATCAAGGTTGTGGCCATTTCTAGTACTACCTCTCGGTGGGATTGTTTCATCAGCTGTATTTGCCTTTGTATATTCTTTGGAGGACCCAAGTCTCAGCAGTATTTACGAATTTGGCAAACTATATATTCAAAGTCTAGTTAGCTCCAGTTTCTATAGTGTTTATGGGCGGTGTATGAGTTACACAGTAGTTCGACAGAGGAATTGATCGGTAATTAGAAGTTGGGTTTCAGAACCTTGGGCTAGCAGGTTACTTCAGATGGTTCATGGAAGGTTCTCTTTGGTTGTAGCATCTTTGAGCTGGAAGGTAGTGGGTGTGGACAACTTAGCTTCTCTATTTCAGTTTCGGACCGGCAATTAGCCTTGGACATCTAGTTCTTGGCTAACCATTTGATTACGATGGACTTGTTAGATCCCAGCAAAGTTCTTGCCAGAGTTGAGGTCAATTTTACCTTGGTTGGAAAGATTTAGCAATGTCAGTTCGAGGGTTAGCAGTTTTGTGAATTATGTCATCAGGTTGTTCAACCCAACAAGGCTACTTTGGATTCTGAGAGTACTTTGAGATCGATGGTCGCCTTGGTGTTCCGAGAGTTAAAGGCTTTATTTGGTTGATTCTCTTAGAGGTTTTCTGTTACATGGGATTGCAACATTGGTTAGGCTACTCTAGTATTGGCTAGGAGTTATGGTATGTTGAATGCTTTCATAGTTAGGGGTTTGTGTACTGGTACAATAGAGCGCGTGTTTTGAGCCAGAGGGAGAGTTGAAAAATAATGATGTTTTTAATAGCTAGGTGGCGACCTTGGACTTCAGAAATCCTTTCCTTTGCCTATAGGGTGGTTTGACTTGATATCCGCAGCATGATGGACTTCTTTCTGTGGTGAGGCTAGTAAGGTGATCTTAAATCTAAATGGTGTTCGCGTATTTGGAGCAGTAGTGGTATTCTTAGAGTTTGGAGCTTAGTTAATGGCTACGGACTACGTGGTAGGCATACCATACTTCTTGCACAGATTGGGTGTTGTTTCGGTCTTCTTTGGTAGGTTGCCATGGTTCATTCACTTGTAGCCAATTTTGACTTGGCATGGTTTAGCGAGGTTGGTTCTATTTGATAGTTGGGAAATTTCTCCTTTGACACATGGTTTTCATCCTTGTCATTCCCGACCCTTATGTGCAAATTACTGTTGGGCTCCGTGGTTTGTTCACTTGGGTTCAGGTATAGAGGTTGATCTTAGCGAAGGTACCCATCCGTTGGTTGATGGTCAGTTGGGACAAGTTACTCCGGCTCTCAAGGATATGCAACGGGTTGGTATTTTAGATATTAGAGGCTAGTAGACTAGAGCTGGACTTATGTAGAGTTTGAATTTGAAGGTGACATCGTTTGAGGTTAAGTATAGCAGGAACTATGGATCTTCGGTGGGTTAGTTGATATTTCGAGGGTGGCTCGAGTGTTTGACTTGTGTGAAACTTCATAGATATGGTGCAAAGGACTAAGGTTAGATAGAAGGGTTTTTGTGGATCAATGGATTCATGAGTTAGATATTTGGTTAGTGGTTTTCTGGGAGGACCTGATTATGGTATTGAGGTTTTGAGTTTTTTGTGTGATCGCCCTGGTTCTATTGGTTTTGGTGTAGTTTCGGTGCATTCTGGTTGAGTTCTTGAGGTTTTTTTTAGTTGATAGATCTCTGGAGTTTTGGAGTTAAAGTTTGGAGTCTAGCTTGGCTAGAAAGGAGTTAAGGTTTTGTGGTTTTCCTTTGGGTTATCTCTGTTGGGTGCCATACGATCTAGGAGGCTACCCCGGAGACCGAGAGAGTGGTGCATGCTTAGTATCAATCTTCGTTTGAGTCTTTGGTTTTTCCTTCTCTTGACTTTCACAGATAAAAGTCTTTTTTAGTAGTGGATTATCTAACGACCCTTTTGGTCATTAATGTATTTTGGCCTTCTTTGTACAGTTAGAGCTTGCCTTTAGGGCCCCAAGTCATTTATGGCTTGCTGGGACCGGTAGTTTGGTGCCTGAGCCATTCGTTTGGTATCTATGGTTGTTTCCCCATTTTAAAACTTTAACTTAGGAAATTGTTGACTACACTCATCATTCTTAGCAATTATGCTCGGAATCAAATTCTAAAAGTTCTGTTAGGTCTGAAAGGTGGACTTTGGTCTAGTTGGACCTTTGGTCGTGATCCAGGAGCTATCAAATTGAAATTCTCCCTCATTCTATTTTTTCAAGCCTGTTGGGCTGGAAAGGTTGACTTTGGTCAACATTTAGAGAAGACGGCTGTAACACCCCAGAATTTAGACCAGCTTTAAAAACCCAGAACTCAGCAAAACATAAGAAAATTCCATCTCTGGTCAAGCCCCACTGGCTGACCCACGAGCTTTGTTGACACGACGGCCCATCAGGGATCGCCGTGGGAAGGGCCCAGTGGCTCAATCTAAGCCTGATACAGCCAAATGGGGGACCCAGCGGGCGTCGGAGGTTCGATGGGCCTTCGGGCAGCCCTTGAGAAAGAGTCAACTCCCCTATCCCACTCTCCCTTTCCCAAACAGGCAAATGACCACTGGCATCGCTGAAGCGACAGTCCGTGGGTATTCCGATGGGAATGGTGCAGGGGGCCAACTCAGTCTGCCCCATCCCGATGCCTTGGATGAAGGGCCGTTGTAGGTCCGACACCCGTCGAGCAGCCTATCCAGTGGTGACTTTTCCAAAATTTACAATTTTTAGTTGGGGAAATTCTGGTCTTTTCCCAATTCTTTTAACTCCGATCCTATGTCGTTTTGGGAGTAATTAAAGGGTTCTTACTCTATTTCCCTCATTACTACTAAATTCAAATTGACACTTAGCCACGTCAGACAAGAACATAAGTGCTTTCTCTCAAGAACAAGGCAGACGGTTTCCTCCTAGTTCAACCCCAAAATCTAAAGGTTCAACAGTAGAATCTTGCTCCAGGTATGTGGGATTTCACTAGTGGGTTCCTTTCACTCACTAGGTCCCTAGAACTCAGTCAGTTTCTTCAGTTTCTCAATGATTACTCAGACCTAGATTTTTAAACCCTAGAGGTTTCCTTGCTATTCAGATGCTATAACTTATATGATGCTTAGTTCATGTTCTAGGAGAATTAGTATAGATTCATGTGTAGAACTCAGAAACTGTAACTCTTGTTAACTTCAGTATTTCATGAATTATACTTTCTAGGCAGATCAGTCACACAGTCAAGCTTTAGAATTCGAATGCCATATCTTTCAGTATATGTCTGTTGCATTCTCAGATTATATCAGTATTTTGAGCTATCCAGTATTACAGTTGCATGTTAGCTTGTATTAAGTTGGGAGTACACTTAGTACCGAGAAAATGAGAGGATGAAGGCTCAACTGTCAATTTAGGCTGAGACCTTTAGTAGCAGTCCCCAAGTCTTAGAACTACGGCACCACCGTAGGTATGTAAGGGGTGAGCTTCCAGATTAGACTGGCCACTTTTGTCCCTAGAGGACATCAGTTTTGTGGATACACATCAGACTTGTTCGTACCTTAGGCAAGGTATGAAAACCCTTCTATCCAGGGTTATAGGTTGGACCCATAGTTAGCTCAGCTTTGGGTATGTCAATTAATAGTATCTCCCATATTTAGATTCATGTTGCATTGACCATGTACTCAGTATCTAGTTCAGTATTCAGTTCAGCAGATTGTATATTCATGTTAGTACTTGGTCATTGCATCCAGCTAGTTTTCAGTCTATTCTTCTGTATATATATATATATATTCATGTTTTGTTATCATGTTGTTTAGCTTAACCCTTATCCCGCATGCTCAGTTTATTTGAGGTACTGACTCATACTTTTCTGCTATATCGTTTATTGATGTTGGTTGAAGCGCTCAGTATCCAGATCGCGCTTAGATCGACTTCCCGTCCTACTTACATCTTTAGTAGGTTCATGCGCTCAGTATCCTGATCGCGCTTATTCCAGTTCGTAGGTTGAGAAATAAAGAGGTCGCTTCAGTAAAGGTGTTCTGGAGGAATCAGTCCGTAGAGGGAGCTACTTGTGAAGCAGAAGTAGCCATGATGTCCAAGTACCCTCACATATTTCCTTTCGTTTTAGCTTCAGCTTGAGGTAATAGTTCCTCTCAAGTCTCTAAGTTTCCTCATTTGCATGTCAGTCTCAAAATTATGTTTTCCAGCTATTCCAGTATTTTAAGCATGCTTTCACGTACTTGGAACAAGACTCAGTCAGATGTCAGCTCCTAGTATTCAGTTGATAGGAATTGCAACTCTTCCCTCCAAACTCAGCTTAGTTCGTGTTGATTTAAGGATGAATGATCAAAGGGGAGATATTGTAACACCCCAAAATTTAGACCAGCTTTAAAAACCCAAAACTCAGCAAAATATAAGAAAATTCCATCTCTGGTCAAGCCCCACGGGCTGACCCATTGTAATCGTGGACACAATGGCCCATCAGGGGTCCCCATGGGAAGGGCCTAGAGGCTCATTCTAAGCTGGCTCTAGCCAAATGGTGGACCCAACGGGCATCGAAGGTCCGACGGGCCATCGGGCATCCCATGAGAAGGAGCCAGCGCCTTTGTCCCAGCCTTCCTTGCCCCAACGGGGAAATTTCCATGGGCGTTACTGAAGAGATGGGTCATGGGTCTGCTCGTGAGAATGGTCCAGGGGGCTAGCCTAGTCTGCCCCATCTTGATGCCTTGAATTATGGGCCATCGCAGGTCCGATGTCCGTTCAATTGTGACTCTCTAATTTCCAGTTTGAAGTTGGGGACATTTTGGTCTTTTCCCAATTCTTTTAGCTCTGATCCTAAGTCGTTTTTGGAGTAATGAAAGGGTTTTTACTTTGTTTCCCTCATTACACCTAAATTCAATCAATACTTAGAAATATCTGACAATAACTGAAGTGCTTTCTCTCAAGAACACGACATAGAGTTTCCTCCTAGTTCAACCCAAAAATCCAAAGGTTCAACCATAGAATCTTCCTCCAGGTATGTGGGATTTCACTAGTGGGTTCCTTTCACTCACTAGGTCCCTAAAACTCAGTTTGGTTCTTCAATTTCTCCATGATTACTCAGACCTAGGTTTATAAACCCTAGAGATTTCCTTGCTATTCCGATGTTATAACTTATATGATGCTTAGTTCATGTTCTTAGAGAATTAGTATAGTTTAATGTATAGAACTCAGAAAGTCTAGCTTTTGTTAACATCAGTATTTCATAAATTATACTTGCTAGGCAGAATTTGAATGCCATATCTTTCAGTATATGTATGTTGTATTCTCAGATTATATCAGTATTTTGAGATATCCAGTATTACAGTTGCATGTTAGGTTGTATTCAGTTGGGTGTAGACTTAGTACCGAGCGGACGAGGGGATGAAGGCTTAGCTGTTAGTTTAGGTTGATACCTTTAGTAGCAGTCCCCAAGTCCAAGAACTACCGCGCCACCGTAGGTATGAAAGGGGTCACCTGCTAGACTAGGCTGGTCACATTTGTCCTTAAAGGACATTAGTTTAGTGGATCAATATCAGACTTGTTCGTACCTTTGGAAAGGTATGAACACCCTTCCATCAAGGGTTACAGGTTGGCCCCACAATTAGCTCATCTTGGGGTGTGTCGGTTAATAGTATCTCCTACATTCAGATTCATATTGCATTGACCATGTACTAAGTATCTAGTTCAGTATTCAGTTCAGTAGATTGTATATTCATGTTAGTATTTGGTCATTGCATCTAGCTAGTTTTCAGTCTATGCTTCAGTATATATATATATATATATTTATATAAATCATGTTTTGTTATCATGTTGTTCAGCGTAGCCCTTATCATGCATGCTCAGTATATTCGAAGTACTGAAGCATGCTTTTATGGTACATTATCTTATGATGTAGGTTCAGGCGCTCAGCATCTAGATCGTGCTTAGATTGACTTTCAGTCGTACTCAGTAGCTTCAGTGGTGAATCCTCTTAGTTCAAGGATGATGGACATGTTTTACCTTTCAGTCTTATTATTTCAATTTTCAGGTTGTTAGAGTTAGCAGGGACATGTCCCAGTAACTTATATCAGTTAGAGTCTTTCAGACATAGACTAGATTAAGTTTGAGTTGAAAGTGTTGTTTTTAGTCATCACTATACTCTTTATATATTTTGTATTCAGACATGTTTTTGGGCTCTTCCCCATTTTAGTTATTAGACTATTTTTAGCTTCTGCACAGTATAAGTTTTTAACTTGAAATTTTTTAGACATGCCAGACCATGGGTTAGCTTGGGGTCACTTGTGACTCTACCCACGGTGTTACATCTAGAGGGTAGGCTCGGGGCATAACAATAGCCTCGGTTGGAATATTTGTCAGCGCTGTTAGCTCCAAAATGTCATATTTGAGCTGGAGAGACCTTTGGTTTGGGTCTCGAGAATTCTGAACTCATTTTTGGGTGTTGAGTTTCATTTTGGATTAAGGTTGATTTAAGCGTAGGGCCCACTTTTTGATAAATCGACCATCATTGGGATTTTCATCGATTCTATCGAGTCTAAAATGGCATTTCTGGAATGGTAGCATAGTTTATTTATGTGTGTGTGTAATGAACCTTCGGTCATTCATGTGTTGATGCTTTCTTTGTACTGTTAGAGATTACTTGTAGAGGCCCCAAGTCATTTATAACTTGTTGGGACTGGCGGTTCGGTGCCTTTGCCGTTAATTTGTTCATTATGGTTGTTTCCCTCTTGTAGAGCATAAACTTAGGATATTGTTGACTTCGGTCAACATTTTTGGTAATCGTGTTTGGAATTGAATTTTGGTAGTCCCATTAGCTGTAGAGCATGGTTTTTTGTCTTGGTGGACCCTTGGTCGAGGTCTGGGAGCTTTTGGTTTAGTTTTGTGTTATTTTCTGTGTTTTTAACCTAGTTGAACTTGGAAGTTTTACTTTGGTCAACATTCAAAGAAGATGGCCTCAGATGGAAATTCCTCCAGCATTGTTACCTCCGGAATGTTGACTTTGGGCTTGAGAGACATTTTGTTTGGGTCTCGAGGCTTCCAGACTCATTTTAGGGTGTTGAGTTATAATTTGGCTTATGGTTAATTTTGGGGCATGGAGTCCACTTTTTATTAAATTGACCTCTATTGGGAATTTCGTCAATTTCGTTTAGTCTGGAATGCCATATCAGGTGTGGTATCATAGTTCATTTGCGCACGCGTAGTCCCAAATTAGTCCTGTGGGACCATTCAGAAACTTTTTCCCCTTATGTTTTTTGTTGGTTGTTGTTGCAGGTGCAGGCCTATGGCCTTAATCACGACACTGAAGGAAGCAATTACAATCGTGATGGTCTGCCTCATTGGTCATCACGACCGTGAGGGTCCCTTCACGTGATCACGATGAATATCCTGTGGACCCTTCTCTCATTGCTCTACACAATCGTGAGATCCCTCCTCGTGATTTTGATGAAGTCCTTCCCTCTATGTTGCTTGCGACTGCATGGCTAGTCCTCGTGATTGTGATGGTCTAGCCAACGTGGTCCTCACGACCGTGTGGGGTTTCTTGGCGATCACGTAGAAGGACCCCTGTGCAGTATATAAATTTCCTTCTTTATTTTCTCCTCTCCAAAACCATCATCCTCCATTGATACCAGCTCCAAGCTCACCAAAACTTAGTATAGCTTCAATTCCTTGTGCTAGAGTGTGATTTTCTTACCCGTGATCATTTCTCCCTTATAATTGTATGTTTTAATTGATTTAATACCATAATTCTCCTCCTTGATTCCTTAGGTTGTTCTTCTAGCTTTTGGGCTGTTTTGGGCCATTCCATTGGCCGAATTCTGCTAGTATTCTGAGCATGCACTCATGGGTGTGTGGTGATCATTGCATGCTTTTCCATTTTTGGCTTCAGGTTATGGGGCTCATGGGCCCACCGGTGACTCAAATCTTGACCCAGCTATATTTTTAGCAATATGGGTATTCTTAGCTTTATTTTAATGCATAGCTTATGCTTATGATAGTTTGAGTACTATTCTGAGCTTCTAGGAGCAGTTTGGGCTTGGGCATAGTTGTTCTAGCAGCTTGTTGTCGGATGACATGTAGGTTACGGTCTTCTCCATACTAGACTTTGCGTATAGAGGCTATAATTATACTAATTAGCATCCTTGGGTTAGTTTTTATTAACTTGGCACCGCAGACCTTGTCCACTTCTTCATATCCTTCTTATTTTTGCTCCTATGGTTGTAGTATTCATTGTAGTTGGTAGTATCACCCTTGTGGTTCTGTGTGGCCTTGTATTTGACTCTGGACCATAGATAGTGGGTTACTTGGGAATGTTTGTGAGTCTCGAACATCGATATTGTAATTTTAAAGCTGATTATATATGTTGCAGAGCGATTGGAGCATGCGCAGGGCTGATAGGTTGATTGTAAGTAGTTAGGCTACTATTTGTGTTTGTGCATACCATTAGCATGCGTATAAAAAGTTTTTTTTTTCATGTTTTACTATTGATTTGGCTGCGGGCCCACAATAAATGGTTTTTCTAAATCTTGCATGGCCCTGAGGGTGCATTTTCGGTAAAGAAATGGTTATAAAAGGTTTGGAACTGATTTTCATGGTTCTTCTTCGGGTAAAAGGTTAAAAGGATGATTTTATCACTGTTTTCATACTTATACTAGACTTAGCTGCGTAATAGATCTAGACATGTTTTACCATTGATTTGAGATGATACTAGACTCGGTCGAGCAAAGTACTAGGCTTGTTTTACTACTATTTTAGATCCGGTTATGCTCGATCCCCTTTATTTGGGTTTTTAAGACTCGATTTACCATTTTAGACCCGAATAGGCTCCGGGCATGCATTTTAAGACTTTGGTTACTTATTTTGATCTGGATACACTCTGAATGATTTTATTGGGATTCTGAGATTTAGTATGTGATTGAGGACCTCCATGGACCTTGCCGATCCAGAACAGGGGCTACATGTTGAGTGTGCCGGATAAGGGGTATATGGTGTAGTTGAGGTATACGAGGGAAGCCCTTGCATGGATCCTACCTACTGGGCCCTTAGGCACTAGAGGAGGTACATACAGAGTTACTGTTCCACCTAGTTTTCACTATTGCATCATATCATTTGTGTTTGACTCAACCCTTATTTGATGTTTGTTGAGTGCACACTACGATAGTATAGGATGCCGGAGGGTTTGTTTTCACTTGTATCTGTTCCTCGGGTGTATGGGTGCCCATGGGACTATAGGTAGATTTTTTTATTTATCCGTCATAGTATTCATTTCGATTATGATTACTATTAGATTCTTACTCAGTTATTCATTCGTGAGAACTGTATTATTAGCATGGCTTAGTTATTAGTCTTGTTTTCAATCATGTTATTGTTAAATGCCTTTCTTCCTTCCCTTTTAACTTGAGGTTACCGCTATACCGCCTATTTCTTAAGCTCTCTTTATATATATTGTTATGACAAAGACCCTAGGTGCATTCTTCTTTCCTTTACCTGTGTTCTGTGAAGTATATCTCTAGTAGCTAGCCGAGCATGATTATTTTCTCCTTGTATTCTATCTATGCTAGCTTCCGTGTACTTAATTGTTGCTCCTGTGACTACTTTCTTTGCTTTCTGCTATTTATTGCTTTTATATTGAAAATGCAGTCAGTTGGCCTATGATGCCTACTGGGTAGCTATTGATTTGAAATTAGTGCTCATACTACACTTTGCATCTTCTTGGTGCAGATCCTAGTGTGGGCTATCACTGTTGAGTGGTAGAGACTCATGCGGGGTGATTTTGGACTATCTGAGACTGAGGGTGAGCTCCTAGCAATCGAAGCTTAGTTGTTATCTCATCTCTTTTATTATGTGCTCTTTTATTATTCAGAGACATATATTCTTTTGGACCTTTTATACTCTGTATATTTTGTATCGGCTCTTATATTGTTATACAAGATCATGGGATGGTTTAGTCTTCTTTTATTTATATTCTAGTTCCTTATCTCTTGCTTTTGCTTATTTACTGTTCTTCCACATGCTTAGTTAGATAGTAGCCCATTACTAACCGTTCTGGGATACCAAATTTGGTATGCCTATAGGGGGTTGTAGGTGTCATCATGACCTGAGAAATTAGGTCATGGAATCTTGGTATCAGTTCTTAGGTTCACCGGTGTCATCGGTATATGATCCAATTTCTAGTTGAGTCTTACAGATCGAGGCGGAGACGTCCGTACTCAATCTTCAGGAGGCTACAGTGGCATATTAGGAAACATGACTATTCTCTTAGTTTTATATTATGCGTCTTATCCTAGTTGGTTTCCTTGAATCTCACTTGTTCTAACTCACTCTTCCGCAGATGGCTGGTATGAGGTCTTCACCTGTGAGCGAGGGCGAGCCTTCGACCCTAGCACACCCGACTACACCTAACAGTCGGGGAGGTTGTAGAGGTAGAGGTCGGGTATGTACCTAAGCAGCGGCACCAATTAGAGCTACCGAGGCTGAGTTTTAGCCTGAGATAGTTCCCAAGCAGTAGCCAGTGGACCGGGGGACAGCCCAAGTACCACTAGTGCCAGCACCAGCTTCTGTGCCAACTTTAGCCCTTTCTCCTTCGTCAAATATTTGGGGTTTACTTCTTCATGCATTGGGTATGATTGAGGGGCAGCCTTCTGGGCTAGCACGGACATTCGCTCAGGAATCAGTCTTGGGTGTTCAGTGTTCAGGAGCACTGCTTGCTATTGTGGCTCCTCATGCTGAGGTCCTTCTGGTACGTTATGTTGCACAATCTCTTGCTCCTCGCCTAGTTATGACAGAGATGGAGCAAAAGGCCTTGGGTAGATTACTGAGATTTGCATCGCCGAGGTTCGTTGGTACTCTTGGTCAGGATCCGCATGATTTTATTACTACTTGTGAGGAGATGCTATATAATATGGGGTTGTTGGGGACTCACGGAGTTGGGTATACTACTTATCAGTTGGAGGGCCTAGCTAAGTTATAGTGGAGGGCCCAGGTTGCTTGCAGACCATCTATATCTCCTCCATTATCTTGGACTAAGTTTTTTGAGGCCTTTATGGCCAAATTTTTGCCATAGAGCAATAGAGAGCTTCGTAGAGAGACATTCACCAGATTTATGGAGGGGTTTATGATCGTATCTGAGTATGAGACTTGCTTCTACCATATCGAGCCCTATAGAGTCTGTAGATTTGTTTGGGGGTTAAGATTAGAGTTTAGATAGATAACTGAGGTGTTAGTTGCTAGCGAGAAATCCTTCAGGTAATAGCTGATCACGCTCGTACTATGGAGGATTTGCACCATCGTGATCTGGGGGGCAGAGATAAGAGGCCACATCATCAGGGCAGCTACAATAGTTCTCATTATAGTGGTAGAGGTTCAGGCCAGTGGGGCCGAGGGTATCAGCTACAGCAGCATTACGGTAATACTAGTCGACCAGTTTAGGCTTCACTTCAGGCTTCCAGTTGGTCTCAATTTGAGCAGGTTCAGAGTTGTAAGCAGGGTTACCATGGTCAGACTTTGAGGGGTACAACTTCTGGGGAATCAGGTCATAGTGGCCACACCGGTGCAACTAGTTCAACCCAGCAGGGTGGGCCGTTATGGCTTTGTTATGAGTGCAGAGCCATCGGTCACTATGCTAGAGATTGCCCCCAGCGGGGTACAGTTCAGCCAGCTACTCAGTTGAATCAGCCTATCAGAGCAGTGCAGCCACCAGCTAGAGGAGGTAGTGTTTAGGGTCAAGGTGGTGCCCCGCATGGAAAGATAGGTGGTAGGGATGGTGGTCGGTCAGGTAGAGGTCGATGTCAGTTTTATGCGGTCCTTGGGAGACTGGAGGTAGAGGCCTCAGATGCAGTGATCACAGGTATGATTTATGTGTGCCGCCAGTCAGCATTAGCTTTATTTAATTCTGGATCTACTTGATCATATGTTTCTACCTACTATATTCCTTGTTTGGGGTTTTCTAGTGAGACATTTTCTATGCATGTATCTGTTTTGACCCTAGTAGATGATTCTTTAGAAGTGGATCGTGTTGTAAGATCATGTATGATTGTTGGTGGTGATTTGGAGACTTGGGGTGACTTGATGATCCTTCATATATTAGATTTTGATATGATTCTTGGCATGGACTGGTTATCCCCTCACCAAGTTGTTTTGGATTGCTATGCCAAGACCGTTACAATAGCCGTGCTCGGCGTATCCCCGGTTGTGTGGCAGGGTTCTATTATCCGTACACCGTTATGGATCATTTCTTATCTTTGAGCTAGGAAGTGGATTTCTCGCAGGTGTTAGGCTTAACTTGCATATGTCCGAGATGCTAGTGCCGACACTTCTTCTCCTGAGTCAGTTCTTATGGTTAGAGATTTCCAAGATATGTTCTCGACCGACATGCCACGCCTTCCACCTAAGAGAGATATAGGCTTTGCTATTGAGTTAGATCTGGGCACTTGGCCCATTTCTATTACTCTGTACTTATATGGCTCCAGATGAGTTGAGGGAGTTTAAAGAGTAGCTCCAATACATGTTAGCTAAGGGTTTCTTAGGCCAAGTGTATCGCCTTGGGGTGCTCCAGTTCTATTTGTGAAGAATAAAGATGGGTCGATGCGAATGTGTATTGATTATAGGCAGCTGAATAAGGTTACTGTGAAGAATAGGTATCCGATGTCGTGCATAGATGACTTCTTTGATCAACTTCAGGGTTTAGCCATGTTTTTGAAGATAGATTTGAGGTCAACCTACCAACTGTTGAGGATTAGGGTTGAGGACATCCCTAAGACATCATTCAGGACACGTTATGGCCACTATGAGTTCCTGGTGATGTCTTTTGGGTTGACTAATGTTCCCGCAACATTAATGGACTTGATGCACAGGGTGCACAACTCGTATTTGGACTCATTCGTGATAGTATTCATTGATGACATTATGATATACTTGCAGAGTAGAGATAAGCAATAGCAGCACTTGAGAGTTATACTCTAGACTTTGAAAGATCATCGGCTTTATGCCAAGTTATAAAGTGCAAGTTTTGGCTTGAGTCAGTAGCATTCTTAGGACAGATGGTCTCTAAGAATAGGATTAGAGTAGACCCAATGAAGATATCAACAGTTCATGATTGGTCGAGACTTACTACTCCTAGCGAGGTCGTAGCTTTGTTGGGTTAGAAGGGTACTAAAAGAGATTCATCGAGGGGTTTTCTTCCATAGAAACACCTTTTACTGGGATAACTAGGAAAGATGTCCCATTCTAGTGGTTAGATCAGTGTGAGGATAGTTTCCAAGGGCTTAAGGCCTTATTAACTTTGGCTAAAGTGTTGACTTTGCCAGTTGAGGGTCAGAGCTTCTCAGTATATTGTGATGCTTGAAGGGTTAGTCTTGGTTGTGTATTCATGCAGCAGGGTCATGTGATAGCATATGCATTGAGATTGTTGAAGGTTCACGAGCGCAACTACCCCACTCATGACTTAGAGTTGGTGGTGGTAGTTTTTGCACTCAAGATTTTAAGGCACTACATATATGGGGTTCATTGTGTGATCTTCACTAATCACCTTAGACTTCAGTATATCACGAGTCAGCAAGAGCTGAACTCTAGGCAGAGGAGATTGATCAAGGTACTGAAGGACTACGACTTCACTATTCTGTATCATCCGGGATACCCAAATGTGTTAATGGATGCCTTGAGTCAGAAGATAGTGAGTATGGGCATCTTAGCTTCACTTTTAGTTTTAGAGCGTCCATTGGCCTTAGACATCCAGTCCTTGGCTAACCATTTGGTTAGGCTTGACTTGTCTGATTCTAGTAGAGTTCTTGCCAGTGTTGAGTTCCATTCTACTTTGGTTTATCAAAGCAAAGTTCTTGCTAGTGTTGAGGTCCGTTATTCTTTGGTTGATCAATTTGAAACTCGCCATCTTGAGGATCAATTGTTGTGTGACATTCATGATCAAGTTGTTCGAGGTGAGGCCAGCCGGTCTACTCTAGATTCAGATGGTGTTCTAAGATTTGATAGTCGCCTTTGTGTTCTGAGAGTTGTGGATTTTATTCAGTTTATTCTCTGTGAGGCATATTATTCTAGATATTCCATCCATCCTGGCATAGCCAAAATGTATAGAGACTTGAGACAACATTACTGGTTGAGTGGTATGAAGTGGGACACAGAAGAGTTAGTATTGCGGTTCTAAAACTGTCAGCAGGTTAAGTTCAAACATTACTGGTGGATTGATGAACCGACTTCCCATTCCTGAGTGGAAGTGGGAAGGGATTTCTATGGACTTCATAGTTTAATTGCCACCCAATTTTCGAGGGTTTGATTCCTTTTTGGTGATTGTTGATCGCCTAACTAAGTCAGCGTACTTCTTCCTAGTCTATTCTACTTACAGTGCAGAGAGGTTGGATCTGATTTACCTTTGTGAGATTGTTCATTTTCATGGTGTCCCAGTTTTTGTCATTATAGAGCACAACATTTTCAGTTCACATCTCAATTTTGGCGGGCTATTCAGTGAGACTTCGGTACAGAGGTTCAGCTTAGTATCGCATTCCACCCTTATATATATGGCCAGTTCCAGAGGACTATTCAGGTCCTGGAGGATATGTTACAGGCCTGTGTGCTTGACTTTGGAGGTTCTTGGGATGAGTTCGTGCCTTTGGCAGAGTTTGCTTATAATAACAATTATCATTTGAGCATTGGCATGGCACCATTTAAGGTGTTGTATGGTACGCATTGAAGATTACTAGTGGGTTTATTTGATGGTTTAGATTCTAGGCCATATAGTATATATTTGCTTCATGATTCCTTTGAAAGAGTTCGGGTGATTTAGGATAGGCTTCGGGCAGCCTAAAGTAGGCAGAAGAGCTATGCTGATCAAAGACTTCGTGCCTTGGAGTTCAGTATTGGGGACTTGGTGTTTCACTGTGTATCTCCCATGAAGGGCGTGATGAGATTTGGTAGGCGGGGCTAGCTTAGCCCCAGGTATATCAGACAGTTTGAGATTTTTCAGAGGGTTGGTGGTGTTTCCTACATGCTAGCTTTGACTATGATGTTTTCAGCTATGCACCAAATTTTCTATGTATTAATATTGAGACAGTATGTTCTAGATGAGTCTCATATGTTGTTATGGGATACAATTTAGTAGGATGAGTGTTTTTTTTGAGGAGCCGGTTGTTATTCTAGACAGAGATGTCAGGAGATTGAGGTCTAGAGAGATTCTGGTATTTAAGGTTCAGTGAAGGCACCATCTTGTTGAGGAGGCTACCTCGGAGACCGAGATAGAGATAGGGGCTCAGTATCCATAGTTGTTTGAGCCTTCAAGTACTCCCTTGTTCTTGTCTTTCGAGGATGAAAGTCCTTTTTAGTAGTGGATGATGTAACTACCCTTCTGGTCATTCCAACATTTATGCTTTCTTTGTACTATAAGAGATTGCCTGTAGCGGCCCCATGTCATTTATGACTTTCTGGGACCGATAGTTTGGTGCACTGGCCATTCGTTTGGTTGTTATGGTCGTTTCCCAGTTTAGAGCTTAAACTAAGGATATCGTTGGCTTCGGTCAACAATCTGAATAATCATGCTCAGAATTGAATTCTAACAATCTCGTTAGCTTTGGAGCATGAATTTTGGTTTATATGGACCCTTGGTCCGGGTCTGGGAACTTTCAATTTAGGTTTTATTATTTTATGTGTTTTCTAGCCAGTTGAACTTAAAATTTTGACTTTGGTAAACTTTCAGAGAAGACGGCCTTGGATGGAAATTTTGTCAGTGATGTTAGCTGCAGAATGTTGACTTTGGGCTAGAGGTACCTTTGGTTCAAGTCTCGAGGCTTCAAGACTTATTTTGGGGTATTGAGTTATGTTTTGGCTTAAGGTTGATTTTAGGGCGTGGAGCGTACTTTTCATTAAATCGACCTCCGTTGGGAATTATGATGATTCAATTGAGTCCAGAATGCCATATTCAGTGTGGTAGCATAATTCATTTGCACACGCGGGGTCCCGGATGAGTCTTGTGGTGCCATTCATAGACTTTTCCGCCTTAAGTTTTTTGCTGGTTGTTGTTGCAGGTGCAGGCCTACGGCCATAATCGCGAATGCAAAGGAAGCCATTGCGATCATGATGGTCTGCCTCATTGGTCATCGCGACCACGAGGGTCCCTTCACGCGATCGTGATGAAGGGCCTGTGGACCCTACTCCCCTTGCTCTATGTGATCGCGAGATCCCTCCTCGAGACTGTGATGAAGTCCTTCCCTCCATTTTCTTTGTGACCGCATGGATAGTCCTCGCGATCATGATGGTCTAACCAGTGGGGTCCCTTCTCGATCGCGAAGAAGGACCCCTGGGAATTATATAAACTTCCTTCTTTTTTTTCTCCTCTCCAAAACCATCATTCTCCATTGTTACCAGATCCAAACTCACAAAATTTAGTATAGCTTCAATTCCTGGTTCTAGAGTGTGATTTTCTTGCCCGTGATCGTTTCTCCATCATATTGTAAGTTTTAATTGGTAATTATGTTATTCTTCTCTTTGATTCCTTAGGCTGTTCTTCTAGCTTGGGGGTTGTTTTAGGCCATTCCAATGGCCGAATTATGCTAGTATTCTGGGCATGCACTCGTGGGAGTGTGGTGAGTATTGCACGATTTTCTGTTTTTGGCTTCAGGTTGTAGGGCCCACGGGCATGCCGGTGACCTGAATTTTGACCCGGAGATAGTTTTAGAAATATGGGTATCCTTAGCTTCATTTTAATGCATAGGTTCTGTTTATGATAGTTTTACTACTGTTCGGAGCTTCTCGGAGTAGTTTGGGCTTTGGCATTCTCGTTCTATCATCTTGTCGTCGGACAACATGTAGGTTACTATCTTATCGATACTAGAATTTGCATATATACGCTACAATTGTACTATATAGCATCCTTGGTTTTGGTTTTATTAGCTTTGCACCCCAGACCTTGTTTGCTTCTTCATATGCATCTTATTTTCTCACTTATGGTTGTAGTATTTGTTGTAGTTGGTAGTATCACCCTTGTGGTCGTGTGTAGCCTTGTATTTGTCTCTGCACCATATATGGTGGGTTACTTGGGAATGTTCCTGAGTCCCGAACAACGATATTGTGATTTTAAAGCTGGTTATATATGTTGGAGAGCGATTGGAGCCTGTGCAGGTCTGATAGGTTGATTATGAGCCATTGGGCTACTGTTTGTGCTTGGGCATACCATTATCATGCATATAAAGATATTTTTTTTGAATGTTTTACTATTGCTTTGGTTGCAAGTCTACTATAAATGAATTTCTAAATCTTGCATGGCCCCAAGGGCCCATTTTCCATAAAGAAATGGTTATAAAAAGTTTGAAACTGATTTTCATGGATCATCTTGGGGTAAAAGAGTTAAAAGGATGATTTTATCACCATTTTCATACTTATAATAGACTCGATTGAGTTGTAGTTCTAGACATGTTTTACGGTTGATTTGAGATGAAGCTAGACTCGGTCGAGCCGAGCACCAAACTTTGATTACTATTGTTTTAGACCCGGTTACACCTGGGCACCTTTATTGCATTTTTAGACTGGATTTACCATTTTGGACGCAAATAGGCTCCAAGCATGCATTTTGAGCCTTCGATTACTTAATTTGATCCGGATACACTACAAACAATTTTATTGGGATTCTGAGATTTAGTATAAGGTCGAGGACCTCCATGGACCTTGCCGATCCAAACCAAGAGATACGTGCTAAGTGTGCCATAGGAGGGGTATAAGATGTAGTTGAGCTATACGGGAGAAGCCCTTCGATGGATCCTTCCTACTAGGCCCTAAGGCGCTGGAGGAGTTACATACAAAGTTACTTTTCCACCTAGTTTTTACTATTGCATCATATTATTCATTTGTGTTTTACTCCACCCTTTTTTTCTATTTGCTCAGTGTACACATGGGTAGTATAGGATGCCGAAGGATTTGTTTTCACTTGTATGTGTTCCTCGGGTGTATGGGTGCCCATGGGACTGTAGGTAGATTTGTATTTATTTATCCATCCTAGTATTGGTTCCAGTTATGATTATTATTTGATTCTTACTGGTTATTTGTCCGTGAGAACTGTATTATTAACATTGCTTAGTAATTAGTCTTGTTTTTGAGCATTTATTGGTAAATGCCTTTCTTCCTTCCCTTTTCACTTGAGGTTACCGGTATACTGCCTATTTCTTAAACTCCCTTTATATAAATTATTATTGCACGGACCCCAGGTGCGTTCTTCTTTCCTTCGCATGTGTTCTCTGACGTATATCTGTAGTAGCTAGTCGAGCATGAATGTTTTCTCCTTGTATTCTATCTGTGCTAGCTTCCGTGTACTTATTCGTTGCTCATGTCACTACCTTCTTTGCTTTATGCTATTTATTGCTTTTATATCTTATACGCGCTCAGTCGGCCTATAATGCCTATTGGGTACCCGTTGCTTTGAAATTGGTGCTCATACTACACTCTGCATCTTCTTAGTACAGATCCTAGTGTGGGCCATCGCCGCTGACTGGTGGAGAGTCGTGTGGGGTGATTTTGGACTATCCAAGATACAGGGTGAGCTCCTGGTGAACAAAGCTTAGTTGTTATCTCATCTTTTGTATTATGTGCTCTTTTATTATTCATAGACATATGTATACATTATTTCTGACCTTTTGTACTCTGTATATTTAGTATCGGCTCTTATATTGTGATACTAGATTGTAGGATGGTTTAGTCTTCCTTAATATACATTCCAGTTGCCTAATCCTTTACTTATCTCTTGCTTCTCTTTTATTATTCATAGACATATGTATACATTATTTCTGACCTTTTGTACTCTGTATATTTAGTATCGGCTCTTATACTGTGATACTAGATTGTAGGATGGTTTAGTCTTCCTTAATATACATTCCAGTTGCCTAATCCTTTACTTATCTCTTGCTTCTGCTTATTTACTATTCTTTGGCATGACTAGTTAGATAGTAGCCCATTACTAACCGTTCTGGGCTAAAAAATTTGGTACGCCTACGGGGGTGTTGTAGGTGCCATCATGACCTACGCCTTCATAGTGTTCACATAGTCATAAAAGCAATATATGTGCCTTCTTTGCATTCTATAGAACTCATATAGTACATTCGTAATATGTTTCTATAGACGATTCTCTTGTCATATCATATTCATCATTTATACAATAAATACATGTCCATATGATTCATTTTAAATAGAGCAAAGTTTACTAGTTGATTCACTTAATCATAGATTACCATTGGTCACTTAGAGTTCATAAATTATCATTCAGAGTTCGCTATTTGTAAAGTTGATTTTATTTATAACTAATTATTCAAAGTCCCTCATGGCATCAGTTGTTAAAATTTAAATAAAGTGATGGATGGAGAAGGTCAAAGATATTATATTCACTTGACTTACGATGTGATGTTGCCTTGTGCACATGGCTTAGACCACAGACCCTCAGAGTTTAGCCTACTGGCCTACCAGCCTATTATGGCTATATACCCTCAGAGTAGAGCTATATTTGACGACGTACCCACCTACGGGCTGACTCTCAAAGCTGAGCATTTATGGCATACCATCATAGATCATAGACTACGAGACTTAACATTTTCATATGGGATTCAGAGATAAAAGATTTCATATGTTATCCAGTAGATATAAAACCTCGAGGCTCATATTCAGATGCTATCATTTATTCATTTTAATGTACTTAAATTAATTGACTCCATAGAGAATTGTATCATTTGATCCCATATTAAATAAGAACCAAGAAGACACTTGTATAATAATTTTAGAGTAATTTCATATGATTTAAAGTTTCATAGGTTATTTCCTGGTATAGATATATCTCAGTTGAGAACAACATTGATTCTTTCATTGTGCTATCTCACCTATACTTGTTATTCAGTCTGCTTTACATACCATCACATGTTATATATGTATTGACACCCCTATGAATGAGGTGTTTCATTCTTTTAAATGCAAGACCAGGTACACAGAGGTCCAGACCTCTTCAGTAGGCATTATTGTGTATCAGTAGAGCAGTCGGTGAGCTCTATTTGCCCCTGGAGCTAGTTTACAAATAGTTCTCTCTTTTGTTGTACATATTTGCATAGCATGGGTATGGCAGGGCCCTATCCTGACCACTTGACAGTTTCTTACTCTTTTAGAGGTTTCATGGACACTACAGTACAATTATTTTGTATCAGTTGGTCATAAACCATTGTATATGCATCTATCATCCTTATTAGTTGTCTCTAGTACATGAATCCTTGATATGTCATCGTTCATATATTATCTGCATAACATATATGTATATATGACACTTGTATGTCCCATCCATACTTGGGGCATGATAACTTGGTATCAAGCCTAGGTTCAAGTATCCTAGGGGATTGTCTATGGAGCTATGTATAGTAGTGCATTTCTTATGAGGTTGTCGCATCAGTAGGGGGCTGCTTGGACATTTAGTAAATATGACCTTGTTTCATATTGTAGATTGTGCCATAGAGCAAAGAGATAGGGAATTGATTCTGACTCGTGCACTAATTTTTATCTAAAGAGATGCCAGGAAAGAAAAAGACTCTGACTAGTCCATGATTCTCCACAGCCCCAGAGGTAAGTCCTAGTACATAGACACATATTGTTGAGGATCATATAGAGGCCCAGGGTGGCACCGTTAGACAAGCTATCCCAAATCAACAGCCACAGCAAGAAGAAGGACCTACAAGAGCCCCGACGCCTCCAGCTCCTCTATCTGACCCCTCAGACAAGGATGTCAGGGGAGCCATTCATTTACTTACCCATATACTTGCTGCTAAGTCTCAGAGACATGAAGTAGCATCCCCTAGTACATCTTACCACAGAGAGGCATTTGGTTCCTATGTTTGAGAGTTCTTACATATGGCCCTTTCTATTTTCACGGGGTCTAAATCCATTGAGGATCCACAGAGATTCATTGATGAGATTCAGAAAATACTCAGAGTGATGAATGTTTTTGTTACAGAGTTCGTTGAGTTAGCGGTGTATCAGCTAAAAGACGTGGCTACAACTTTGTATGACATGTGGAAAGATTCTAGAGGATCAGATGCACCTCCACCAATTTGTGAGTAATTTACAGAGACCTTTTTATATCATTTCTTTCCTCAAGATATTTGAGATGCAAAGGCTAAAGAATATTTGGCACTTAGGCAGAATAAAATTAGTGTTAAAGAGTTCAGCATCACATTCACTTATCTATCTAGATTTGCACCAGAGATGGTTAGTACTACACACGCTAGGGTATGTCAATTTATGGGTGGCCTTAAATCCGACCAGATATAGCCTTGTTCTATCGCGCCATTAGATAAAGAGATAATCATTGCTCGAATAATGACATTTGCGCACCAGACTAAGGAGCTTCAATAGAAAATTAGAGCAGTGTGTGAGTAGGACCAGAGTAAAAGACTAAGAACATCTGGTGTTTATAAGGGTAGTGATAGATCATCTTCCAGCAAAGGGCCACAAATACCATTATAACTAGCCTATTCCACCACTCATCCTCCCTCCCAATCCTGGAGGCTGAGGCCTGAGCAAGGCCAGCAGTCTAGGGCACCAGGTCCACAGTTTCAGAGAGGTATGGGTCGAGGATTACCACCTAGGACCCATTTTAGTCAGTATGGTAGATCACACCCAGGTGAGTGCCGACTAGGCTTCTATGCCTGTTATTAGTGTGGAGTCCCTGATCATGTGATACAAAACTGTCCAGTGATCAGAAAGAGAGATACTGAGAGAGAAGGTAGAGCATAGTCCATAGGGTCTATGGTAGCATCATTATCAACTGCTCCTTCTTTATCTCGTGGTCATCAAGCACTAGTAGACCGGAGTAGGGGCAGAATTAGAACTTTTGATTCAGGATGGAGTCTGAATCATATGTATGAATTAGTAGGCCGACAAGATTCAGAGGCATCGCCAGATATGGTCAGAGGTATTTTATCTATCTTCTCACATGATGTTTATGCATTTATAGATCCAAAGGATATTTTTTCATATGTTACTCCATTAATTGCTAAAATGTTTAGAGTTGGACCATAATTATTACATGAGCCATTTGTTGTATCAACTCTAGTTGAAGAGTCAGTTATAGTTCAACAACTTTATAAACATTGCATAGTGATGGTATGCGGTAGAGATACTATAAAAAAATTTATTGAGCTTGATATGATAGACTTCGATGTCATCATAGGTATTGATTGGTTATCATCATGTTATACTACAGTTGATTGTCGAGCTAAGATTGCTCGATTTCACTTTTTGGATGAGCCAGTCCTTGAATTGAAAGGTAGCATCATGATGCTTGTGGGTAGGTTTATTTCCTATCTTAAGGCCAGGAAGTTGATTTCCAAGGGATATTTATATCACCTAGTCAGAGTAAGGAATCTTGATGTTGATAAAGATATACAAACTATTCAATTTGTGCCAATTATGAATGAATATCCAGATGTGTTCTTGGGGGAGCTTCCAGGACTTCCTCTAGATAGAGAGATTAATTTTGGTATTAATGTAGATCCTGTTACTCAAACTATATCAATTCTATCCTATAGAATAGCCCCAGCAGAGCTGAAAGAACAATTGAAAGATCTCCTTGATAAAGGGTTCATCCGACCCCGTATAGCACCTTGAGGTGCACCTGTGCTATTTGTAAGAAAGTAAGATGGTTCATTAGGCATGTGTATAGATTATAGACAGTTGAACAAGGTCACTATAAAGAATAATTATCCACTTCCCCGAATAGATGATTTATTTGATCAGTTACAAGGTGCTAAGTGCTTTTCAAAAATTGATTTAAGGTCTGGATATCATTAGTTGAAGATCAAAGAAGCCGATATTCCAAAGACAACTTTATGGACTCGGTATGGGCACTTTGAATTTCTTGTTATGTCCTTTGATTTAACTAATGCCCCTAAAGCCTTTATGGATAGGATGAATAGGGACTTCAAACCCTTTCTAGATCTATTTGTGATTGTATTCATAGATGACATCCTTATATATTCACGTGGCAAGGAAGACCACGCAGATCATCTTAGAGAAGTATTGCAAACTATTAAAAAATATCAGTTATACGCTAAATTTTCCAAATGTGAGTTCTGGATGGACTCTGTAGCTTTTCTTCGGCATGTAGTCTCTAGTGAGGGTATCAAAGTGGACTTTTAGAAGATTGAGGTTGTGAAGAATTGGCCTAGGCCCACTACTCCCACAAAGGTACGTAGTTTCTTAGGGCTGATAGGTTATTACAAAAGGTTCGTTGAATGATTCTCTTCTCTAGCTGCACCATTAACTAAATTAACATAAAAAGCAACAAAGTTTCAGTAGTAAGAGAAGTGTGAGCAATGTTTCCAAGAGTTGGAGGACAAGTTACTATGGCACCAGTACTAACACTTCAACAAGGCACAGAGGGTTATGCTATATATTGTGAAAATTTGGGCATTGGTCTAGATTGTGTATTAATGCAGCATGGTAAGGTTATAGCATATGGTTCGAGGCAACTAAAGCGACACGAGCAAAACTATCCAACATATGATCTAGAATTGGCTGCAGTTATATTTGCACTAAAGATGTGGCGACATTATGTGTATGGGGTTCATGTTGATATATTTACTGATCATAAGAGCTTTCAATATATATTTAAGCAAGTGGAGCTAAATTTGAGGCAGAGAAGGTGGCTAGAACTACTAAAAGATTATGATGTTAATATTCTCTACCACCCGAGTAAAGCAAATATTGTAGCAGATGCTCGTAGTCACAAATCTATGGGAAGTCTAGCACACTTGCAAGGCATAAAGAGGAATATAGTTAGAGATGTTCATAAGCTATCAAGCTTAGGTGTCTGATTAATTGACATTGAAGATGGAGGCATATCGGTTCAGAATATTGTAGAGTCATCATTAGTGACAATGGTGAAGGAGAGACAAAATGATGACCCAATATTAAAACAATATAAAGAAGGTATTGTTCAACATAAATTCACCACATCTGAGCTTGCAAGTGATGGCACTTTAAGGTGCCAACGAAGGTTGTGTTTTCCTAATGTGAATGGATTGCGAGAGAAGATTTTGATTGTGGCACACTTTTTGCGATATTCTATACACCTGGGTGCTTAAAAAATGTATCACAATCTGAAATAAATTTATTGGTGGGTCAATATGAAGAGAAATATAGCAGATTATGTGTCACAATGCCTTAATTTCCAATAAGTTAAAGCAGAGCATCAGCGGCCTGGCGGCCTAGCCCAACCATAAGAATCTCTATGTGGGAATGGTAGGACACTAATATGGACTTTGTTACAGGTTTTCCTCAATCCTTCCATAAGCATGATTCAATCTGGGTGATCGATTGATAAAATCAGACCATTTCTTACTTGTTAAAACCACCAGTACAGCAGAGGATTATACTAAGTTATATGTGAAGGAAATTGTTCGCCTACATAGGACTCCTATGTCCATTATTTCTGATAGAGGTGCCCAGTTCACAGCTCATTTCTGGAAATCTTTCTAGAAAGGTTTGGGTACCCAGGTAAATCTTAGCATAGCCTTTCATTCGCAGGAATATGGCCAAGCTGAGTGCACTATTTAGACGGTCGAAGATATGTTGAGAGAATGTGTTCTAGATTCCAAAGGCAACTCAGATGATTATTTGCCCGTTATCAAATTTGCATATAATAATAGCTATCATTCCAGCATCTAAATGGCACTATTTGAAGCCCTATATAAGCGACATTCATGTCTCCTATTAGCTAGTTTGAGGTAGGTGAAGCATAGTTGATTGGTCCAAATTTGGTCCACTAGGCAGTTGAGAAAGTTAAGTTAATTTTTTAGTGATTGAAGACTGCTAAGAGCCGCCAGAAATCTTATTCAGATGTGAGGCACAGAGACTTGGAATTCAATATTCCATGTGTCTATGTTACATAAGTATATAGGGGACCCATCACTTATTATCCCAATAACTGATATACAGATCACAAAAAACTTGTTATACGAAGAGGTTCCAGTGGCTATTCTTGATAGGCAGATTAGAGAGTTGAGAACAAAAGATGTAGCATCTGTTACAGTGCTATGGAGGAATCAGAATGTTAAAGAAGCCACTTGGGAATTTGAAGACTCCATGAAGTCCAGATATCTACACTTATTTCAAGACCATAGAGAAGATTTCTTATAACATACATCCTATTCTTATGAATCATAGTTTTAGTCGAACCTATACATAATGAATTTTTACTCATGTGTTGTGTATATATATCCAGATGTATCATTCCTGTCTACGAGTTCATAGATTCCATATGTTGCACTAAAAGTCAAAACATGGAGAGGAATATATGGTAAATCAGATGCGTACTTATTTCCTTATGTAACACAGCAGAACCTTACTTCCATTTGGTACTACAACTGTTTTGTTGCCCTGTGAGGCTTGTACATGTATATTCTTTTTAGCTGACAGATTTTGGATATCCCCATTTACAAAGGAAACTCTGGCAAAAAATTTAGAAATATTCCAGAGTTCATTCTATTTAGAGCTAAAGTATACATTCGGGGATGAATGGTCCAAAGGGGGGATAATATGATACCCCATACCTTTAAATATATGTACGACTAAGGTAATAAATATTTATTTGGACATATGTAAATGAGCGTGAATTTGAGCCAAAGTCTAAGTATCAAACTATACTATACTGGAAAATATAGTTTGAGGGAACAAGACTTGAAAAGGAAATTGAAGTTGGAAACAATAAAGTCGCCTACTTGCTACAGCTATGTATTTAACCTACTAGCATTAACGTCCTAGGTATTTTGACTTTCAAAGTGGTTAAGCTATTTATTATAACGTCCTACTTGCTTTAGCTACATGAATATGTTCCTAAAGTTAATGGACGGGATAAAGGAAATATGGCCCAAAACATAAGAAGTTATTAAGTAGGTGGATCACCTACTTTGACTTCTTTTTAGGCCCAACATGTTTGCTAAATGAAGGAGTGGCTTGGGTCAAGGGTCAAGGCCCAAAACACATTTGAAAATGCCAATGTATACCCATATATTCAGCTATTTCTCCAGAAATTTCTACAAGATAAACAAGAACAAAATCTCTCTCTCTTTTAGCTTTTTTGGCAGCTCTCGTTTCCCCCTTAGGGTTCTTGAGTTCTTCCTCTTGGTTATAAATCTTTAAGGTATGTTTTGTACTGTACTTGATCATGGTTTTTATATTGAAAATCTTGTGGATTGAAGCTCCACACATTGGTGATGTTTGGCAGCCTTTGTGAGAAAGAAGCTCCTTAGCAGCCCCTTGTTCTGTGATATCATCTTAGAGAGTTTTCTTCTTTTTGTAAGGTACTATTTTGGAGTAAATTTTTGGTGTTGAATAATTCAAGATAAGGTTGGTTGCGGTTTTTTTGGTATTGGAATTGAAGGGTGTGGCGATATGCGGTGTTTTGACTATTGTGCTGACATGCTTCCCTTTTAATTATAACAGACTATTTTGCAAGCCCCACAGGGTTATTAGCTGCTATAAATATGTCATGTATGTGTCTAACTTATGGTTGTTATAATATAAGGGATTTATAAAGAATCATAAGTATAAAGAGTGTCCAATGAGCAAGTTGCTCGCCTAATAGCCAACATGTTGCTGATACATCTAGAATGTGTTTATGGGATTTTTGTAATGGTTCTACCCCTTGATATATATAGATTATCAGCTGGTAGGAAAAGGTACTGTCCACTGAAGTTTTTTGTGCCCGGATTCGAGGTATGTAAAGCTAAAACCTTCTTCGTCGCGAGGTACGACCCTACGTCACATGTTTCTCTATAACGGTCTATATCATTTTTATGATTTATAGAGATTGGTATTCAGTTGTTATGTGCCGTATTCTTCATAGTGATCACCCTGTATATCAGTTGTTCATTGTCCATATATTCAGAGTATTCAAGCTAATTTCTATGATTCATAGTGTTCACATAGTCATCAAAGCAATATATGTGCCTTCATTTGCATTCCATAGAACTCATATAGTACATTCGTAATATGTAACTATAGATGATTCTCTTGTCATAGCATATTCATCATTTATATAGTAAATACATGTCTATATGATTCATTTGAAATAGAGCAAAGTTTACTAGTTGATTCACTAAATCATAGATTACCATCGGTCACTCAGAGTTCATAAATTATCATTCAGAGCTCGCTATTTGTACAGTTGATTTTATTTCTAATTAATTATTCAACGGCCTTCATAGCATCAGTTATTAAAATATAAATTAAGCGATGGCAAGGGAAGGTCAGGGATATTATATTAACTTGACACATGATGCGACGTTGACTTGTGCATATGGATGAGACCACGGACCCTCAGAGTCGAGCCTATGGGTGTACCAACCTATTATGGCTATATACCCTCAGAGTAGCCATATATGGCGTACCCGCCTGCGGGTTGACCCTCAGAGTTTATCCTTTATAGAGTACCATCAGAGAACTTAGATTACAAGGCTTAACATTTTTATATGGGATTCAGAGATAAAAGAGTTCATATGCTATCCAGTTGATATAAGGCCCTCGAGGCTCACATTCAGATGCTATCATTTATTCATTTGAAAGTACCTAAATTTTGTGATTCCACAGAGAATTGTATCATTTGATCCCATATTAACAAAGAACCAAGAAGACACTTGTATAATAATTTTAGAGTAATTTCATATGATTCACAGTTTGATAGGTTACTTCCTGGCAGAGATATATCTCAGTTGAGCACACTATTGATTCTTTCATTGTTCTATCTTACCGACACTTGTTATTCAGTCTACCTTACATACCAACACATGTTATATATGTATTGACACCACTCTGAAATGGGATGCTGCATTCTTTTAAATGTAGGACCAGGTACACAGAGTTCCAGACGTCCTCAGTAGGCATTATCGTGTATCAGCAGAGAAGTTGGTGAGCTCCATTTCCCCCTGAAGCTAGTTTACTAATAGTTCTCTCTTTTATTGTATATATTTGCATTGTATGGGTATGGCGGGGCCCTATCCTTACCACTTGACCATTTTAGAGTTTCTTACTCTTTTAGAGGCTTCATGGACACTAGAATATAATTGTTTTGTATCAATTAGTCATAGACCATTATATATGCATGTATCATTGATACGCCTAAATTACACTTCAATTAAGAAGCGCAAGTGGTCGTTGTCAAATATAGAACCCAACAAAGGTTGGGGTCAATCCCACAGGGAATAAGGTGCAAATTAAGTCGTTAGTAATTTATATGACTAATAATAAATAGTTTCTGGTAATGGGGGGGTTTGTAATTATCAACTTTCAAATAATTTAGATAAAAATCAACGAATTTCCAAGAGTTTAAAAGCAATATGAGAAGTGAACTAGGGAAGTTTTCACCATGGCGTCGTAACAATGTTGATTTAAAGCTTAGTCGGGTTCTTTCCATATGTCTATCACAATGTAATTGAATTCATGTTATCATCTAAGCGTCTCTCAACCAAATAGACGAATTTCCTTTCCAATTCTCTTGAACTTGAAAAGGTACAAATTTCTCATTTCAATCAAAAACATCAAGTAGATCAATCTTGCTAAAGCATTAATCATAAGAGGAGAGTTAAAAGTCTCGAATCCTCGTTGTTAGTCAAATTTACTCGATTCTAATCTCTTAGTTCAAGAAAATTAACCTTAGGCATGTCCTAATGTTTGCAACCATTAGAAAACATTAATAACACATGATTAACAATGTGAACAACATATAAATAAAACCCAACGCTACCCGGAATCTATATTGTTACTTTTGTCATGGCTCCCACAACCCTAGTTGTGGGAAGTTAGCCACTCATGCTAGCAAAATGAAGTAAAGAAATAATAGCATTCATATGAGAAGAAAGAATTTTTACAATAGAAAATTATTACTTTACTTTGACCTTTGTAGAACCCAAGCACCAATGGTGAAAATCCCAAGGAAGAAGACAAGGATATTGTTTTCTTCGTTCTCCCGCCTCAAAGTTGCTCTCAAAAGAATATAATACGTCACAAGTGTCGGATGCTGAATTAATAAATATAACCCTAACACTGGGTATTTATATTAGTCCAGGAAAATAAAGTTCCAAAAATAAAATCGGAATCGCGTTGTTGCTTTTGACGGCTTGGCTTGACGGTTCGTCAAACCTGTGATGGGCCGTCGCTCCACCCGTCGCCACTATCTAGTGCATAATCTACATTTGCTCTAACTTGGCGGCCATCCTGACGGTTCGTCATGCTGTTGATGGACCGTCACTTAAACCATTGGCACTATCCAGTGACTCAGTGCCATGCTGCCTCATCCTGACGGCTTGGCTAACGGTCAGTCACAGGTATGACGACCCGTCAAGTCAGCCGTCACCCATATCCAGAGCCTCCTCTTGCTGCTGCTAGGCTTGGTGGCTCTCCTGACGGTCAGTCACCTGTGTGACTACCCGTCATGCCCTCCGTCATGCCTAACAAATGTGACTTAGCTTGAGTATTTTTCACTCCTTTTCCATCTTTGTCTCCATTTCCTGCAAATACAACATATAAACATCAAAAACCACAAAGGTTGCTTAAAAACCTGCGAGTATTCTTAGTTAAAGGCATCAAATGTGACGTAGAATCCCGGCATATCAACACCCTCAACTTAAAACGTTTGCTTGTCCTCAAGCAATATGACAACAAAAACAAAACTGATGACTCAACTACGATGCTATAATACATATTTCTATCAACCATGGCTAATCAATGATTCAAGCAATTCAAACCAAGCTCCCCCAGTACTACAAAAGTGTTCTGAAAATCTAACTCGTCAGGACCAAGGGTGTCAGTCCGATACGAACAAGGGCTCTACATATGCATGACCCGTTATCCCAACAATCAGAGAGTGATATTGAAATCCCGATGCCCTCACTAAAAGGAAGTCCCACACACCGAGTTTTGGGACTAAGTAAGGCACTCACGCTCATAAATGACTTCAAATAATGTAGATGTGATGCCATAGGCTTGCCCTTACTATTCTATTTCCATTGTTCAGAAAGTTGCTCAGGATTACTATAGGACTTTTTACGGCTTGTAATGTGGCTTCTGCTGCAGGTAGGGTACATTTAGGGATTAGTGACTAAGCCCTCCTTGGAATCGCTTACCCACTATTTCCATTAAACTATCTTCATCCAACTTTATTCGCCTTTTATTCCCTTCTTTCTAGCTACGGATGCGGCCTTTACATTTTGACAATTTCTTTTTCATTTCTTTTTCTTTCTGTTTCTTTCTTTTTACTTTCTTTTTCTTTCTTTTTCTAGGCACACACCCACATTTTTCCATTCTAACCACAACAAATCTTTTCCCTCCTATTTTTATTCTCATCAATTTCCCGCTACAGTAGCCACCCTCAACTTAGGTTGATTGCCTGAGTTGAGGTGCACAATTTCAAAGGAAGGACTAGGGACAAAATAGGAATTCTAAGATTAAAAAGGGACGGTGATAGGGTATAGAAAGAATGGGGTCAATCAAGGCTCAAACAGGGATCAAAGGGATCATTAACATTTGGACGGTCTTTTGGGATAAGTGGACTACACACAAAAGGGCGTGTGATCTTTTATTAAGCAACTAGCTTCCAACTTCAACAAAATAGACCGGGCAAGTTCTAGATGCATCCACAAAGTAAGAATTTCAACAAAAATCTCACACACACTTCGCCTCAGGAAACCATACCACTACCAATCATTGAAACAACAGTTCATCCTAAACAAGATCATTCTTCGTACATGCATACAAAGACACTCAAGGATCCATAACAGTTAATTTTCCACACACAAGTACAGAAAGAAACTTTTTCGGAGGGGGCTCCTTTTTATTTTAACCATTCATAGCCATGCTTGCCACAATAACACACAACAAGAAAAGTAAAAATAACCTAAACATGTTGGTTCTACTAGATAGCACACCGAAGGAAAAGAAGCACGACAAAAAAAACCTTCGGTGGTAATACCCCTACCCCCAACAAAAGAATCTAACATTGTCCTTAATGCTCATCGAAGAAAATATATAGAACAAAGGAATAGGGGTACCTGTGAAGCCTAGGTTTTGGGATTTGGAATAGTGACGCCAGTTTTGGCCGGCGTACTCAGCTCATCAACATCTGGAGTCTCTCCAGACTCTGGTATTGCACTGGATGATGCTCCACCTGCTTGGGAACGTACCCTCTCCTGTCGCAGCTGCTCATCTACCACTGACCGCTGCTTTGAAACCTCTAACTCATCCTCCTCGGCTGATTTCTTTCGGTGCTTTCTCTTTTTTGACATCTTTACCCCACTTTCACCTGCTTGCGGCTCATTAATTCTCAGTGGCCGACCCATAAAATCCACTATCGTGGTTTCTTCTTCCAAGTCCACGAAATCCAAAGTCTCATCATAAGGCATTTTTTCTTGCTTGAGGGCTGTGATTTCATCCTTTACCTTCTTCAGTTCCACGTCAAATTTTGCCAGGTCCGGGATGCTCATTTCATTTAGCCTTGCCTCCATCCGGGTTTCCATAGCATCGACCCTTGCACGCAGCCCCTCAAATGGCCTCAAATCCTTCCGTATTTCTTCATCAATAGTGGGCTTGAACAAGTCCGTCCAAGCGGCAATTTGCTTATCCATCTGTTTCTGCTTCTGCACCATTTTAGCAAAATTTCGGGGGTTCATGTGATATTCCGGTGGCAGAGGAGGCCTTGCTGCAATGCCAGAGATTTTGGCAGTAGCTCTAGTTGTTTGGGAAGTCTTCGGATCAAACACCGCAAGTGGCATCTCTATGCCAGATGGAGTGTTGGTCGCCTCGGAGGTGGTTGTGGTTGGTTCCTCAAAAATTTGAGGCTTATGAATTCTCATGTCGAACTTAGTGTCATCCTTTGATTTGTTAATATTTTGCTTGGATAACTCTGTCACTTGATCATCAATACCATCCAATATTGGTACCTCCGCACGACTGCATCACTCAGTAACCAGACACGAAAACGGCAAAGAATAAGTGGTTTTCATGGCCCTGGTCCGTATCTCGTCTGCAATTATCATTTCGAAATTGATGACGTACCCGACTATCAAACTTGCCACTAGGATGGCTCTTCCCTCATCTAGATTAGCATCTCCACCTGTAGGAAAGATCATGTACCGCACAACAGCCCACTAAAACTTTTCTATGAAGCTCAATGATTGCTTCGATATCCATCCCCTCTGTGTTAGCCAAGATAGTGAGCCATCAGTCAATGTCCGTGCTAACCACGGTCTCTGAGAGTATGTGTTGGCAATCTTTTCATGAAACTCCGGCATATCCGGTGGAGGAATGTTTTCAGGGCCGAAGAGGAGTCTGTTAATCAACTCTCTGGAGATGTTTACTTGTTTACCCCAAACCGAAACCCTTTCCTACCTTGGTGTTGATTTAACCCCTTTTCCTTTCTCGCATTTGCTCTCCAATAGTGCCAAATAGTTTGCATAGATTTCCCGAACTAGTTCTGGATAATAGAATCCCGGAGGTGTGCTCGTCCACTCAAGCTGGTATCTATGAAATTGTGTCTGAAGAACTAGATATTCGGGTAGATCCGTGGTAATGATTTGCACTTCCTCAAATATCGGTCTTTTGTGGCTCCTCAATTTTGTTTTGGTAAGGCTGTCAAGATAGTGCTTCCGGGCACTCTTAAGTACCCACCAGATCAATTCTCTATCCATGGGTGCCCTCTCTGCATTTTTGGTGGCCTCAGTACCACTTACATCTTCCGAACTGGAGCTGGAGCTACCACTTTCTTCAGATCCACTATCACTCCCCAACCTACTTCTAGATGACCCACTCGCCTCCTCAGACTGGGAGACTTGGGTGTTTCTTCGTTTGGATATCCTAGTCTGGTAGGCCGGGGCTTCAATTGCTTCTTCTTCGCTACCCGATTCATCTACTAGGGTCCGAGTGGTAGCGGCTCTTTCTTTTCTCTTTTGAGCTTGATCGCGAGGTGGTTGTTGTTTGGGAGCCATGTACCTATACGGGAACAAGTTAGAACACATGAGAATGGGAAAACACCAAGTAAACGCCACTATTTTGGAGTGACGATTTGGGTGACGGTCAGTCACAGGGGTGACCAACCGTCACTCTTAGACAGTGAATTTGTTCATTGTTGACGGCTTGGCTGGCGGTCAGTCACATGTGTGACATCCCGTCATGCCAACCATCAAACTGAGGCAGTGTACTTTTACTATGGCGGTTTGCTTGACGAGTCATCACCAATGTGATGGCTCATCGCAGCAACCGCCGTTGTTACACAGTGAATGTTTTACTCCCTTTGGGGCATTTCCTTGAACACTTGGTGTTCTATTAGTGGTATTCCCATTCTTTGTGGGATTTGGTTTCACAATGTCACCTCCCATCATTTATTTAATCCCATGTGTTACTCAAGAATTCACCAAATGTCAAATTTACAATTTCAACCAACAACAACAACAACCACACCTAACAATTTCACACCATCAATACCCTCCTTGTTCTTCTTTTTATTTTCAAATAAGACCAACCAAAAATTCAAGAAAGAAAATGTTTAGAATCATACTTTGTGTTTGTGATTGGCAAAGAAGACTCTTTTTCTTTCTCTTGGGTTACAAGAACAATGAACACTTAACTTTCTACTTTTACCCTTCGACTACGGTAGCCGACCTTTCGTTTTAGAGTTTTAGGGAAAGAGATGTATGGAGAAGATGAGTGGGATTGATTTGGAAGAGCAAGGATTTTGGATTTGTCTTTGGAGGAGAGGAGATGAATGAGAGATGAGTGGGGTGAGGGAAGATGAAAGAAGGTGAAGGAACCATTTCAATATTTGAAACGGGTTCCTTCGTTTGGGTCTTAAGGGGGTTTTGGGTCGGGTCGGTCCCAAATTTAAAAGAAAAAAATACTTACCTGAGGTTGGTGGCTTGAGTGATGGCCCGTCAGAGGCCTGGCGGTCCGTCGCTTGAACCGTCAGGCTTAGACAGTGACTCCCCTACTGTAGTATTCATGTGGCAGCTTGGATAATGGCTCACCACATCTGTGATGGACCGTCACTCCAACCGTCACCACTAAATAGTGGAGACCAATATTTGGTTCACCTATGACGGTTTGTGTGGCGGTCTGTCACGTAATTGACGACCCACAAAGAGGGCCCGTCACCCCTAAACAGAATACAACTTTCATTTCCACCTTTTTGTACCTGTACACTCAATGCACAAATTAACCAATTCTATAAAAAAATTATTCTAGAATCATAGTACAACAACAAATTATGGGTTGCCTCCCATACAGCGCCTGATTTAATGTCGCGGCATAACACGGGTATATTGATTACTCAGACTTCATCAAGATACACCAGAGACAGGCTATTTACCTCCTCCGAGAGGCCTAGGTATTGCTTCACCCTTTGCTCATTGGCTTTGAACAACTCACCATCCTTATTTTCGAGTTCAACCATGCCATATGGAAATACTTGGTGTACTTTGAATGACCTCGAACCATTTGTATTTGAGTTTTTTCGGAAATAATTTGAACCTAGAGTTGAAAAACAATACCAAGTCCCCAACTTTGAACTCCCTTTTCTCAATTCTTTTGTCATGGTATAGCTTCATTCGTTCCTTGTAGAGAGCGGATCTCTCATATTCTCGCAATCGGAACTCAACCATCTCATTCAATTGTTCCAACGTTAGTTCCGATGCATCTTTCCAACTGAGATTTAACTTTTTGAGCGCCCAAAGGGCTTTGTGCTCAAGTTCCACGGGCAAGTGACAAGCTTTACCAAAAACAAATTGGTAAGGAGACATACCTATTGGTGTTTTAAACATTGTTCGGTATGCCCAGAGTACGTCATCCAGCTTTCTTGCCCAATCTCGCTGGTTCACATTCACAGACTTTGCCAATATCTCTTTAATTTCACGGTTTGACACTTCGACTTGCCCACTTGTTTGGGGGTGATAAGGGGTGGCTACTTTGTGTTGCTTAACCCCATAGTTTGCTAGAGCAACCCGGAACACCTTATTGCAAAAATGTGACCCTCCATCACTTATGATCGTGCGAGGGGTGCCAAACCGAGCAAAGATGTTTCTTTTCAGAAAATCCACCACACTCTTCCCTTCATTATCGGCCAACGCAACCACCTCTATCCACTTTAAAACATAATCAACTGCTACCAAGATGTAATGGTACCCATATGAACTACCAAAAGGGCCTATGAAATCTATCCCCCATACGTCGAACAACTCAACCTCCAGAATAGTGGACATTGGCAACTCTTGTCGATGAGATATTACTCCTCTTCGTTGGCATTGATCACAGAATTTGGCAAATTCATATGAATCTTTCTTAATTGTTTGCTAATAATAACCACACTGTAAGATTTTTCGGGCAGTTCGATTACCCGCATGATGCCCTCCAACTGGGGACGAATGACAAGCTTGCAAGATGGTTGTAATTTCCACTTCCGATACACGTCTCCTTACTATGTTGTCAGCACACAACCGGAATAAATATGGCTCATCCCAAAAAAAACTTACTTGCATCGTGGAGGAATTTCTTCCTCTGGTGGAAGTTCAAATCTTCCGGCATCATGTCACTCACCACATAATTTGTGAAATCGGCATACCAAGGCACCATATCAAGTGGCACAGCCAACACATGCTCATCCGGAAATGCATCATCAATCTCCGGTTCATCTACTACTTTCTCTTCACTCTCAAGTCTGGACAGATGATCCGCCACTTGGTTTTCACAACCTTTCCGATCTTTGACTTCAAAGTCAAATTCCTGCAACAATAACACCCATCGGATTAGTCGAGGCTTTGCATCCTTCTTGTTCATTAAATACCTCAACGCTGCATGATCTGTGTGCACCACCACTTTTGTACCAAGTAAGTACGCTCTAAATTTCTCAAAAGCGTATACAACAGCTAGTAGCTCCTGTTCTGTCACCGTGTAGTTCTTTTGCGCTCCATTCAATGCCTTACTAGCGTAATAAATGGGGTGAAAAAATTTGTCTCGCTTCTATCCCAGAACAGCTCCAAGTGCAACACCACTTGCATCGCACATTACCTCGAACGGTTTGGACCTATCTGGGGCAATTATATTAGGAGCAGCCACTAACTTTTCTTTCAGGCACTCAAACGCCTTCAAACACTCAGCATCAAATACAAAATTAGTCTCTTTTTCAAGCAACCTGCACAAAGGGTTAGCAATTTTAGAGAAATCTTTAATGAATCTTTGGTATAATCCGGCATGATGAAGAAAGCTCCTCACTCCCTTTACTGAGATGGGTGGAGGTAGTTTCTCGATGACTTCTATCTTGGCTCTATCCACCTCTAGACCTCTCACAGATATCTTGTGTCCCAATATAATGCCTTCCTTCACAATAAAATGGCATTTCTCCCAATTCAGCACGAGGTTTGACTCTTCACACCTTTGAAATGCTTGACCCAGATTAGTCAAGCAATCTTCAAATGCATCACCCACCACAGAGAAGTCATCCATGAAGACTTCCAATGTGTTCTCCACCATATCAGAAAAGATAGACATCATGCATCTTTTAAATGTTGCAGGACCATTGCAAAGACCAAAGGGCATGTGTCTAAAAGCAAACGTACCGTAGGGGCAGGTGAAAGTGGTTTTCTCCTGATCTTCTGGGGCGATAGATATTTGGTTGTACCCCGAATATCCAACGAAAAAGCCGTACCAACCCCTGCCAGCTAATTTATCCAGCATTTGATCCATAAAGGGCATGGGGAAATGATCACGGAGAGTCCAAGAGTTGAGCTTCAGGTAATCCATACAGACTCGCCACCCCGTGATAGGTCTTAAAGGAATCAGCTCATTTTTTCATTAGCTACCACAGTCATCCCTCCCTTCTTAGGAACACATTGCACTGGGCTTACCCATTTGCTATCATAAATTGGGTAGACCACTCCAGCATTAGCCATTTGATGATTTCTTTCTTAACCACCTCTTACTTTGGCAGATTCAATCTCCACTGGTGCTTAGTGGTGGGAGTGCAATTTTCTTCTAACTGTATCTTGTGAGTACAAATACCTGACGGGATGCCAATAATATCTACAATGGTCTAGCCGATTGCTCTCTTGTGTCTCTTCAGTATGGACAGTAAAGCTTCAACTTGTGTTTCCACAAGGTCTACCGCAATGATCACAGGTAAGGTATCTGTATCACCTAAAAATGCATACCTCAGATGGCCTGGCAACTCTTTCAACTATAACACCGGCGCCTCCTCAATAGAAGGCTTTGCAGGGGGTGTCAGTCTGTTCTTCAAGTCAAGATCTAATTTCTTTGGGGCGTAAAAATATGACCCTATTCCAACCAGAGCATTTACAATTTCTTCATAATCTTCGATGTCATCATCATCAAAGTTCATCATAACCGCTGCCAATGTCTCTACAACAAATCTCTCTTCAATAGAAACAAGCACATCAGATTTGGCAACAACATCAATAAACGAGACGACATTCATGTCGCTCGGTTGTTTCATTGACTTGCACACATTAAACTTCACTATTTCATTGTTCAACCTGAAAGTCAACTCGTTGCTCTCCATATATACTAATACTCTTCCGGTTGCTAAGAAGCATCGTCCTAAAATAATAGGGACTTCAAAGTCCATTTCGCAGTCCAAAATCACGAAGTCTGCAGGAAAGATGAACTTTCCAACCTTCACAAGCACATCATACAAAATATCCACCGGCCGTTTAACTGATCTATCAGCCATCAATAATCTCATAGTCATCGGTTTGGGGGCTCCTAAGACCAACTGTCGGTAGATAGGCAACGTCATCAAGTTTATGCTAGCCCCCAAGTCATAAAGAGCTTTTGCAAAATTAAACTCCCAGATGGTGCAAGGAATAGTCAATGCACCCGGGTCTTCTTTCTTTTGGACTAGCGACCTTGATGAAATGGAGCTACAATGGTGGAGGTTGTCTTCTGGTTCAAAACTTACCAACCTCTTCTTTGTGATCAAGTCCTTCATGAACTTGGCATAATCGGGCATTTGTTCAAATGCATCCACCAGAGGTATATTCACAGAGATCTGCTTGAGCATGGTGATAAACTTGTTGAATTTCCCGTCTTCCACCTTCTTTTTGATCCTCTGAGGGAAAAAAAAAGAGGCTTTGGCATTTTTTTTGGAAGTTTTTCAACTTCCTTGCTCTTCTCTGTGAGAAATTTAGAATCATCCTCTACCAAAATGAGTTTTTCAACATGAACACCCACACCCTCATCACTCACGTTTTCATTATCAATGAGCTCGTCTTCGTCAATAACATCATCTTTTTGCTTTTGAATTATCGGATGTGATTCCGATAATGTCTTACCACTTCTTGTGGTGATCGCCATACAATTCCCGTCATTCCTAGGGCTTTGAATGGTGTCACTTGGCAATGTACCAGCTTTTCTTTGATTTAGAGACGCCGAGATTTGACTCATTTGTTACTCTAACTGTTTGATTGAGGTGGAATGAAAATCCACCAACTGACTCATTGATGATAATTTAGATTTCATTTCCTTGACTCCGGAGTCAGTAGATTCCACCTTCAACAACATCTTCGCCATCATATTCTCTAATTTGGACGTCCCTGTCTTATTGCTAGCTCTTTCTCGATTACCAGGTGGTATGTACAACCCACCTCTATCAGTTTTATTTTTCTAGTTCCCCTGATCACGATCTCTGTAGCCAGCTTTTTCATAGTAGTTGTTCTTCTGATAGTTCTAACCTTGGTTTTCCTGGACATTGGCCTGGAAACCCCCCAAATAATTAGCCTCCTCATCAGATTAAGACTCTACTGCTCTACCTTGGGAACCCACAGCTTTCACTTTCTCCATACCTCCTGACAACAAATGTTTTGTCAGTAGGTCCATTTGCATTTTCAGATGGGCCATATCTTGGTCCCGCTCTTTATCTTTCCTGCGCTGTTCTACTGGCATACCGACTACATAAGTGCTAGCAGCTACCTCTGTATCCCGTATATGCCAGGCCCTATTGGTTTTAGTGATCTTTTCCAAAATAGTTGTGGCATCGATAAAGGTAAGACCCATAAATGCTCCACCTGCTGCATTATCCAGTGTCGGCTTGGTAGCCAAATTCAGTGCCCTGTAGAATGTCTGCATCAAAAAATTGTCGATCAACTAATGGTTTGGGCATTGTGTCAGCTTTTCCTTGAACCGCAACCAGGTCTCATGTAAGGCCTCATGAGGTTGTTGCCTGAAATTGCTGATTTTGTCCCCTCTACAGTATCAGCCTAGAGGGAGGAAAGAACCTTTCTAGGAAAGATTTCTTCCAACTCTCCCCAGGTTGTTATAGAATCGGGAGTTAGCTCAGTCAACCACATCGCTGCTTCATCTGACAGAGACAGCGCGAACAACCTAAGCCTGATGGCCGTCTGATTCCCTCCCGGCAATTCAAATGACTTGTAGATGCTCACAAAATTCATCAGGTGCCTGTTGGGGTCATCAACAGCCACACCACGAAACAACACTCTCAAATTCAACAGCTGAATCATTGTGCTAGTAATATTGAACTTGGCCCAGGGCCCTAGCGGAGGAAGAACAATGGTGCCCGTAGCACCAACTCCATCCAAGTCGATATCCTCATCATCATCCAAAGCATACTGCCTTGGTTGTTGTCGACGTCAACCTCGATGTTGTGGCCTCTGATCAGCTGGAGCATTATTGTTAACAATATCCGCTGGTCTGCCCTCACCCACTAAAGTCTCATCATCCAACCCAACATCATCCTCAATATCATCAGCATTCAAATATTGTTGGGATCGCTGAGCTGCAGCGAGTCTTGCTGCCTCTTATTGTTGTGCATTCATGGTTTCCCTTAACGTTCTAGCAAGCTCGAGATCATAAGGTAATGTTGGTTCACCCGAGCGCCGGGTACTTGGCCTGCACAATTATGTACCCTATAAAAATAAAATAAAAACAACAAATAAAAGTAAATCAGGAAAGTGTGACTAAGAGTCAACCAAACACACCGGACTTAATGAACGATCGTATTCCTCGGAAGCGGCGCTAAAATTTGATACACCTAAATTATACTTCAATTAAGAAGCGCAAGTGGTCATTGTCAAATATAGAATCCAACAAAGGTTGGGGTCGATCCCACAGGGAATAAGGTGCAAATTAAGTCATTTGTAATTTAGATGACTAATAATCAATAGTTTCTGGTAATGGGGGGGTTTGTAATTATCAACTTTCAAACAATTTAGATAACAATCAAAGAATTTCCAAGAGTTTAAAAGCAATATGATAAGTGAACTAGGGAAGTGTTCACCATGGCGTCATAACAATGTCAATTTAAAGCTTAGTCGGGTTCTTTCCATATGTCTATCACGATGTGATTGAATTCATGTTATCATCTAAGCGTCTCTCTACCAAATAGACGAATTTCCTTTCCAATTCTCTCGAACTTGAAAAGTTAAAATTTCTCATTTTAATCCAAAACATCAAGTAGATCAATCTTGCTAAAGCATTAATCATAAGAGGAGAGTTAAAAGTCTCGAATCCTCGTTGTTAGTCAAATTTACCCGGTTCTAATCTCTTAGTTCAAGCAAATCAACCCTAGGCATGTCCTAATGTTTGCAACCATTATAAGACATTAATAACACATGATTAACAACGTGAACAACATATAAATCAAACCCAACGCTACCCGGAATCTATATTGTTACTTTTGCCATGGCTCCCACAACCCTAATTGTGGGAAGTTAGCCACTCATGCTAGCAAAACGAAGTAAAGAAATAATAGCATTCATATGAGAAGAAAGAATTCTTACAATAGAAAATTATTACTTTACTTTGACCTTCGTAGAACCCAAGAACCAATGGTGAAAATCCCAAGGAAGAAGACAAAGATATTGTTTTCTTCGTTTTCCTGCCTCAAAGTTTCTCTCAAAAGAATATAATACGTCGCAAGTGTCAGATGCAGAATTAATAAAAATAACCCTAACACTAGGTATTTATATTAGTCCAGGAAAATAAAGTTCCAAAAATAAAATTGGAATCGCGTTGTTGCTCTTGACGGCTTGGCTTGACGGTTCGTCAAACTTGTGACGGGCCATCGCTCCACCCTTCGTCACTATCAAGTGCATAATCTACATTTGCTCTAACTTGGCGGCCATCCTGACAGTTCATCAGGCTGTTGAAAGACCGTCACTTAAATCATCGCCACTATCCAGTGACTCAGTGCCATGTTGCCTCATCCTGACGGCTTGGCTGACGGCATAGTTCACCCGATAAAGTGGGATTTAGCTATTATGATCTTTGTATCTATCTAGATTTGAAACATCATGAAGGATTTAAAGCCAAAAATTTGAGACTTTCAATGGCACTGAAAATGTCACAATCCATTTAAAGAGTTATTTCAACCAGATGGTAGGAGCAGGTAAAAATAAAGCATTATTTATCAGGCTCTTTAGTCGGAGTCTAATCGTCAAATTGTTAGAATGGTTTGTTTTGCAAGATTTGAAAAAATAATCTGAATGGAGTTCCTTACCCAAAGTTTTTTCTAACAGATTTGCTTACAATGTTGAGGTTATCCCAGATAGGTATTCGCTGAATCAGATCAAGCAAAAAAATAATGTTTGTTTTCGTGACTATGCCCACCGGTGGAGAAAAGAGGCAGTGACGGTCTGACCTCCTATGGCTGAGGAAGAAATTATCATTGTATTTATGCAGGCTCAGGAATTAGAAGTCTATGACAAGATAATATCAGTAGTCCATGTGAAGTTTGCTGATTTAGTCAAAATTGGTGAGACAGTTGAAGTGGGTCTTAGGACCGGGAAAATCACCAAAATATCAACACAGTCAGAGTCTCTAGGATTTCCAAAGAAGTAAAAGGAAGACATATCCTTCGTGTCTTTAGGCTTGAGCACAAGATCAATAAAAGCATCCATGTTTAGCTCCCAGAAACTTTCATTAGCTGAGACATACCTCTTAGCGCAACAAAGTCACTACCTTGCCTTTTGTGCTCAAGGAAGTTACAAAAATTACAAAAATCTACCTCTAAACTATAATAACTCATCCCAAAATTACCAAACACCTCCAAATGATTATTGAAACTACCAACCGAATTTCCAAACACCATCTGTAGACTTTGAAAAGAAACCTTCACACCATTAGTTGAAAGTCGAATCCATCTTTTCGAAAGACTCAAGAAAGCTGGATTGATCCATCAAATTATGCTAAGAGCTGTCAATACCAACTCTTAATTCTTTAAAGTCGACAAACATTGCACATACTATGCGGGAAGAGCTAGGCATACTACATAAGATTGCATCAATCTGAAATACAAGATTTAGGACTTGATTTATCAAAAGGTTATGTCAATTCAAACAGCGCCACCAAATGTCACCAATCATGGAGGACTCACTATCAATATGATAGAGATTGATGAAGAATGGGTTGCAAGCATGTCCATAATACAAGCTAGTCCAAAGAAAAAAAGAGATTGGAAAAGGCATAGGCCACTTTGAGCGTCAACAAAAAGCCTCAATTTGCTGCCCTGGCAGCTCCACACCAGGATTTTGCCCTGGTACCCATGTAAAAGGAGTTTATAGCCGTCACTTCACATAGAACGACTAGATTAGGGAGATACTATACCTGTGAAGTGTTAGCAAATGATGCATACAAGAACGATTCTAAGAAACGGCTAATTACTAAGGAAGAAGCCAAGGAGAAAAGAATCTCGATGCTACCAAAGCCTCTAAATCACCTCTACCAGTCATTTTCCATATGTGTAAAGCTTTAAAATAATGGTCTTAGAGATGGACTCGAGTAACTCTTCAAACAATGTTATTTGATCCCAGAGGAATTTCCTAAGGCATCAGGAATCTAAAAGATGAATATGGAGGAGCAATTACAGAATTGGACCTCCACTCCACTCATGATTCCCTGGTCATTGTAGTAGATGAAAGAATAAATTTAAATTTTCTGCAAATCAGTGATGGTTCGGATGAGGCCTGAGATCCACCCTTTATTTATTTATCTTATTCAATACTATTTTTACTTCTTTCCAAAAGGCATAGACTCATACTCGTGTGAGCCATAGACAAAGTTTGTGAATATTTTAAATTTTAATGAAAGCCTAACCTGTCTCAAAAAATCAACTTCTTTTATTTACCTTTCATGATTAAAATGTTATTATCTAACTATGTTTAAGTATGATTTCAGTAAAATATTTAAAACATATCAATTTCATTTCATGTCATGAGCCAAATAAATAAATTGAGGTAGATGATTGAGAATATGAAGAGTACGATGAAGAAATTATGTTCCCCGAACATTTAATGAATGAGGTGAGACAACTAGAGAACCAAGAGAAACCCAATTCAGAGAAAACAGAATTGGTAAAGATGAAAACAAATGCAAAGAGACTAGAACCAATATCCTTCTATCAAAAGTACAAAAGAGAGAGCTTATCAATTTCCTTGAATAATACATTGATGTATTCTCTCGGACCTACGTAGAGATGTTACTGGCCGATCCAGAATCTAATCCAGGAAGTGAAACAATTGATGTTAAAATACATTCTCTTCCCATCAAGATAAGTAAATGGTGAAAGTTTGCACAAAATTGATGAAGGCGTCATGTAATCAACAAAGTACTATTTAGAGGCGCTTTGATCGTGTCAGTGATGGATTGTCAAGAGCTGCCACAATTAATAAACTCAGAGGCTATAAAGAGATATTATATCTGAAAATGGTGTTGTCTGTTCATTTCTTTCTCTGCAATCGCACTTTCTATTTATAATCATCACTATGCTATGAATTAGCTTGATAATATTTCCCTATATCGCCTTTATACGAACTACATTTGACCTGAATTCTCAAAAATGAGATATGTAGGCGGTCTTTGGTTGCATCGATCACCCTTTTAATTATTTTTCTTCTCCCCACTACGAGTGTTAGAGTTAATTCCTACTTTAATGGTATATGTAGGAATCACAACAACCCGATCATATCACCCCAAGAAATGGAAATTGGGGGAAAAAATTTAAAAAGGAATCTCAAAAATTCAGAAGAAAAAATTCTTCCACCAGCAAGACAGAATGCAAATTTTGCCAAAGAGTATAACAGAAGCGAATTTTGAGAAAGAGCCTCAAGATCTCTAGAAAATACATATGCCTTTTATCAATAATGCAAGATTTACCTTGAAGCATCAACCTAGGGCATAATCTTTGAGAGGCACTCAAAAATTCAAAAGATCATTCTTCAATAGTCAAAATGAGGATTGTGACAAAGAATTTAACTAATAAGAAATTTGAGAAAGAGTCTCAAGATCCCCACAGAGTGTCAAATCTATTAGCAACAATACATGTCTCATCCTAAAATCTCTAACTGGAGTAAAAAAATTGAAGAGGACCTCAAAATGTCGACCAAAGTTCATTTAAGAGTTCAGAGACAATATCCCAGAATCCCCCTGCACCAGAAGATCAGAGTCTACTATAGAAATCCCCAACTGCAACAAATTCCAAAGTGGACTAACCCTCAGCTACGTCAGATTTCTAGAGAGACCATTTTAAAATCCCTAGCAAGGATGTTGAAGGATCTCTAGAACTTGTCAGGAATGTGTCAGATATGTCAAGGTCTCAAATGAAGGACATTCGTTGAGCTAGTGCATGACATGACAAGATTAGCAGAGACCTTTTAAAATCATTTCTTCAAAATTGCTATTTTTTAAAAAAAACTAATTTGAAAAATTGATAAAAATTAATTTGCTCCTTTATAAACTAAATTTGTCTTGAACTTGCCATGAACAGAGGAGTTGAGGAAACCACCTTAGGATTACAAGCACCTAGAGATGACAAGACTGGAGCAGATGATCGAAGGAGTTTAACAGAAGTCAATTTTTCCATAACTAACATTTTTTTGGGAATGCAGGTTATCCTCATAATGACAAGGGACCAGCAAAAGGATAGTACTATTAATCATATTCAAGAAAATACAAAGAGGCTGAACACCCAAGATTGACAAAATCCCAGATGATTGGAAAAATCCAAAAGCAGCAGGTTTTCCAGATCTAACAACTTTTCTTGTGGTTGCAAGGACCACCAGATAAGGAGGAAGTGATGACATCCTTCTCAAATCCCCAACAAATTAGGTATCACAATGAACACAGAATGTTCAAAAATTATATTCGTAGTTTTCCCTAAATGAGAGATTTATCCACCCCTTTACATTCAAAAGGACTTTTTGTTTATCTATTAACCAAAAAAGACGATGATATTTGCAAAAAAGGTCATTAATTTATGTTATGAATGCTTTCTTTAAACCTTTCCAAAACTTTGACTGTGGTCACTAGCAAAAATAACACTGTGTCTACTAATCACTTATTTTGATCGTATGTACATGCCAAGAAATTGACATGGCAACAAAAATAATCAAAGAGATCATCAGATAGGGAGAGAATGGGGATGTCTTTCTCAAATCCCCAAAAAAATCATGGATCACAATAAACAAGAGATGTTTGAAAGTTGTATTTAGAGTTGTTCCAGAAATTGGTTTCAGCCATTCAATTATGTTTGAAATAACTTCTTATTTGTATACCCACCTTGAGAAGAGAATGATATTTGTAAACAAAGTCAGTCAATTAATGTTACAAATACTTTCCTTAAGATTTTCCTGAAATCTAATTGTAGTCGCTTTTTGAAAGCGACACTGGGTAGTCTACTAATTATTTACTTTGAGTGCAGGAAGATGTGATAGTTGTTTGACATAGAGAGCATCAGGTTAAGGCACTTGTCAATCACAATAATGAAAATGTGCAAAGTGTTAAAGTCACACCAATGGGAATACTTAAATCATGACACTTCTAAGTTTCCACAATGGGAATGCACAAGTTATCTAAGTCACAGAAACGGAAATGCACAAATCATGGCACTTCTAAGTCGCATCAATGAGAATGCATAAGGTGTTTAGTCAGAACAATAGAAATGCTCAAATTACAATAATTGTAAGCCATAACAATGGGAATGCACAAGGTTTATTTCACAACAATGGGAACTCGCAAATCACAAAACTTGTAATGCACAACAATAAAAATGTGCAAAGTATTCAAGTCACAACAATGGGAATGCCCACCACATTTCTAAGTAACAACATAGGTAATATGCAAAGAGTAAATGTTGCAACAACGGAAATATGCAAGGTGTTTAAGTTGCAACAATGGGAATATGAACAATATAATACATTTAATTTATGGGATTTAAAATATGCAAAGTGCCAAAGTCGCAATAATGGAAATATGCGCATTATAATACTTGTAAGTAATAATAATGGGAATGCGCAAGGTGTTTAAGTCACAATATCAAAAATGCACTCCAGGTACAACACTGCCAAGTCACAACCCTGGAATGCACAGGCAATCACGAGGATCAAATGATAATTGTCGTTAGAGTGGAAGAAAGCATATAGTTAAAGTGATATATGTAAGACACCATAAAAAGTTAAATTATGAGCTAGATTTCCACAAAGATGATAGGCCAAAGGTGTTATGTAAGCCATAGTGATGTATGAAATTGGATATTGTTCAAGATAGCCCAAAAATTATCAGACTGAGAGTTATGTGTAAGAAGTAGTGATATCTAAAATCGATAAATGTGGAAGATCACCCAAGAGTTGATAGTTCAAGGGTTATTCATAAGTCGCAACAATATCCTTAATTGGATAAATGTACAAGACTACCTAAATTGATAGTCAAAGGGTTATATATAAGTCACGGAATATCCCATTGATATTGTATAGGACTACACAAGGGTAAAAGTTCAAGGAAAATCTGTAAGTTGCGTTATATATAAAATAGGATAAAAGTGCAGGATTACCCAAAAGATAACAGTTTAAAGGTCATCTGTAAGTTGTCTCTATCTAAAGTTGGATAATGTGCAAGATTACTCCAAAGTCAACAATTCAAGGGACATATGTACGCTGCCTCTTATATAAACTCAAATGTTGTGAAAGGTTACTTCAGGCTTGACAATTTGAAAGATATCTATAAGTCATGTCGATATAAATGATGCGCAAGACTTACCCAAGATCATATGCAAGGTTTATCACCAACGACTGTGAAGGCCATCATATCTGAGACTGTTACATGCAGTTACGAGAATCATTATATCACAGAGGGATACAAAGGTTGTCATATTCAAGAATCATCATATTCAATCACCACAAACACAATTCTATTCAATATCTAAAAGGTTCATCATGTCTATATTGTCATGGGAACTGTTATTTCCTACAGATAGAGATAGGAAAGGATAGCATCTTCTTAGAAACAACATATGGGGGAATGAGGTAAAGAAATTATCCCTCCCTATGGAATTGATTTATTAATAAAAATCTTGTTTCAAGATGTTGCCAAAGGGATCTAAGAGGATGGAAATCTCAAACCAAAATCACATATGTAGATTACGCCAAAAAGGACATCGCACAACACATAACTTATTCTTAATGAACTGGAAATAGTCTAAGAAGGAGGTATGGCAATGAAACTATCCCTCCATAATGGAATTATGTTACCACTAAAAATCTTATTTTGAGATATTTCCGAGAGTATCCCAGTGGATGAAATTCTCAAAATGAAACCAATGGTGTAGTTTATACCAAAATGGACGTAGCAGAACATAGTACTTTTTCATAGTAGCAAACTGGGACATAGTCTAAAAAGGATTACCAAACTCTTTAAACGCAAGATAAGGAATGGCTTCCACTGACATTAAACCATACCCCTGTTAGAAGGCATGTGGGGATTTTCATTATTTTTTCATTTTCAGTTTTGCATCCAGGGTATTTTCTTAACTCATACTAGAAGAAACTTCCTTTTCTTCAAATCCAGGTGACAGATGCACCTAGAGCTTTTGAAATTATGTCCAGGTAAATTCTTATCTATTGATGTGAAGGGATCCACATTCATGGTTGAAAGGTTGCAAGCCTTCTTTTCATATCTCAATTATTTTTTACACGTCCTGAGCCAAAGGTCGTCTTTTCATAAAGATTGCCTTTATACCAATTGAGTCAAACTACAATAAGCCTGATTCCCTAAGTCTCGGGATTGTTAGCGGGCTCAATATTTAAAACTCGGCTACATTCTTGATATTCTCATGATTCTCTTACCCCTATTTTTCTAGTCTCTCGATAATCTGAAACTGAGATAACTTTTGAATTCTCTGAAAACTATGCATAAATCAAATGTCTTGAACTACAAGTGGTTTGAGTTCACATATAATCTTAGATATGTAGGAAATAGAGTACTGAGGTCCAGCCATGATTTCTTGAAATTCGTGCTAGAATCAACCACTTTCAAGAGAAAAATTTATGATCGGATAAAATTGGGAACGTTAATTCCCTTTGCCTAGGGTTCTTTGCATCCACCCTACATAAAGGGAGGGGATTTTGCATCCACCCTACATAAAGGGATGGAATTATATAGATTTTACTTAAGAAAATCATTTTTAAGTGAGAACCATATTTACATCGACAACACTTTGTTTTTCTCAAAATTAGTTTAAAATTCGGGATTAATTAAATAATTAGTCTCTTAATTTTAAATAATTTAATTTTGCTTTGAAGGAATGATTATTTTTCTTCACTTTTAATTGAAAAATCTCGAATAATAAATCTACATAAACTTGTCTATTACATTTATGACCAAATTGCACTAATTGTTCCAATTTTGTTACTTTTTAAACCAAATCTGACCACTTTTGCAAAGCAAAGTGGCCAGCTCCTAAATATTCGCACACCTTAAGTCTTCAGCCAAGACGCAAAACTAAACTCCCATCCCATATAATTTCCCCAAAACCTGATCCAGGCCACCACCTAGACCCTTATTTTCTTCTTCTTGTTTCCAGTATACCAGAGAAACAACCAAAATGATCCTTAGCCTCATATTCTTCTTATTCAAAGGATGCAAATAAACAACCTTCAAACCATAGCGCCTCCCCTTCATTCCTTTATCTCCCTTATCTCTCCATATATCTACACGTGATGAGCACATTTTTCCTGTATCGTAGAATCTTCTAGGTATCATTAGAAGTGTTAAATTTCTCCATAATCAGAGGACCCAAGTTATATTTCCACAAAATCTCTATGATTTTGTACATCTCCAGCTCACCCTAGCTTTATTGTAATGACCTTCAAGTTCATTTTCTCTATTTTCATGTGTTTTTTGTGTTTTGAGCTTCCCCACAGGGAGTGCAGGTCAATTATAACTTACCGGGACTGACGGTTTAGTTCTCGGGCAGTTCATTTGGGTTTTAAGCTCATTTCCCTATTTTGAAACTTTTCAGATTGGAAGAGTTGACTTTTGTCAATGATCAAAGAAGACGATCCCAAATGGAAATTTTATCAGTGTTGTTTGCTCCAGAACATTGACTTTAGTCTAGAGGCACCTTTGGTTTGGGTCTCAAGGCATTCTTACTCATTTTAGGATATTGGGTCCTTTATGGTTAAAGGTTGTTATTGGGCATGGGGCCCACTTTTCTTTAAAAGAATTTCCATTGGGAGTTTCATCAATTCCGTTGACTCTCAATTGTCATTTTTTGTAGGGTAGCATATTTGGTTTTTATTGACGAGGTCCCGAATAAATCTCGAGGGAGCGGTCAGAGTGTTTTGGTGCTGATGGTTCTGGTTTGGCGTACCTGTATGCCTGGGGGCACACATGTGCTACCGCTCCTGCGGTCACAAACCATACCTACGGTGCTGGGTGACATCTATAGGGGGCACCCCTGCGCTCCTTTTACTTCCTCTACAGTGCCTCCCCAGTGGCTGAAGTGCCACACCTACGTAGCTGGGGGTCTTGCTGACCTTCACTCCTGTAGTGTTCTGGCCGCGGCAATGATGCTGCACCTATATCATTTTGACCGCAGGTGCATCGATCACTGACAATTTTAAAAAAGTGTTTCTTCTTCATTTCACTCCATTTCCAATGTTTTTCCTCCATTTTTGAAAAGCCTCTACCCCAAACTTAGTGTGGGATCATCATAGAGTGTAGAGGTGATATTTTCCTTATCCGCGATCATTCTCCCTACTTCTAATTGTAAGGTTCTGGCCTTTAATTCTTTTAAATTCCTTAGTGTTTCTTGAAATGTTCTTGGGGTAAGGGGAATGATTTAAGATCATTTATAGAGCTGTATTTGCTTAATAATTTGAGCATGTAATCCATGTCCTACGAGGAATAATTTCCCCAGTTTTATTTTTTAATTTTGCACGTGGGTATTACGAGTGATTTTTCACCTATTTACTGACCTGAATTATTAAATTGCAATATGGATATCATTGTTCATATTTTAATGAATAGATTATCATTATGATAGTGTGGCATCATTCAGAGGCTTTCCAGGAAGGAAAACCTCCAGTCTAGTGGGTGCAAGCGCGCGTGATCGACTTCTTGGTAGATTATGACTTACCTACTTTTAGACTTAGCTCTTATAAGGTATTTGTATAGTAAATTCCTAATTGAGGGTGGATTATTGTTGTTTGAATACATCAATTTAGGTATTTAAGTCTCCTTAAATCATTGTTCGTGGTTGGTTTTAGTGTAACTACGGTTAATGGTTTGAGTTAGTATAGTCTTGACTTGTTGCCTGCTTAGCTTAAGTTTTGGTTTTGTTGACCGCCTTAGAATGAGTTTTTATAAGGTTTGGGAGTTAGTGTAGTTTCCTCCCATTAGCACCTATCTTAGGCTAGTACCCCTGCTTTAGTGCATAGGCTTTGGTTGTCCTTTGAGTGATATGATTTGGCTTGGTGGTACTCTTTGGCTATTTATTCATACTTTAGCATGGCATATGGTTGACTTTATTTTTAAAACACTATTTTAGATCAAAAAGAGGATTTATGGAATATGTTAAATGGAATTTGTCCTATTTTTAGAAACATTAATTTGCTAAACTTGCATGTCCGAGGAGACCCATGTTCTGGACGATTTTACTGACTATTTAAACTTGCATGTCTGAAGAAAAGCATATTCTTGATGGGTTTACTGACTATTTAAACTTGCATGCCCGAGAAGACACGTGTTCCTGGTGGGTTTACTAGAAATCATAATCAGATTACTCTATTACTCGTGTGCTATTATTTGTCCCAGGATGATTATGGGCTTGCATCCCATTGGCCACATACTGCATCACATTATCTCATATTGCACATCATGGCACATTTCTGCACTCCTCTTTTTCCGATCAGGTTGATTGCTAGTTAGTATTGTGTGCGACTTGTATCCTTCAGACTTTTGGGAGCCCAATGGGATTCTTGGTTGTTGAATGTATCTTCTGGGCTTATAGGGGGCCGATTGGGTTTACTTGTTGCTACCTGTATCTCCATAGGCATGGACTTTATGTTTTCTCCAGGTTATTTAGCTAGATTGGTTGCTTAACATTCCTACTGAGTTATTCTTGCATTTTATTGTAAATTGTCTTGCTTTGGCAGGTTAACCTATCTGCTGACCTTTCATTTCTTACCATTAGTATTTTCACATTTATTTATACTTGTATCTTTTTGCTATTTTAGTGGCGTATTGTTGACTTGATATTTTGGGTTTTATATTAGAGATAATACTTGTTTGGGTATTCAATTGATATGTAGATCTTGCTCTTGTTTAATTATTTGGGTCTACTGAATCCTCCATGCTTGAATTTATAGTCAATGCTTGAACACATTGACTTAGCTTTCTAATTTGTGTTGTTGCTTGAGAAATGATTTCCCTAAATTCGAGAAGGTTTAATAGTGGGTATTTGGGGTTTCCACTCTGGATCAAAGCTAGAGATAGTTTGGTTGCCAAAAACTCCCATCTAAGAGTTGGGGTTAGAGATAACCCAACTCACCCAAGTTAAATTGCTTGGTTATTGCTTACTCGTGGTGGTTCGATAGAACACCGGATATATATGCTTGATTGGTTGAAAGACGGTTAGGCATACCCTTAGCAAAGACTACCTACGTGTTAATCGGGTGCAAGTCTTGTGATTTGAATTCTCATTCCCAAGTCTCCCTTGTTGTCCTTGTTTGGTGAAAGCAAGGTGAAAGCCATTGATCAACTTATCTTTTATTTGATTTTCTTTTATCTTTAGTTTTAGTCTAAAACCCCCCTTTTAGATATCTTTTCCCCTTTTTGTTAATTGAACTTCAATAAGTTGCTTGGATTCTCTATTAGCTCGATCGCGACTACATTGTTCCCTTGGGTATGAACTCGACACTCATTAGGATTTATAAATGTGTTTTGCTCTGACGATCACCATGACCTCCAACTTGGGGAGCACAATTTGAGCATTTATCAAAAATGGCGCCGTTGCCGGGGAACAATTTGGCGTATTGAGTTAGTTTCGAATTTGAGTCTACTTACTCTAGTTCAATTTTTGTGAATAGTCATTTTTCTTTTGTTTTACTTGTGTTTTGTGATTGTCTTCATGGCATCTCGAAATGATACAGATGTTGGTGGTTGCAACCCTTGTTATAATGCACCTTGTTGTTATTGTGGAGGACCCCACCTTCGGCAAAAATGTAAAATTGGCCCTAGGAGAGAGGGGTATTCACCCTCTTGTTCCTATGGTGGGCGTAATTGTTATTTTTATTGTGGACGTGATGGACATTGGAGCAATTACCTAATGAGACTTCCTCCTCCCCTCTATTATGCTAACCATGTTGCTAGTGGTGCTTGTGATCCTAATAGGAACCATGACGTAGCAAGCATAGGAGGCATGTATGCAAAGCTCCACACCCTCTTGGCCTCACTAGAAACCCAAGAGGAGGGTGTCACATCGATAAAGCATGGCTTGGTGGGCATGAGAATGAAAGAAGAAGAGGAGAGAAATTCTGCCACACAATCCATGGCGGATTTGTCCACTCCTCTTGGTCAAGTTGATGAAGAAGACACCTACCCGAAAAGCCTATATGACATGGTTTAAACTCTCTTGGCCAAACATGACATCGCAGAGGAGGGTGTGCAAGCCATAAAGCAAGTCTTCGTGCTTGCAAGGACCAAAGAAGAAGAGGAGAAAAATTGTGCCACATAACTCATGGTAGATTTATCTAATCCTCTTGGTCAAATTGATGAAGAAAAACCTCAAAGCTGAACAAATGAACATGTCTCAAACATCAAATTCACTTTGAGGATGATGATGAAGATTTTCAAAACATGGAATCGCCCGAAAGTGAATCCGTACCGGTAGTGCTTGAACCCCAACAAGAAGAGAAATTTGTATTGGGTGAGGTTGTGAGCCTAGAATAGGTGTTAAACCAAGCTCACCAACTTGAGGCCTATGGGGAACAACGTGAGTGATTGCTACCAATGTTCAAGGTATTGTTTAAGTGACATGCTAAGAGAAGTCAAATACAGAGGATTCTTGACATGACTATCTAAAATTTGGACATCAATTTGAATGCTCGTGTTGACACGTGCACAATTGTGGGTAGTAGTTTTGAGTTGTTCCCTATTGAAGAGAAAGACACAAGGGAGGCTCATAGCTTGAAGGTGTTGTGCCAACCAACTAATCCATACAAGGATCACGATGCCAAAAGAAAAAAAAAGATACTAGAGTTGCAACGGTTAATTGTGAAAGACTCTAGTTCATTCGAAAGTGAGGATGCTATAAATGAGACAAGTTTGAAGGCGGAGACGCCCAAATCTTACTACAACCACTTGTCAACCTTGAGTTATGTTGAATGGAGAAGAGTCGAAGTAATCAAGCTTTTGAAAGACCTTGGAAGGAGGATGGATCAAAGTTTATCTGGTTTTAAAGTTGTCATTGAAAGAAGGCAAGGAGACCTTCCTCACTTGAAGGCTAAAAAGTGCAAAATGCAACACCAAGAAAATATCCTTATCATGTTCACACCTTCACCCCGTGACTTTCACCGGATGTTCGATTCAAATTTGGGTCGAAGGTTCAAGTCTTCCACGTGATGATCTAGATGGTGAAGCAACTTGCGTCACGCCGTGACAAAAAAATTTTGTGCTTGATGGGAACCAACCCATTGTTTTTATGGTTTAAGTAACTTTTTATTTTTATTTTATTTCTCTTTAGGTTCCCAAAGGAATGAGAAGAGGAACCAAGTGTTGAGAAGCACCAAAATACCTCTAAAAATGTGTTTTTTACACCTGGAAGAGTGTTTTCGCACATGCCATCGCACAAGCAAACAGTGAACTGAGCAAAAATCTTGGCATGTGTAAAATAGGTGCGTTTTTCTCCTCTCAAAGTGCCCATCGCACCTGACTTTGCACGAAAAAATAGTGCACTGGAAAATTTTCTGAAATTTCAGCATGCAAAGAGGCATCGCGATCGTGACCCAAACAATCGCGATCATGACCCTTGACAATAACGATTGTGATGAGGTAAAATCTCAATAACTCTTTGCAATTATGTGGGACACTTCATGATCACGTAAAGTTGCGTGATATTAACTCATCGCGATCGCGTGATAAGGTCACGCAATCGCGAGCAAATAAACCATTTCCAAGTAATATAAGATCAGAGTAGCAGTTTCAAAAGCAAAAGTTTGCTTTAAAACTTGGCTTCTTTTCTCTCCTAAGGCAAGAATACAATCTACCATCAATATCAATTCTGTAGAATATTTGCAACATCGCGGGTATGATCTCCTTTTTTTCTTCTTGGATGCGCAAAATGGATGGTTTAGGTTGTTAGTTTCTTTTCTTGTAGCTTCTTTGTTTTTATTTTTATAGTAGGTGTGTTGGATATTTGGAGCCAAGGGAAGTTTGAGTGCCCGTTAGGCTAGATAGAGCTTGTCAAAGTTGGAATGCAGAATCACACATGTCGATGTGCGAAGAGCACGAGCTTCGCACATGCCCAATGTTGGCATGTGCATTGCATGTGCGACCCACACTTTGGCAAGTGCAAATCGCATATTCCTGTTGATTTTGATGGGTGGGTTGATCCACTTTGTGTATCCATATCAATTTAGATAGATGAATTGGCCCAATGATAGACTGAGTGACATCATTTTTAAGGGCAAATCGTCGTATTTTGAGGTTTTGGTTACGATTGACTTGTTTGATACTAATGAAGTAGTCTTGCATGTTAAGATAAATAGGCATACCCTTCCAAAAAAATATTGAAAAGTGCATGGCAAAGATTAATGTTGTGACAACCCCTTTGATCTTTTTGTGACTCTTAGCTCACTAGCGGTCATAATGTAGAATGGCTCTTCTTTGTTCTTGTTTAGGAAGTTAAAATCGATCCTTCTTGAATAATTCGCATGCCATGTGTGGTGAGGTTTAGTTGAATAATTCTTGTGCTTGCTTGTGTTAACTAGAACTTGCCCGGTTAGTCTTTAAAGCTAGTCTTGATTAGTTTTGGTTGGAGATATGATTTTAGGCCTTCTTTATAATTATCGAAGCCTACTTAGCCTTAAAAGCCACAATTGCACTTAAATTGAATCATTAGTAACCCCTCTTGAGCCTAATACCTTTTTTTTGGTAACCTTGATACAAGCCTTAAACTATCTTTGCACATGAGTCCTTCTCTTGAACCCGTCCCTCCTTGAACCCCACAAGTGTGAAATCGAGGCTAAAAGCCTAAGTTTGGGGGTTGATAAAGGTACCTTGGAGGAGTGCTAAATGAGTAAATCATGGTTTGTTGCTTAAAATTAATCGCCAAAAAGAAGGAAGAATTTGAAAAAGAAAGCAAAATGAAAGGAAAAGAGGAAAGGAAAGAAAAGAAATGAATCCTCCAAGGTGAAGAAAATGATAAAAATTGGGGGTTCAAATAAAAAGAAGTGAAATGGTGCCTCGTGTTGAATGAAAATGAAAGGAATGGCCTTGGTTTCAAATTGAAAAAGTTTTGTAGAGTTTGAGGAGGATGTAGTCACTTGAATCCAAATGCATATTCTACCCATCCCCGAGCCTACATTACAAGCTTAGAAAAGCCCTTTCAGATTTTTGACCGATTGTATTTGAGCTAGCAGCGAATGAAAATAAGGGCAAGCCTATGGTTGATACTTGTTGGTACTTGAAATTCTTTGTGACTGTGAGTTTTTGTATGTTTCCCTTGTGATTTTCTTTGTACATAATGTGTTTTTGGGACTTTCGTTCTTATAAGGGCATGCGAATTAGGATAGTTAGTGACATTGATAAACTCTGAAAAGGAGTCAAATGAGAATGTTTTGGTAAGCTAGTAATTTGAGTCACATCTCGAGGATTGGTTAATTTCACTTGCTTATTCTTATTGTGCCATTGCATCATTGAATTGTGTTTTGAAATGAGGGGAATGCTTAGAGTAAGTTGCCATGTGATTGGCTCTTCGTTAGTACCAACCAAAGTCATACTTGGTGATTGAAATGGGTTTTCATTGGCTTGAATTGATGTCTTTGCACTTGTATTGTGTGCCTCTTGAAATATAATTTTTTCGGTTGCTTGAGGACAAGCAATAGTCAAAGTTTTTGGCTTTGAAAAGTTGGTATTCTACCTACTTATTTAGCTTCTAATCTTATGCCTTTGCTAGTATAAAGTGGATAAATAGTGCAATTTGATACAAATTTCTTCTATTTTACAGGTTTCTGTGTTTTAGAAGTGTTCGGGAAATATTCGAGTGAAAACAAGTCAAATGGGATCTAAATGGAGTTGTTGATCATTGACACCAAGTTACTCATTGTGACCTCGAGAGTAAAGCATGCGACCACGATGAACAAGAAAGAAGTCAAAACTACACGACCGTGAGGTTGAGACGATGCGATTGCGTTGAGAGAAAACTCAGAACCTCGTGATCCTGAACCATAATCACGCGACCGCGATGAAGGCATCATCAGCTGTAGGATAGATTTGAAAATTTCCACTTTTGGAAACCCCAATTTATACAAAATACTCCTCAGCCATTTTGGAAGCTATCTTTGGCTATTCTCACAACTTTTGGCAAGCTTGGAGAGCAAGTTCATCAACCAACACCATAGGAGTGAAGATTTGGATGCTTTGTATTGTAAAATCTTAAGTTCCATTCTTTAAACTCTTGTTCTTAATTGCTATTTTAGTGGTTTATTATTGACTTGTGATTTTGGGTTTTGTATTAGAGATAATTTTTGTTTGGGTATTCAATTCATATTTAGATCTTGCTCTAGTTTAATTATTTGGGTCTATTGAATCCTCTATGCTTGAATTTATAGTCAATGGTTGCAAACATTGAATTAGCTTTCTAAATTTAGTTGTTGCTTGAGAAAGGATTTCCCTAAATTCGGGAAGGTTTAATAGTGGGGATTTGGGGTTTTCACTCTAGATCAAAGCTAGAGATAGTTTGGTTGCTAGAAACTCCCATCTAAGAGTTGGGGTTAGAGATAACCCAACTCACCCAAGTTAAATTGGTTGGTTATTGCTTACTCATGGTGGTTCGAGAGAACACACAAGATATATGCTTCATTGGTAAAAAATCGGTTAGTCATACCCTTAGTCAAGACTACCCACGTATTAATCAGATACAAGTCTTGTGATTTGAATTCCCATTCCCAAGTCTCCCTTGTTGTCCTTGCTTGGTGAAAGCAAGTCGAAAACCATTGATCAACCTATCTTTTATTTGATTTTCTTTTATCTTTAGTTTTAGTCTAAAACCCCCCCTTTTAGATATCTTTTCCCCTTTTTGTTAATTGAACTTCAATAAGTTGCTTGGATTCTCTATTAGCTCGATCGCAACTACATTGTTCCCATGGGTATGACCCCAACACTTATTGGGAATTATAAATGTGTTTTGCGCTAACGATCATCGTGACCTCCAACTTGGGGAGCACGATTTGAGCGTTTATCACTGTCCTACTGAGGGTTTAAGTTGGCACCATCATGGGCCAGTTTCAGGTCATGATATAGTGGTATCAGAGCTCTAGGTTTAGTGGTCTCACCAGTACAAGAGTAAAGTGTCTAGTACAGTCTAATGGATCGGTATGATAACATCCGTATCCTATCTGCGAGAGGCTATAGGGCATTCTTAGGAAAGATTTCATCTGGATTAATTCCTTATCGTATGTATTTGACTTTATCAACTTCTAAATATCTTTGTTTCACTCTTTCTCAGATTGTTTGGATAAGATCAGTAGTGGGTAAGGACGAGGCCCTTACACCTGCAGTTAGATCCCCTGCTAGGGGATAGGGTAGAGGTTGACCCTGAGGTCTAGGTAGCGGATGGGCTATAGTGCTAGGTTAGGACCATACTAGGTTGCCATCACCAGAGCATAAGATTGGGGTTGAGGAGGTACAATATGAGCTAGAGAGTGTGGGGCTAGCCCAAAATCTTTCAGGTTTTGTGGCTACTCCAGTGCTACAGGACACTTTGGTTCGGTTACTTAGGTTTCTTGAGGGTATGACCCCATTGACAGATTTTCCAGGTACTCCGATTGGTTCTTAGGTTTGAGACGAGGCTCAGACATCAGCCCTGGCAGCAGTACAGGGTTTAAGAGCGCAACCCGCTACTGCGGCTCCCGTATTTGAGGTATTGCCAGTCCCTACATTTGTTCCACCTATTTCAACTGGGCCCATTATATCTTCTGAGGAGAAGAAGAAGCTTGGTAGGTTTTTGAGATTGGGTCCTTCGAGGTTGTTAAGTTCTCCTAGAGAGGATGCACATGAGTTTTTAACTAGTTCCCAGGAGAGATTGCATAATTTGTGGTTGGTTGAGTTGCATGGGGAAGATTACACCGCGTTTTAGCTAGATGGTCTAGCAAAATAGTGGTGGAGGTTGTATTTAGATTGTAGGCCTGCCGGGTCACCTCCGCTTACTGGGCACAGCTCTTCGCAGCTTTCTTGGAGAAGAATATACCATGTAGCATAAGAAAATAGTTGATGGATCTGTTTGCTGGGTTGGAGCACGGCTCTATGTTTGTTTTTGAGTATGAGGTTTTGTTCCATTAGTTTTCTAGGCATGCCACTATGATTCTGCCCATCAAGCATGAGAAGGTGTGTCGCTTTGTCCGAGGATTCAACAAACACCTCTGCTTGGCTACAAAGGGTATGGTAGCATCAGACCAGTCCTTCTTGGAGGTAGTAGACCATGCCTGCACTATTGAGGGCATACTTTGCAAGGCCCAAGGGGGCAGCATTAAGAGGTCATGCCATCAGAGAAGTTTTGGCGGTTCACATGCACGTGGTAGGGGCTACTTTGGTAGGGGTCAACACTAGCAGCATTTGCAGCCGAGCTGGCCTGTTTAGGCAGCATTACAATTTGCTGAGGGTCAGAGTATCCAGAGTATTTTTCAGCTTCACGGGGTGCTCACTCTGGATTCGCAGGTTAGGGTAGTCATTCTAGTTTAGTTGGGTCACATAGCAGGGTATGTTCAGACGAGGTTGTTATGAGTTTTGAGAGATAGGCCACTTTTCTAGAGAGTTCCCAAGACTGCACCATAGGTGATAGGATCAGACGGTTCAGGCTCGCAGGGCTCAAGCACCACCTGCCAGAGGCAGTGCATAGGGTAGAAAGCATTGTCCCCAGTGTGCTAGAGGTGGTCCTCCATCTGGTAGATCAGGTGGTCTTGGTGGTCGAGGCAACATGTATGCAGTTCTAGGCCAGACAGAGGTAGAGGCTTCAGATGTTTTCATCACATATATGATGTTCGTCTATTATCAGTTTGCTTCTACTTTGTTTGATTTAGGGTTTATATTCTCTTATGTATCTGCCTATTATGCTACTGGTCTGGAGTCTACTTGTGAGTTTTTGTCAGCTCCCTTGCATGTAGCTACCCTAGTAGGAGATTCTTTAGTAATGGATCAGGTGTATCTGGCTTTTGTGGTGACTATCCTGGTGTATGACACATGGGAAGACTTGATTGTGCTTGATATGGTTGATTTCAACGTGATCTTAGGCATGGGTTGAATATATCCCTATCATTCGGTCTTGGATTACTTTGCCAAAATTGTTACTCTACGGATGCCTGGTATCCATCCTATTGTATGGAAGGCTACCGATAGCTATATATCGAGGGGAGTTATATCTTTCCTAAGCGCCCTACAATTGGTTAGGGAGGGGTGCTTAGCCTATCCTGCCTACAACCGTGAAACTAGTGCCACCACACCTTCACTTGAGTCAGTTCCTGTGATTTTTGAGTATTCGGATGTGTTCCTTTCTGATCTTCTAGGTCTTCTTATTGATCGTGAGATTGACTTTGGTATTGATATAGAGCCAGACACTTAGCCTATTTATATTCTGCAATATCGAACGGCACGAGCTTAGTTGAGGGAACTTAAGGATCAGCTCCAGTATCTTTTGAGTAGAGGGTTCATCGTGCCTAGTATGTCTCTGTGGGGTGCTCCTATTCTGTTTCTAAATAAAAAGGACTAGTCCATGTGTATGTGTATTAACTACAGGAAGTTGAATAAAGTGACAGTTTAGAACAGATATTTGATGCTGCATATTAATGATTTGTTTGAACAGCTACATGGTGCAGCGGTGTTTTTTATGATAGACTTGCAATTCGGTTATCACCAGTTATAGAATAGGGCTACAAACATTCAAAAGACTGCATTTAGGACTCGATACAGCCATTATGAATTCCTAGTCATGTCTTTTGGGTTGACTAATACCCCAGTAACTTGTATGGAGTTGATGAACTGTCTGTTAAGTGCAAACTCTGATTCCTTCGTGATTGTGTTCGTCGATGACATTTAGATATATTCGAGGAGTAGAGAAGAGCATGAGCAGCATCTTAGAGTTGTACTTTAAACCATGTGAGACCATTGGTTATATGCCAAATTCACTATGTGTGAGGTTATGCTTGAGTCGATGGCATTATTGGGGCACGTGGTATCCAAGGATGGTAATTGGTTGATCCGGTGAAGATTGCGGTAGTTTGTGATTGGGCTAGGCCTACTTCTCCTATTGATGTTTGCAGTTTCATCAGGTTGGCAGGTTACTACAGACAATTTATTGAGGGGTTTTCTTCTATAGCAGCTTCATTGACTAGATTGACTCAGAAGAATATTCCATTCCAATGGTAAGATGAGTGTGTGGAGAGATTTCTGAAGCTCAAGGCCTTATTGACTTCAACTCCGATTCTCACTCTTCCGATCGAGGATCAATGGTAAGATACTTCAAGTGTTGGTTTGGGTTGTGTATTAATTTAGCAGGGACAAGTTATTTCTTATGCTTTAAGATAGTTGAAGGTTCACAAAAGGAACTACCCCACTCATGACTTGGAGTTAGCAACGGTAGTCTTCACATTGAAGATTTGGAGGCATTATTTGTATGGCGTGCATTGTGAGATCTTCACTAACCATCGTAGTCTTCAGTACATCTTCATCCAGAAGGATCTAAATTTGAGGCAACATAGGTGGTTGGAGTTACTGAAGGACTTTGACATCTCCATTCTTTATCATCCGGACAAGGCAAACGTGGTAGTGGATGCCTTGAGCCGGAAGGCAGTGAGTATGGGTAGCTTGGCTTTCTTAGCCACTAAGGAGCAACATTTAGCTTGGGATATCCAGCCCATAGCTAATAGGTTTGTTAGACTTGATATTTCTGATCTGGGCCATATTATTGCTTGTATTGAGTCTAGGAGCAGATTTAGGCATAACAATTTGATGAGGTGAGGTTGAGGATCATTCATGATAAGGTGTTAAGTGGTGAGGCTAGGAAGGTGAGCTTAGATTCAAAGGGTGTTCTTAGGATTGAGGGTCGTATCTTTGTTCCTAGAGTTAGTAAGTAGGTCAGGTTGATCTTGGAGGAGGCTCACTATTCTAGATATTCCATTCATCACAGGGCAGCTAAGATGTTTCAGGACTTGAGACAGCATTACTAGTGGTGTGGGATGAAGAGGTATATTTCCACTTTCATGTCTAGGTGCTTGAACTGTCAGCCGGTGAAGTTTGAGCACCAGAGGATAGATGGTTTGACTCAGAGGTTACCCATTCTGGAGTGGAAATGGGAGCGGATGGCCATTGACTTTGTCATTGGTTTGCCACATACCTTTTGGAGGTTTGATGCTATTTGGGTCATTTTGGATAGGTTGATGAAGTTTGGTCACTTTATGCCAGTTTAGACTTCCTAATGTTCTGAAAGGTTGGCTCAGATCAATATTCGTGAGATTGTCCGTTTGCATGATGTGCCAGTTTATATCATTTTTGACTATTCTAATTAGTTCACTTCGTGTTTATGGAGGTCTATTCAGAGAGAGATGGGTGCTAGAGTTGATCTTACCATCACTTTTCATTCGTAAAAAGATGGTCAGTTAAAATGTATTATTCAGGTTCTAATGGATATGCTACGAGCATGTGATATTGATTTTGGGGGTCAGTGGGGCCAGTGCTTAGCTTTGGCAGAGTTTGCATATAATAATAGTTACTATTCCAACATTTAGATGGCCCCATTCGAGGATTTGTATGGTAGGTGATATAGTTCTTCGGTAGGTTAGTTTGATGCTTTCGAGGTTAGGCCGTAGGGTACTGACTTGCTTCGTGATTCTATTGATAGAGTTTGGGCCATCCAGGAGAGACTTCGCACTGCCTAGAGTAGGCAGAAGAGTTATAATGATAGGAGTGTTCGGGATTTAGAGTTCATGATTGGTGATCGTGTGTTCCTTTAGGTGTCGCCCAAGCAGAGCGTAATGAGGTTCAGGAGTAAGGGTAAGCTCAGTCCTAAGTTCATTAGGCCTTTTGAGATCCTTCATCATATTGGGGAAGTTTCTTATGAGTTGGCCTTGCCTCGTTCTCTTTCAAGTGTTCATCAAGTTTTTCATGAATCTCACGTGCTACAGTGGGATTCAGTTCAGTTAGATGAGTCTCTAGCCTTTGAGAAGGAGCCTGTTGCTATTTTTGACAAGCAGGTTAGGCAGTTGAGGTCCAAGGAGATTTCATCAGTTAAGGTTCAATTGCGGCATCATCCTATCGAGGAGTTTACTTGGGAGATTGAGATCGACATACGGACCCAGTATTCTTACCTTTTCGAGTCTTCAGGTACTATCCTTTCTCTAACTTTTGAGGATGAAAGTCCTTTTAGCAGTGGATATTATAATGACCCTCTAGCTCATTTTCTATTTTTTGTACTTTTTTCATATTTAGAGCTTTCCCGTAGCTACAGGTATTTGTGACTTGCCGGGACTGACGGGTCAGTGCCCGAGCCATTCATTAGGTCATTATAGCCATTTCCCTGTTTTAGAACTTGAACTTAGGAAATCGTTGACTTTTGTCAACTTTATTGGTAAACGTGCTTGGAATTGAATTTCGACAGTTTTGTTAGCTCCGGAACAAGGAGTTTGGTCTAGTGGGACCCTTGGTCGAGGTCTGGGAGCTTTTGGTTTGGTTTCATCTTCTTTTGTGTTTTTTGGGGTTAGTTTGGCCTGTAGGGTTGATTTTGGTCAACATTTGGAGAAGACAGCCTCGGATGGAAATTTTGTTAGCGTTGTTAGCTCCAGAATGTCGACTTTGGGCTTGAGGGACCTTTTGTTTAGGTCTCGAGTTTTCCAAACTTGTTTTTGGCCTTTGGGTTTTGTTTTGGAAAATGTTGGCCAATAGTTGGTTTTGGGCGTAGGGACTACTTTTTGTTAAATCGACCTCTTTTGGGATTTTTGTTGATTCCATTGAGTTCAAAATGTCATTTTTAGTGGAATAGCTCTGCTCGTTTTGGAACAGGTCCACGGCTCGTGGGAACCTTCCGTGGAACTCAGGCCCCAGCCACATCTGCAGTATTCTTTCAACGACTGACTTCCATGACTCATGGAATAATCACCGACTCGTAGTCTTGCATCATAGAAGTCAGTTTCAACCCAAATATTAGTCTTTCTCTGCACTTAAGTCTCCGAACCATGTTTTCCTGCACAAGATTCAAAAACACATCAAAGCTACTAAAAATCGCTAAAGAACATACTCCAATTCCAAGTTTTAAGCGTCGAAAGTGCTGCAAACTCATGGCACATCAACATTCTCAACTTAAAACTGTTGCTTGTCCTCAAGCGACAAAACAAATATATCCTAGAACGACGCTTGAGAAAATGAAAACTAGGAACTATGGAAGTCATATGATTTAGAAAGTCATCTTACAACAAGTATCCCCCCTTTTTCAATACAAACAAGTGCACAAATTTTGTCTATCAAGACAACACAAGAGGATCCATGGATGACATCATGCTATCAATAGACGACACAGCATACACATATGAGACTTACCCTAACAATCAGCAGTCAAAGTTACTCTAGTGCCCTCACCACAAAGAAGTCCCACTAACTCAATGATAAATTTCATATCTGGGACTAAACTAGAACAACTCATATTCTCAGAGATGTTCAAACACTGCATGCACAATACCATAGGCTTGCCCTTATTTTCTATGCCTCGGTTTTCGAACGGTTGGGTTAGGAACACTATAGGACTTTACTCGGCTTGTAACGTATGCTCGGGGATGGGTATGGTAGATATGGTAAATAGTGACTAAGTCCTCCATGACACTATGATATGTTTCTTCCACCTTTCCAGAACAACTTTATTCCTTCATTCCTTTCTTATCCCTTCTTTTTTATTAAGTGATGGGTGCGGCTTTTATTTCAGACTAAACTTATCATCACACATCTCTCTCTTTTCTTTTTCTTTTTCTTTTTCTCTTTTTTTTTCTCTTTTTCTCTTTTTAGAATATCCTCCACAACCGTTATTTCCCTCTTTGTCACTAACCTTTTCTTTACATATCCCCTATTACACACTCACCTTCACAGTAGCCACCCTAAACTTAGGCGATTTGCCTGAGTTGAGGTGCACATTGACCAAGGAGGGACCAGGGCCAAAGTAAAAGTTCATAGAAACCAGGGAAGGTAATTAGGCTATTCAACAAAAAGGGTCAATTTCGGCTCAAACTCAGGGATCAATGGGTATTTACATCATTTGGATGGTAATTTAGGCTACGCAGGCTATTTCAAAGACGGCCTATGATCCTTTCCTAACCAACCATCCTACAACCTAGGAAAGACTAACCGTGAAAGTTCTATATTGACACACAATGCAAGAACAGTACAAATGCAGCTCACACACACACGGCAGAGTATAACAGTCACATGCTAACTATCAGTTTCATACCCTAGCTTAAACTGTTCATCAGATCGATCAACTTAATGTCATGCACAAATCCATAATGATCAGTCTATCAATAAACAGATAATCTTATGTCACACAAAAATCAGGGGGTCTTCATTTTCTAATCAAAATTCAGTTCAAACTCATACCATAGACTGCGTTAAGTTCCTTTTCTTGTTTTACTACACACAACCTATACTAAACATGCCAGTTAAGCAGAAATTAAAAATACTTAGGAAAAGAACACAAGCAAGAAAAACCCAAGGACTCGGGTACCTTGTGAGTACCCTCATGGGTTGCCTCCCATGCAGCACTTGATTTAACATTGTGGCACGATGCTGGTCTTTTGGATACTCAAACTTTGCCAAAAGACCCATCAAAATACGGACCAGCTACTTCCCCTACCCTAATAAAAATCGATGTGCATTTCCCTTAATGCACTAAAACAATAAAGGAATAGGGAGGTGAGAACATACCTGAGGCGCCAAGGCGCCGACGTTTGATGAAGTAGGCAGGGCCGGTGATGTAGCACCCGCAGCAGTATCAGTAGTGGAGGCGATAGCCGTCACGCTCGATCGCTCAACCATGGGAGTGACATCTATGAATGCTCTCTCAGTAGAAACCAACTCCGAAGTCCCAAGAACTGAAGATATATCCCCTCCACCAACTGGAGCTGAACTAGAGGATGCACCACGATGTCTTTTCTGCTCTGCCTCCTCAAGGAGGCGTATATCATTAAGAGATAGTTGTATGGCAGTCATGGTATCGTGTCGCAACCTATTTTGATCCATCTCAATCTCAGAAGTGCCATCAGTGCACAGTCTCTTTGGTCTATCACTCGGAGGCACAAGCTTCATCCTAGCAAATAAGTCAACAACTCAGCTCGTGGGCGCTGGGACCTCAATATCAATAGAGGGCATGAGCGGGGTTTGGGTGGTGTTGATAGATCTAACCTCCTCTCGGAGTCGTGCCAGCTCATCCTGAATATGTCCCAAGTCTTGGCTCTGTATGGACTGTAACCGAGCACTCACTCGGCGCTAAAAATCATAAACTCTTGTTATAATCTCTCGTGCAACCCAGTCGATCTCAACTTTCATCCTCTCCTCCGCGGCCGCTACAGTAGATCGCACCCATGATTGGATCTGGTCCAACAAATCATTCACTTATTTTTGTGTATCAGCCTGGCGAGCAACCAGCTTCTGGAGAAACTTGGCATCAATAGTAATACTAGCCAAAAAAGTTGGGTGTGAAGGCGCGGTAGGGGTGCCTACTGGTGGCTGAGAGGTCAAAGGAGCTGAAGCTGAAGTTGTGGCTGTGTCACCCTCTACGGCTACATTTACCCCTGTATCGTGCAAGTCTAATTGTCTCGTGCTGCGGAGGTCTCCTCAACTCGCATAGTACTAGAAGAAATAGAGGATGATGCTTATCGGTGTGCAACCAGGTTAGTCACATCTCTAATCAACCCGGCATCCTGAATCCTAGTCACCTCCTTAGTATGGTCAATATCGGGCATCCGTGGGACTGCCGACACCATGCATAGATAATGAATCAAACAGGGAAAGGGTATGCTAGCGTGCGGTCTGAATGCCCGCTCGTGTATCTCCTCCAATATGCAGCATGGGAAATTTATCTCATATCCCTCCATGATGCTAGCCACTAGTACTGCATGGTCAGGTGTCAGGGAATTGTATGCCTGAGTCGGATAGATGCAGGACCATACAATGGCCCACCAGAACTTACTAGCAAAATTTAATGTTGCCCTTTTTATATCTCTGTCGTGAACCCATTTTGCATCTTAACCATTCTCAGCTATATAACCCGAAGCCCATTTCAATAAATCCGCTCGCTGAACCGGGTCACTCATCTTTGTTTTATCTTGGACAATATTCATCTTGGTATCGAACTCTGCCGTGTTGACCTGTAACTCATGCTCTGGTCCAAACAAGAACCTCTGAATAGTCCTCTCAGAGATTTCCACAGGTGCATGCTATACAAAAGTTTTTGTGAGTGGAGGTAGATCATGATAGCGTTGTCTCAGTCTAAGTAGCCGAGTGCCTATGGCCTTATAGGAGGAATAAAATTCCCGAACTATCTTGGGACAATAGCTACCTGGGAGCTTAGCCATCCAACCGCATCGATAGTGATCGAATGTGGCCTGAATATCTGGGACGGATGCTAATCCCTCAGTCTGGATTTGTGGCTCCTCAAAAATACCCCTTTTGGGCAGGACCCTGTCGGACTGAGAAATCCCCTGTTTGTATATGGTCTGCATCTCTGGAAGACCCATCTCCGATTATCATGCGCCTCCGGTCTCTGTGCTCTGTCATCCTCTGCTTGTGTCCAAAGTGCAGCTGCCGGGATGGCCGAATCAGAAGAGCTCTTATCACCGGATGCCGACTCAACATCATCAGACTCATTTTCATTGTCAGTACCGGTCCCTGTGTTGCTCTCCCGGCTACCATCACCCTCTTCGGATGACCCCTCTCCTTTTTCAGACTGGGGAGAAGTGGTCATTGTTGGTGGTACTATGGTAATGGCTAGCTGATGTGCAGCTTCCTCAGCTGCCTGTGTTTGTGCCCCACATCTCGTGGTCTGATGCTCCAATTCTGGGTCAGGCTGAACCTCATAAAATTCCTCTGATCCAGTTGATTCAGGTTCATGTGCGGCAGGCTCGTCAGGTTCATTATTGATTCTAGACCTGAATTGGTGAGCTGCTGCTTTGGCTGACTTTGTGTTTTTTGACCTCATAGTACCTGTGGAGGGAAACATCAGTATGACCAAACAAAGGTGCTCTGATACCATTTTTGGAGTCCCTGTGCGCGGTATGTGTGCGGAAGTATTTTTATTCATTATTTTTAATTTGAGTTTATATCTGGATATATATCTGATTCGTATGGCCAAAAATCTTCTGTAGAATTAATAATTTTATCAAGTATAATTTTTTGTAAATCTCTGTTAAGATTAACCGTTTTAATGATAGTGATTAATATTTTATCTTTAAAGAATATTTGGTATTTTGAGGGGTTACTTATTATTTTTAAGTCATGGGTAGATTCATTTATTTTTGTAGTTGAGTTCATTATTTATTGATCTGAATATAAATCTAGTTCGTATAAATCTAAGTTATCTATGTCATCTGGTATAATTAGTTCTGTCCATCTTTGTTCTATTATTTCTATTATCTCAAAAGTAACTAAAATATCATAAATTTTTCTCCTAATATCGTTATTAAGTTGTTTAAGGATATATAATATGAGTATTTTATAATTATTATCATCATTTATTAAGTACGTATTATTGCTCATTAAATCAGTATTTATTCTTGTTATTCTTGTCATGTTTTTCACTAAACATATTCCCTCTAATCTCTTTGTTTATCATAAAGTTCATCATCTTTTAATAAGTTATTTTGAACAATCTCTTCTAGCCACTACCATGCTTTTCTTGCTTCAATCGTTTACCCTAACAGCGCCTCAACTCTGTCTACTCCCCTAAACGGCCTCCTTGCCTACCGGGTTCGACCTTAGGATGGCATAGTCTGGGCTTAACTACTCTCAGCAATATTTAGCCATGGCAAGCCTTCTTAAGATGTTCTTTATAACAGTACTAAAACATGATAAACAATTATGATATAAAAGAGATTATAAGGAATATAAAAGTTTAGCTATACCTGACTATGAATAAGTATACCTGATTTTTTAGCTCTTCTAGATGCTCCATAGCTTATTTAAAAGATATATTTTATTTATATATGGAAAGTTTACAAGTGGGGAACTGAGGGGTGAGGGATTTTTCTGATTCTTGTTGATGTTGTGTTTCTGTGTGTGTTCGTGTGTCCCTTCCCTTCATCCGCTTGCCTCCTTTTATAGAAGGAAAAAACGACTCCTACTATTTACATATGACTCTTACTATTCACAAATGACCTTTCATGAACGACCTCTACTGTTCATGAATGACTCTTACTATTTACTTTACGACTTTTTTATAATAAAACAAAAAATTATACTATTCCTATTTTACATCTGTCCTATTATTTTATGGCTTTTTTACAATACGGTACAGAAACTTAAATAGCTGATAGTGACATTTATCTAATTGACATGACATCTACCTACTTTCTTCTACATTTTTTCAACCTTTTCTCTTCCTGCTTTCCACATGTCTCTTTTTTCCTTTTGTCTTTTTCAATTTTTCTTCTTTCCACATATCTTTTTTCCACATGTCTCTTTTCTTTTTGTCTTCTTCTCGTATCTTCTTTTTCTTCTTTCCACATATCTTCATTCCACGTATCTTCATTCTGTATTTTTATTCCAGTTGTACAGCTGGTATCTCTGTCATATCTCCTCCATTGCATTTCGAACAACGATGGTCTGGATATTTGTGACTAATTAACTTGCAGTACCTTGTTAATAAATTTTGAGAAATAAATTCATTTTTCAATGTTCTTGTCGTCGGTTTATCTTCTGGTCTAAGTAATGATAATATCCATTGCTGAACTTCCTCCATATCTGCTTCTCTTACACTTCTTGAATTTGAATAAATCATTAATTGGTCTCTGGCGTAATAGCTCCATATTGCGTTTCCATTTAGATAATTATCTGCTAGCTCTTGAATAATAGTTGAAATTCCAATAATTCGTTTGTTTGCATAGAAATTTGGTATCTCGATCATAGGTATTTCTGGTTGTGTTATTATATCGTCTGGTAATATCATGTTTTTTGTCAATCCTAGCTTCACAACTTGGATCACTGGTTTTATCTCGTCATATAATATCTCTGCTGGTGCTGTATAAAATTTCACATAAAATAAATTTCCTTTCGTAACTCTTTTGTAGGTTATAAATGCTTGGTGTATCTCTGGTATTCCTTGTAGCTCTTCTCCGTCATATGTATATACTGTACTAAGTAGTCCATAATGGTAACATGTTTTGACTAAGTTCGAACTTGTCTTTGGCTGTGCGATAAGTCTGTTATATCCTTGTAATTTTTGGGTTATGTAGTCTTGGGTTGGGTCTGTAGTTGTAACTGATCTTGGGTTTAGGTTTAAATATGTCTGTTGTAACTGATCTTGGGTTTAGGTTTAAATATGTCTGGATTCTATATATGTTTTGTATGTAGCTTTGGGACAAATGGTTGTATATCTTTTTCTCTTGGTGTAAACTTGCTGCGTATGTATTTATTTGGGGTGGTGCCATGACTGGTTTTTGTATTTTTTTGGTAAATGGGTTTGTGAACATGGTATTTAAATTGGTATTTTTATATTGTGGTTTTGTAGGTTGTCCGCTTGTACCTGCACTTGTACCTGCAATATTAGCAAATAAATTGTTTTGGGTTTTTCGGAGTTTCCCAACGTCTCCTTCTAGCTCCGGATGTTTATAGTCTTCCTGGGGACTGCTATCTTTAGCCTTAGACTTCAGATTAACTTCATTAGTCTTTAGCTTTTTATCTCTTCATCCATACTATCCACTTTAATACAAAGTGTAGTAATGGCTTCGAGTATCTTATTCATTGTATTATCTTCTGGCTCAGTTTGGGTACCTTTGTCTTGATAGGTAGTCTGCAATAACATTTTTGTCAGTCCTTATTACTTCAATTGTAAATGTAAAATTTTGTATATTTAATACAAGTCTTCTTATTTCCTTTGTTGTCACCGAGTTTGGTATTTTTCGCGTTATCCACCACTTTACTTGTGTATTATCTGTTCTTACAATAAATTTATTATAAACAATATATGGCTCAAATGCTAATAAACATTTATATAACCCAAATAGTTCTTTTCTATTTATTTCCCATTTTAATTGTGGTTCCGTGTATGATCCCGAATAATATCTACAATGATGTTCAATTTCTTCATTATCATATCTATATTTGAGAATTCCTCCATAACTAGAATCAGTTTCTACTATGTATGTGAATTGCCTTTTTTCATTTGAAAAATATAGTTTTGGTAGTTCTTTACATAAATTTTTAATCTTTTTTATATGCATTTTATCTTTTTCGTCAAAATGGTATTCTACATCTTTCTTTAATTTTTTCTGCAGTGGTTTTAGGTTTTCTGCTAATTTAGTGATATATTCTCTTACTTGGTTAACTAATCCTAAAAATGATTGTAGCTTCTTTTTTGTGTCAAGTGTCTCATTTAAATTAATTATTTTCTGTACTATATGCGTTTGCATTTTTATTCCATTTTTATCTATTTGTATACCTAAAAATTCTATTTGATTTTTCATTATTTCTGCCTTCTTTTTACTTTAACTAATTCCTGATATTTCTATGATGTGTATAAATTTTTCTAATAATTTTATATGTTCTTCCTCTGTCCTAGAATATAATAGTATATCATCTATATATATTATGCAATTTTCTAATTGGTTAAAGTAGCTGTCCATAAAATGTTGGTATCTACCTGGTGCGTTTTTATATCCAAAGGGTAATACATTCCATTCGTAAAATCCTTGTGGTACCGTAAATACTGTTAGTTGTATAGATTCGTCTTCTAGTTTTAAATGGTAAAATCCTGATTTACAGTCAAATTTACTAAAATAGTTATATCCTTGTACTTGTCTGATTTTTAGTATTTTATTTGGTATTGGATAATTATATGTTTTTGTTTTTGCATTTAAATTTCTATAATCTATAACCATTCTACTTTTTCCTCGTTTTTGTTCACTATGTTTATTAACTATAAATGTTGGGCTAGTATGTTTGCTGTTACTTTCTTGTATATATTTATTGTCTAATAATTCTTGTATATGCATTTTAAATTCTGTTAAGTCCGTAAAATTATATTTTAAAGGTTTCTGCATTATTATACTATTTTCATCTATTAGTTCAATTTTTATTTTTGTTTTATGTTTTTCCCATCCTTGTAAGGGATTATCATTATATAGTAGTTCTAATTTATCTTGGAGTAGTTTTATCTTGTTTATAGAAAATATGATTATTTCTATTTTGTGGTTGCTTGGTGTTATATTTTCTAGTTTTTGGGTAATTTTCTCACTTCCTTTGATCCATGGTGTTGTTTTTCTTAATTTATTATTTACTCTTTTTTTTTTTTTTTTTTGTCCACATGGGGTAGTAAACCACCAATGTGTCTTTGTTATAGTATGTGGGAATAATTTATCTAAGAATGGCATTCCTAGTAATATATCTTTATTTGTAAATTCATAACTATATATTTCTCCTACGGTTAGTATTTTATCCCATATTTGTATTTTTAGATTCCTTGCTTTGTGTGTTATCATACTTCCTTCATTGTTAAATCCTGTTACTACTAAGGGTGTTTTTAGTTCTTCCCATTTATCTTCTGGTAGACAATTATGTTTACACATGTTAGCTTCTGCTCTTGTATCCATCATAGGTGTATAATATCTATTATAGTATCCTTCTATTATTATTTTGGCAAGTATATATATTTTTGTCATTTATTATGTTAACTTATTATTTTATCATATTAAGGTTCTTTTGATTACTACCTTTTTATTTTCTTAACTTATTGTTAATTGCTTATCTTCTAGGTTATATGGTTTAACTTTTTCTAACCACTTTGCTCCTAGCGTGATATTTTTATCTCCTTGATATATTTTGAAATTTATTAATATCGGTATTCCTCCAATAATTAATTCTTTTTCGGTTGTTTCTTCAATTTTTCTTAATGCTTTTGGTAATTCCGGATTTTGTTGTTCATTTGTTATTATTTCTTTTTCTGGTGTTAACTCTCTTGCAATATAATTTTCTTGTTGTCCTGTATTTATTAATATTAAATATTTTCTTTGATCCATTAATCCTGTTATGTAGTAATGATATGGTTTTATTTCTTCTATTAATTTTGGTGGAGTTACATAACTTATCCTTCTTGATGTACTCATTCTTGATGATGTTTCCGGTATTTCATTACCTGTTCGTTTTGACGTTTCTATTCTTTCCTTTACTATTTCTAAGTCTTCTTCGATGTCCATTTCTGCATAACTATAATCATTATTGTCTATAACTGATACTATTCTTTCAAACGAATTTTCTATTTTAATTCTATTTATTTTATTTCTAGCTGTTATTTTATGTTTTGTTGTAAGTATATATAAGTTTTTACATCTTGCCGTAAATATTTTACTTCCTGGTGTTAGTTCTATTCCCGACATTTTCCAGTATAAAACTAATGATCTGTCTATATTTTTATCATCTATTGCTACTGAATAATTTGCACTTATTATGAATTTAATTTTTTGGTATATTAGATTTCCTTTTACTGCACTTATTACACTTTTTTCTATAGGTTGTATAATTCTATCATCCGCTAAGTATATTTCTATAGGGGTATCTATTCCTTCTCTAAAACATGCTTTTATTAATATTTCTGTTCCTCCTAAATGTACGTATTTTATTGGATTTTTTGCTTTTATATCTTGTATTTCTTTGTTTAGTACTTTTTTATTTAAGATTGGTATTCTAGCTTTACCTTTAATGTATTTACAATCTATTATATGTTCTCTTTGGCTTATTACATAATATTCTTCTTTTTGTCTTTTAAACCAATTTTTTATTGTTGGTACCTCTAGTATTTTATCTATGCTTAGATCTAATCTTTTCCCTTTATTTGTTCAAATATATTGGTGTCAAATATTATTTTTTGTTCTGAGGATTGTTCATCTTGGTGTTCTTCTTGTTGTATTATCCTTATATCTTTCTCAGTCATAATTTTCTTCTTCCGATTCTTCTATATTATTATTTATATCATTTTCGCTTTCGTTTTCTGATAATTCATTTTCTGATAATTCATATATACTGTCTTCACTCTCTAATTCATAATCTATATATTCCATTTGTGTATATTTATCATCTCCTATTATTATTTCAGTAATTTGTTTTTTCTTTGGATTTTTTGGTAATTTGCAATCTTTAGCTAAGTGTCCTAGTTTTCCACAATTGTAACAAGTACATTCCGTTAATTTTTTCTTTGTTTTATATGGTTTTTTATATTTGTAATTTTTTACATAATATCTTCTTCTTGGTTTTTTATACTTATATTTTGATTTATATGGTTTATATTTACTACTATATCTTTTTATTTTCTTATGTTTTTTATAATATTTATCTGTGCATCCGAATTGGGGTGCTGTTCTATCTTTACAACATGCTAAATTTCTTACTAATATTTTATTCATTTTAATATTTTCTTTGTATTTTTCACATAATTCCATAAACCAATTTTGTAAAAATTTTATTCGAGCTCCTAGAGTATCTACTAATTCTGCTTCATTCCAATTTTTTATTATTTTTGAACTAAAAGGTTCTGGTAATTTAGTAAAATATAATTTTCTTATTTCTTTACTTTCATCTGGATTATATGTTCCTTTGTAATAATAGTTTTTAAATGCACAAGTATATTCATCTAGATAGCACATATTACATATTGCTAATTTTGACATTAAATTTCTGTTTATAGTTTTTTCTTTATTTTGTTCTTCTATTTCCGTCGTCATACTACCAAATTCATTTCTTATTGCTATTTCATATTTAAATAATATTTCTGTAGCTGTTGTGGCATCTGTTCCATCGTATTTTTTATCACTTCTTAATGTTTCTAGACTTTCGTTTGTTAAATTTTATAACCATAATTTTACCGTTCCTATAAATGTTCTTTCTATATATCCTGGTGTTTCAGCTATCGATATTTTATTGTCGATTAATTGTTTTGAAATTTATCCTATCCATAATTGAATTATTTTATTTATATCTGCTACACAATCTAGATCTAAAAAATTATTTTGTTCAGTTATCTGCCTTGGTGTCCATTTCTTATTCGACCTTTTTTCACATAACATTTTATTTTTATCATATGTATTATAGTCTGTCCTATAGTAGCTTGGATTTAATTGCTTTGGATTCTTTACTCCTGATATACTTGGTTTATCATCAGTGCTCATATCTCCTCTATTTATTTCTGGATTTATTTTTGCTTTTTCCATTTTTTCTATTAGTTCGGTATATGTTTCACTTGTTTCCGAATAGTTTTCTCCTAGATCATTATCATTATCACTTTCTTCACTTATTTCGTCTATGCTTATTTTTGGTAGATTGTCTTGTTCTTCTTCTAATTGTAATTTAAATTTTTCTATTTCATTTGTCAGTTTTAACTCTTGTTCCTCTTCTCTACGTTTTTCTTTTTCTTTTTGCTTATTTGCATATAATTGTTTTAGTACTTCTAATTTTTTTTCTAGTTTTATTATTTTAGTGTTTTTTTACTTCTTCTATTCGTTGTATTTTTTCTTTTGTTTGTTGTTGTATTTTTTCAATTTCTCGTTTCCTATCTATTTCTTCATTTTCTTTTGTTATTCTAACCATTGCGGTTAAATTATCTTCTAATTTTACCGTTTCTTTTTCTAACATTAAATTTAGATTATCTCCTATTTTTTTATATCTTCTTCCTAAATTAGAAAATACTATTGTTATCTTTAATCTTTTCGGATTTACATATGTTTTTTCTTCTAATGCGAATTCTTCTTTATTCATTTATAAATTATATTGATATTTATATTCTAGACTGTCTATTTGTAATTGTAATTCTAATATAACTCTTCTTTGTGCTAATAGGGATTTATGGCAAACTCCTGCAAATATATTAGTATTTAGTCTATTTTGTCTATGTTTTAATTCTTGTCTTTTTACTATAATCATTTCATTAAGCTTTTGTCTGTGTTTGTTATTGTTATTAGTCATTGTTTCTCTAAGTATTTAATGTATTTATATTCTATTTTAGATATGGTATTAATTAATTTGTTTAATTTGTTATTATCAGTTTTTGTAATACTGAGTTGTTTATATTCCGGGTATAAGTTCTTTAATTTTTTTCTCAATTTTCTTATCTTCTTACTAATAACTCATATATGCTCTGATACCATTTTTGGAGTCCCTGTGCGCGGTATGTGTGCGAAAGTATTTTTATTCATTATTTTTAATTGAGTCTATATCTGAATATATATCTGATTCGTATGGCCAAAAATCTTCTGTATAATTAATGATTTTATCAAGTATAATTTGTTGTAAATCTCTGTTAAGATTAACTATTTTAATGATAGTGATTAATATTTTATTTTTAAAGAATATTTGGTATTTTGAGGGGTTACTTATTATTTTTAAGTCGTGGGTAGATTCATCCATTTTTGTAGTTGAGTCCATTATTTACTGTTATTTTTATTTTTATGTGAGAAAGTTGCTTTATATAATTGTTTTTCTTTTATATGTGATTTTTGAAGGTTTATTATATTATTTTTCATATATTTTAAAAATTCAGTATCTCTTGTTTCTAAATAAATATCTAAATTTTGTCTTATTAGGTATATTTGGAAATCTATTAGTTCTTTGGTATGTCTCCATTTTTCAAATGATTCTGTATTCATATTTTGATTAGATGTTTTTATTGATCCGAATATAAATCTAGTTCGTATAAATCTAAGTTATCTATATCATCTGGTATAATTAGTTCTATCCATCTTTGTTCCATTATTTTTGTTATCTCAAAAGTAACTAAAGTATCGTAAATTTTTCTCCTAATATCGTTATTAAATTGTTTAAGGATATATAATATGAGTATTTTATAATTATTATCATCATTTATTACATACGTATTATTGCTCATTAAATTGATATTTATTCTTGTCATGTTTTTTACTAAACATATTCCCTCTAATCTCTTTGTTTATCATAAGGTTTATCATTTTTTAATAAGTTATTTTGAACAATCTCTTCTAGCCACTACCATGCTTTTCTTGCTTCAATCGTTTACCCTAACAGCGCCTCAACTTTGTCTACTCCCCTAAACGGCCTCCTTGCCTACCGGTTTCAACTTTAGGATGGCATAGTCTGGGCTTAACTACTCTCAGCAATATTTAGCCATGGCAAGCCTTCTTAAGATGTTCTTTATAACAGTACTAAAACATGATAAACAGTTATGATATAAAAGAGATTATAAGGAATATAAAAGTTTAGCTATACATGACTATGAATAAGTTTACCTGATTTTTTAGCTCGTCTAGATGCTCCATAGCTTACTTAAAAGATATATTTTATTTATGTATATGGAAAGTTTACAAGTGAGGAATTGAGAGGTGAGGGATTTTCTTTTTCTGATGCTCGATGCTCCTCTGATCTTCTCTGATGCCCTTTCCCTTCATCCTCTTACCTCCTTATATAGAAGGAAAAATGACTCTTACTATTTACAAATGACTCTTACTATTCACAAATGACCTTTCATGAACGACCTTTACTGTTCATGAATGACTCTTACTATTTACTTTACGACTTTTTATAATAAAACAAAAATTATACTATTCCTATTTTTACATCTGTCCCTTATTTTATGACTTTTTTTTTACAATACGGTACAAAAACTTAAATAGCTGACAGGGACATTTATCTACTTGACAATGACATCTACCTACTTATGAAAGAAAAACTCTACATTTTTTCTTTTCCTGCTTTCCACGTATCTTCTTGCTTTTCGTCTTTTTCACGTATCTTCCTTTTTGTCTCTTCTACGTATCTTCTCTTTTCACCATATTTTTATTCCAGCTGTACATCTGGTATCTCTGTCATATCTCCTCCATTGCATTTTGAACAACGATGATCTGGATATTTATGACTAATTATCTTGCAATATCTTGTTAATAGATTTTGAGAAATAAATTCATTCTTCAATGCTCTTGTCGTTGGTTTTTCTTCTGGTCTAAGTAATGATAATATCCATTGCTGGACTTCTTCCATATCTGCTTCTCTTACACTTCTTGAATTTGAAAAAATCATTTATTGGTCTCTGGCATAGTAGCTCCATATTGCGTTTCCATTTAAATAATTATCTGCTAGCTCTTGAATAATAGTTGAAATTCCAATAATTCGTTTGTTTGCATAGAAATTGGGTATTTCGATCATAGGTATTTCTGGTTGTGTTATTATATCGTCTGGTAATATCATGTTTTTTGTCAATCCTAGGTTTACAACTTGGATCACTTGTTTTATCTCGTCATATAATATCTCTGCTGGTGCTGTATAGAATTTCACATAGAATAAATTTCCTTTTGTAACTCTTTTGTAGGTTAGAAATTCTTGGTGTATTTCTGGTATTCCTTGTAGCTCTTCTCCGTCATATGTATATACTGTACTAAGTAGTCCATAATGGTAACATGTTTTGACTAAGTTCGAACTTGTTTTTGGCTGTGCGATAAGTCTGTTATATCCTTGTAATTTTTGGGTTATGTAGTCTTGGGTTGGGTCTGTAGTTGTAACTGATCTTGGGTTTAGGTTTAAATATGTCGTGATTCTATATATGTTTTGTATGTAGTTTTGGGACAAATGGTTGTATATCTTTTTCTCTTGGTGTAAACTTGCTGCGTATGTATTTATTTGGGGTGGTGCCATGACTGGTTTTTGTATTTTTTGAGTAAATGGGTTTGTGAACATTGAATTTAAATTGGTATTTTTGTATTGTGGTTTTGTAGGTTGTCCGCTTGTACCTGCACTTGTACCTGCATTATTAGCAAATAAATTGTTTTGGGTTTTTCGGAGTTTCCCAACGTCTCCTTCTAGCTCCGGATGTTTATAGTCTTCCTGGGGACTGCTATCTTTAGCCTTAGACTTCAGATTAACTTCATTAGTCTTTAGCTTTTTTATCTCTTCATCCATACTATCCACTTTAGTACAAAGTGTAGTAATGGCTTCGAGTATCTTATTCATTGTATTATCTTCTGGCTCAGTTTGGATACCTTTGTCTTGATAGGTAGTCTGCAATAACATTTTTGTCAGTCCTTATTACCTCAATTGTAAATGTAAAATTTTGTATATTTAATACAAGCCTTCTTATTTCCTTCGTTGTCACCGAGTCTGGTATTTTTCGCGTTATCCACCACTTTACTTGTGTATTATCTGTTCTTACAATAAATTTATTATAAACAATATATGGCTCAAATGCTAACAAACATTTATATAACCCAAATAGTTCTTTTCTATTTATTTCCCATTTTAATTGTGGTTCCGTGTATGATCCCGAATAATATCTACAATTATGTTCGACTTCTTCATTATCATATCTATATTTGAGAATTCCTCCATAACTGTGATCACTAGAATCAGCTTCTACTATGTATGTGAATTGCCTTTTTTCATTTGGAAAATATAGTTTTGATAGTTTTTTACACAAATTTTTAATCTTTTTTATATGCATTTTATCTTTTTCGTCAAAATAGTATTCTACATCTTTCTTTAATTTTTTCTGCAGTGGTTTTAAGTTTTCTGCTAATTTAGGGATATATTCTCTTACTTGGTTAACTAATCCTAAAAATGATTGTAACTTCTTTTTTGTGTCAAGTGTCTCATTTAAATTAATTATTTTTTGTACTATATGCGTTTGCATTTTTATTCCATTTTTATCTATTTGTATACCTAAAAATTCGATTTGATTTTTTATTATTTCTGCCTTCTTTTTACTTAAACTAATTCCTGATATTTCTATGATGTGTATAAATTTTTCTAATAATTTTATATGTTCTTCCTCTGTCCTAGAATATAATAGTATATCATCTATATATATTATGAAATTTTCTAATTGGTTGAAATGGCTGTCCATAAAATATTGGTATCTACCTGGTGCGTTTTTATATCCAAAGGGTAGTACATTCCATTCGTAAAATCCTTGTGGTACCGTAAATGCTGTTAGTTGCTTAGATTCATCTTCTAATTTTAAATGGTAAAATCCTGATTTGCAGTCAAATTTACTAAAATAGTTATATCCTTGTATTTGTCTGATTTTTAGTATTTTATTTGGTATTGGATAATTATATGTTTTTGTTTTTGCATTTAAATTTCTATAATCTATAACCATTCTGTTTTTTCCTCGTTTTTGTTCACTATGTTTATTAACTATAAATGCTGGACTAGTATGTTTGCTGTTACTTTCTTGTATATATTTATTGTCTAATAATTCTTGTATATGCATTTTAAATTCTGTTATGTCCGTAAAATTATATTTTAAAGGTTTTTGCATTATTATACTATTTTCATCTATTAGTTCAATTTTTATTTTTGTTTTATGTTTTTCCCATCCTTGTAAGGGATTATCATTATATAGTAGTTCTAATTTATCTTGGAGTAGTTTTATCTTATTTATAGAAAATATGATTATTTCTATTTTATGGTTGCTTGGTGTTATATTTTCTAGTTTTTGGGTAATTTTCTCACTTCCTTTGATCCATGGTGTTGTTTTTCTTAATTTATTATTTACTCTTTTTGCTCCTACTCTTTGTCCACATGGGGTAGTAAACCACCAATGTGTCTTTGTTATAGTATGTGGGAATAATTTATCTAAGAATGGCATTCCTAGCAATATATCTTTATTTGTAAATTCATAACTATATATTTCTCCTATGGTTAGTATTTTATCCCATATTTGTATTTTTAGATTCCTTGCTTTGTGTGTTATCATACTTCCTTCATTGTTAAATTCCGTTACTACTAAGGGTGTTTTCAATTCTTCCCATTTATCTTCTGGTAGACAATTATTTTTACACATGTTAGCTTCTGCTCCTGTATCCATCATAGGTGTATCATATCTATTATAGTATCCTTCTACTATTATTTTGGCAAGTATATATATTTTTGTCATTTATTATGTTAACTTATTATTTTACCATATTAAGGTTCTTTTGATTACTACCTTTTTATTTTCATAACTTATTGTTAATTGCTTATCTTCTAGGTTATATGGTTTAACTTTTTCTAACCACTTTGCTCCTAGGGTGATATTTTTATCTCCTTGATATATTTTGAAATTTATTAATATTGGTATTCCTCCAATAATTAATTCTTTTTCGGTTGTTTCTTCAATTTGTCTTAATGCTTTTGGTAATTCCGAATTTTGTTGTTCATTTGTTATTATTTCTTTTTCTTATATTAATTCTCTTGCAATATAATTTTCTTGTTGTCCTGTATTTATTAATATTAAATATTTCTTTTGGTCCATTAATCCTGTTATATAGTAATGATATGGTTTTATTTCTTCTATTAATTTTGGTGGAGTTACATAATTTATCCTTCTTGATGTACTCATTCTTGATGATGTTTCTGGTATTTCATTACCTGTTCGTTTTGACGTTTCTATTCTTTCCTTTACTATTTCTAAGTCTTCTTCGATGTCCATTTCTGCATAACTATAATCATTATTATCTATAACTGATACTATTCTTTCGAACGGGTTTTCTATTTTAATTCTATTTATTTTATTTCTAGCTGTTATTTTATGTATCGTTGTAAGGATGTATAAGTTTTTACATCTTGCCGTAAATATCTTACTTCCTGGTGTTAGTTCTATTCCCGACATTTTCCAGTATAAAACTAATGATCTATCTATATTTTTATCATCTATTGCTACTGAATAATTTGCACTTATTATGAATTTAAATTTTTGGTATATTAGATTACCTTTTACTGCACTTATTACACTTTTTTCTATAGGTTGTATAATTCTATCATCCGCTAAATATATTTCTATAGGGGTATCTATTCCTTCTCTAAAACATGCTTTTATTAGTATTTCTGTTCCTCCTAAATGTACGTATTTTATTGGATTTTTTGCTTTTATATCTTGTATTTCTTTATTTAGTACTTTTTTATTTAAGATTGGTATTCTAGCTTTACCTTTAATGTATTTACAATCTATTATATGTTCTCTTTGGCTTATTACATAATATTCTTCTTTTTGTCTTTTAAACCAATTTTTTATTGTTGGTACCTCTAATATTTTATCTATGCTTAGATCTAATTCTTTTCCCTTTATTTGTTCAAATATATTGGTGTCAAATATTATTTTTTGTTCTGAGGATTGTTCATCTTGGTGTTCTTCTTGTTGTATTATCCTTTTATCTTTCTCAGTCATAATTTTCTTTTTCCGATTCTCCTATAATATTATTTATATCGCTTTTGCTTTCGTTTTCTGATAATTCATTTTTTGACAATTCATATATACTGTCTTCACTCCCTAATTCATAATCTATATATTCTATTTGTGTATATTTATCATCTCCTATTATTATTTCAGTAATTTATTTTTTCTTTGGATTTTTTGGTAATTTGCAATCTTTGGCTAAGTGTCCTAGTTTTCCACAATTATAACAAGTACATTCCGTTAATTTTTTCTTTGTTTTATATGGTTTTTTATATTTGTAATTTTTTACATAATATCTTTTTCTTGGTTTTTTATACTTATATTTTGATTTATATGGTTTATATTTACTACTATATCTTCTTATTTTCTTATGTTTTTTATAATATTTATCTGTGCATCCGAATTAGGGTGCTGTTCTATCTTTACAACATGCTAAATTTTTTACTAATATTTTATTCATTTTAATATTTTCTTTGTATTTTTCACATAATGTAATGACCCTTCCGGTCATTTCCACGTTTAAGTTTTGAAGTCAAGCAAATCGACAAAAGATATCGTAAGACCTTTAACAATTTTCTGAACTTTGGGTCAAATGTGTCGGGGCTTTTCTCCCAATATATAAAGAGTTAGAAGTCCCCCGAAATACCAAATCGAAGGTCTACGAGTCTAGTTTCCAACGCACAAAACCGCTCATTCAAATAATCTCGGAGCAAAGAGTTATGACTGTTTTACCGCGGACTGTCTGGCAGAAAATGGGTTGCGAACCGGGTCGCGAATCGGGTCGGGTTTAACCCGATTTAAGCTTCAATTTTACGTTTTAAAATGCCATTTCAGTTCCGAAACAGTGATAAAATATAAGGGAGGATCCCGAGAGAATTCTTGAATATCGAAATCGTGCGTAGGCGAATTACGAGCCTAAACTTAAGAACTTTATTAGCATCGTGCGTATATTTGAAATATTTATTTAAAAGTTGTATTTGGGTAAAAAAATTATATTATTATTGCCTTTTCAAAATATTTTAAGGGTTTATGAAAAATATATTTGATACGATATAAGTGTATACGTATTTATTTTATAAAGTTTTTATACTCCATAATATTTTAACGGAGATAGTAAATTTAGCTATGTTGGAAGTTATTATTATAATATAGTAGGTTTTATTGGAAATGATTTTCTATGAATTGTGGTATATTTAAAATATTATATTTATTATACCACGAATTTACGTAATACCTGAATATATAAATAACGGGACGAAAATAATATTTTGTCACCTTGTGAGTGCCACCTCCACTCCACGTGTAGGTGGAGGGAGTGGCCAGCAATCACCAAGTGTGGCAGCATTTGAAAGTTGGTATCATTATCACCAAATTGATCCTAATCTTTTAAAGTGTCTTTAACTTGGGAAAGTAACTTCAGCAACCATAAATTCCTTTTGCTCCATATCTGTACATCATATTTGTACGTGAGGGGTTGTTGTGAGGAAAATATAATTGATAAAGTAAATCAATTATCTTGTCAAGTTAGTCCATCCCAAATCCGATTTCGATTCCGATTTAGTTTTGGATTTTCTCGGAGTGGTTCGAGCTTGGACATCGTTGTTCCAGCAGCTTGTCGTCGGACGACAGGTAGGTTACGGTTTAATTTCCCTAGACTCCGCATATATAGAATAAAATTGTATTAATGGGCATCCTTGGGTTGGTTTATTAGGTTGGTACCACAGACCTTGACCGCTTTATTCATGTCCGCCTATTTTTATTCCTCCGTTGTTTGTAGTATTTGCGGATATATTTTATTTACCCTTGTGGTCCTGCGAGGCCTTGTTGACTCTGGAACATAGAAGGTGGGATTTTGGGAATGTCCGCGAGTCCCGGGCATAGAATTATCCTTCTAGGCTGGTTATGCTTGCTGAGTAGCTGTGGGCCTGTGCAGGGTCGGTAGGTTGATTGTAAGCTGTTGGGCAGCTATTGTTGTGTGTGATCATATCATTTCCATGCATATAAAGAGGTTTTATCGATGTTTTACAGTGGTTTTGGCTTCGGGCCTACTGACACTGTTTTCTAAACCTTGCATGGCCCGGGGGGCCCGTTTTTGATGGAAATGATTTGGAAATGGTTGATTTCACTTGTGGTTTAAAATCATCAGTTTTACGATTATCACTAGACTCGGCAGGGCCGGAGTGCTAGTTGAGTTTTCTTACTACTTGAGATGATTTTTAGCCTCGGTTGGACCGAGCACCTGAGATGACTTTTTACTGTTTAGACCCGGCGACGCCCGGGCACCCTTGGAGGGGTTTTTGAGATATTTTCCTACTATTTTTAGTCCTGGACAGGGTCTGGGCATGCATATTCGAGACTGGGTCTCTATCTTGATATCGAGACTGGGTCTCTATCTTGATACATGTTCTGATACTGAGATTTGGTATGGGGTCTGGGACCTCCATGGACCTTGCTATCCGGGCCAGGGGCTACGGGCTGCGTGTGCCGGAAGAGGGGTATACGGGGGAGTAGAGGTATACGGGCAGAGTCCTTCCATGGAACCTACCTGCTGGGCCGGATCGGCGCCGGAGGAGGTACATACAGAGATACTATGGCACTTGAGATCTTCATGCATCATATCATTCATGGTTTGAGGTTCCACCCTTGTTTGCTGTTTGCTGATTGTACGCTCCGGTAGTATGGGATGCCGGAGGGTTTGTTTTCACTTGTTTGTGTTCCTCGGTTGTATGGGCGGCCGAGGGACTGTAGGTAGACTTTTGCTATTTACTTACAGATGGTTCTCTATTATGGATAAGTATGAGATTGGTACTGCTAGGGTGTTAGGTTCTGGATTTGAGGTTGATATGATTAGTTGAGTATTGATTCATGTCTTGAGCATGCCTATTATTATTCTTTCTCCCTTCTTCTTATACTTGAGGTTACCGGTATACCGTCCATTCCGTAAACTTATTTTTATACACTGTTGTTGCAAGGACCCCAGGTGCGTTGTTCTTACTTTCACCTGTGTCTATGATGTGTATATTCTGCTTACTAGCCTCACATGTGGTTCTGTTGTTTTCCCTCTGGGCTAGTTCCTGTGTACCTTTCGTTGATTTCTGTGACTACTTGCTTCTATTCTGTCTATTACTGCTCTTTTATCTTATATGTGCCCAGTTGGCCTATGATACCTACTGGGTACCTTATGCTTCGCATTTGGTGCTCACCCCTACCCCCTGCATCTTTGGGTGCAGATCCTAGCGTGGGCCATCGCCGTTAGATCGTTGAGATTCGTGCTTGGAGTTCTGTTGAAGACTACTTCAGGCTGAAGGTGGGCTCTTGGCGATCGGAGCTTAGCTTTAGTTTATCTTTTGTTTCATGTACTCTATTTCCATTCAGAGACATCTGTATATATAGTTTTGGTTTACTTGTACTCCATGTATGTAGTTTGGCTCTGTACTATGATACCAGGTCTTGGGGTTGGTTTAGTTTCCGCATATATATATATGTTTATAAACCTGTTATCTATTTTATTCGTTTTGTTTCTCTTAATTGTTAGATAGTAGCCCATTACTAACTGTTCTGGGCTATAGGGATTGGTTCACCTACCGGGGGTTGTAGGTTCCATCATGACTGAGAAATCGGGTCGTGACAACTTGGTATCAGAGCTTTAGGTTCACCGGTGTCATCGGTATAGGAGCCAATGTCTAGTAGAGTCCTACGGATCGGGGCGGAGACGTCCGTACTCAATCTTTGGGAGGCTACAGTGGCATTTTAGGAAATTCGACTCATTCATTGCTTCTGTGTCGTGCGTACTACCCTTGAAGTTTCTAGAGATCTCATTTGTTCTACTTCATTCTCCCGCAGATGGTTCGTACGAGATCTTCGGCAGCACGCGAGGATGAGCCTCCTACTCCAGCTAGGGGTCGAGGACGCCCTCGAACAGTGGCACCTGCTAGAGCTGCTAGCGTGGAGATAGAGCCCGAGTAGCATGTGGTTCAGGGGGCAGCCCAGGTACCACCAGCTCCAGCGCCAGCTCCGGTATCAGCTCCAGTGCCCACTTCTGTGCCAGCTCCACCCACAACTCAGTCTCCAGATATTCGGGGATTACTATTGCAGCTTTTGGGTGTGATTGGAGAGCGGCCTTCGGAGGTAGCGCAGACATCTGCTCAGGGGGCAGCCCTGGGTGCACAGAGCTCAGGAGCACAGCCTGCTACTATGGCTCCCCGTGCGGAGGTTATTCCGGTTCCATCTGTTGCACAGCCTTTTGCTCCTCGCCCAGTTATGACAGAGACAGAGCAAAAGGCGTTGGGCAGATTTTTGAGGTTAGCACCCCCGAGATTTGCGGGTACTTCTGGACAGGATCCACATGATTTTATTACCACCTGTGAGGAGATGTTGCATCATCTAGGTTTGTTGGAGACTCACGGGGTTGGTTATACTACCTATCAGTTGGAGGGCGCAGCGAAGTTATGGTGGAGGGCTCAGGTTGCTTGTAGACCACCGTCGTCACCTCCGTTGACCTGGTCTGAGTTTTATGAGGCCTTTATGGCCAAGTTCCTACCCAGAGTGATCGGGAGCGTCGCAGGGAGCAGTTTACTCACCTTGTACAGGGGTCTACGACTATCTCAGAGTATGAGACCCGTTTTCATCAGCTAGCACCATTCGGAGCTATGATCATTCCTACTGAGGCAGATAGGATTCGCAGATTTGTGTGGGGTTTGAGGCCAGAGATCAGACAGCCAGCTGAGATATTGATTGCCAGTGGTCGGTCATTCCAGGCCATTGTGGACTATGCTCGCACGGTGGAGGACTTACAGCGACATGATCAGGGGTCCAGAGATAAGAAGCCTCGACATCAGGGTTTCTATAGTGGTTCTAGATATGGTGGTAGAGGTCCTGGCCAGTGGAATCGGAGTTATCAGCCACAGCAGTACCAGGGTCAGTCCAGCCGACCGGTTCAGTCTTCCCTTCAGACCTTTGGTAGTACCCAGTTCGAGCAGGGTCAGGGCAGCCATCAGGGCTATAGCGGCCAGTCTTCGAGGGGTATAGTTTCTGGGGCATCAGGTCGTGGTGGTCATACGGGATTTGCTGGTTCTTCTCGACAGAGTAGGCCGTTAGGGGCTTGTTTTACTTGTGGTACGATAGGTCATTTTGCTAAAGATTGCCCTCAGCAGGGTACAGTTCAGTTAGCCGAGCCTTTACGGGCGGTTCAGCCCCCTGCTAGAGGAGGTGGTCGTCAGATTAGAGGTGGTGCGCCACGTGGTAGAGCAGGTGGTAGGGATGGCGGTCGGGCAGGTGGAGGTCGTCATCAGTTTTATGCGGTCCCTAGGAGACCAGAGGCAGAGGCCTCAGATGCAGTGATTACAGGTACGATTTCTGTGTGCCATCAGCCTGCTATGGCTTTATTTGATCCTGAATCCACTTGTTCATATGCATCTGCCTACTTTGTGCCTTGTTTGGGGTTGGCTAGTGAGCCATTATCTGTTCCTGTTTCTGTTTCGACCCCGGTAGGAGATTCTTTAGTAGTGGATCGGATTGTGAGATCATGTATGTTATCTATTGGTGATTCAGAGACTTGGGGAGACTTAATGATTCTTGATATGCTAGATTTTGATGTGATACTGGGCATGGACTGGTTATCCCCTCACCGTGTGTTTTGATTGTTTATGCCAAGACCATTACCATAGTTGTGCCGGTGGTATCCGGTTGTGTGGCAGGGTTCTGTTAGGCCATGCACCATCTGGGATCATCTCTTGTCTTCGAGCTAGGAATTGATTTCCCCGTGGGTGTTTAGCTTAGTCTAGCATATGTCCGATGTTTAGTTGCTGACCATCCACTTCCTGAGTCTTGTTCCTGTGGTTAGAGACTTCCTGATGTATTTCTACCGACCTGCAGGCTTCCACTGAGAGGAGATATTGATTTTGCTATTGAGTTTGGACCGGCACTTAGGCCATTCTATTCCTCCTTACCGTATGGCTCCTGCTGAGTTGAGGGAGCTTAAGGAGCAGCTCCAGGATCTGTTAGCTAAGAGGTTTGTTAGGCCTAGTGTGTCACCTTGGGGTGCTCCTGTTCTCTTCGTAAAGAAGAAGGATGGGTCGATGCGCATGTGTATTGATTATCGGCAGCTGAATAGGGTGACAGTGAAGAATAGGTATCCGTTGCCAAGGATTAATGATTTGTTTGACCAGCTTCAGGGTTCAGTTGTGTTTTCGAAGATTGATTTGAGGTCCGGGTACCATCAGTTGAGGATTAGGGCGGAGGACATCCCTAAGACAGCATTCAGGACACGTTATGGCCATTATGAGTTCCTGGTGATGTCTTTTGGGTTGACTAATGCCCCCGCAGCCTTTATGAACTTGATGCATAGGGTTCTTGGCCCGTATTTGGACTCATTTGTGATAGTTTTATAGACGACATCTTGGTATACTCGCGTAGTAGAGATGAGCATGAGCAGCACTTGAGGGTTATACTCCAGACTTTGAGAGATCATTGGCTTTATGCCAAGTTCTCAAAGTGTGAGTTTTGGCTTGAGTCAGTTGCATTCCTAGGGCACGTGGTGTCTAAGGATGGGATTAAGATGGGATTAGGGTTGATCCGGAAAGATTTCAGCGGTTTGTGAGTGGCCTAGACGCTACGACTGTTCTACGAGGTTGCAAGGGCCTTTATTGGGCTACGCAGGTTTACTACAGACGGTTCGTTGAGGGATTTTCTTCCATAGCACACCTGACTATGCTGACTAGGAAGGATGCCCCATTTTCAGTGGTTCGATCAGTGTGAAAGGATAGCTATCCAGAGCCTTTAAGGCTTATTGACTTCAGCTTCCAAGTTTTGACTTTGCCGTGAGGTCAGAGCTTCTCCGTGTATTGTGATGCTTCTGGGTTGGTCTTGGTTGTTTGTTGATGCAGCAGGGTCGAGTAATAGCATATGCATCGAGGCAGCTGAAGGTTCACGAGCGCAACTACCCCACTCATGACTTAGAGTTGGCGGCGGTAGTTTTCGCGCTCAAGATCTGGAGGCATTACCTATATGGGGTTCACTGTGACATCTTCACCGACCACCGTAGTCTTCAGTATATCACGAGTCAGCGGGAGTTGGACTCGAGACAGAGGAGATGGGTTGAGTTACTGAAGGACTATGACTTCACTAAAAATTCTGTATCATCTCGGGCAAGGCAAACAGTGGTAGCGATGCCTTGGAGTGAAGACGTGAGTAATGAGGGTAGGCCTGTCGCTTCTCTTTCAAGTTTCAGAGCGGTCCGTTGGCCTTGACCTTCAGTCTTGGCTACCGTCTGGTTAGTGCTTGACTTGTCGGATCCTAGCAGAGTTCTCGCCAGTAATTGAGGTTCGTTCTACTTTGATTGATCAGATTCGAGCCGTCAGTTTTGGGGATCAGCAGTTGTGTGACCTTCGTGATCGGGTTGTTCAGGGTGAGACCAGTCGGGCTACTCTAGATTCAGATGGGGTTCTGAGGTATGATAGTCGCCTTTGTGTTTCGAGGGTTAGTGATTTGATTCAGTTGATACTTCGTGAGGCACATTGTACTAGATATTCCATTCACCCTGGCACAGCGAAGATGTATAGAGACTTGAGGCAGCTTTACTGGTGGAGTGGTATGAAGCGGGATATAGTGGAGTTTGTATCTCGGTGCTTGAACTGTCAGCAGGTTAAGTTCGAGCACATGAGACCTGGTGGTTTGATGCAGCGACTTCCCATCCCTGAGTGGAAGTGGGAAGGGATTACTATGGACTTCGTGGTTGGTTTGCCTCGTACTTCTCATGGGTTTGATTCCTTATGGGTGATTGTTGATAGGCTGACTAAGTCAGCACATTTCTTGCAAGTTCAGACTTCTTATGGCGCAGAGAGGTTAGCTCAGATCTACCTTCGTGAGATTATTCGGTTGCACGGGGTCCCAGCTTCTATCATTTCAGATCGCGGCACTCAGTTCACATCTCAGTTCTGGAAGGCTATTCAGCGAGATTTGGGTACAGAGGTTCATCTTAGCACCGCTTTCCACCCTCAGACAGATGGCCAGTCCAAGAGGACCATTCAGATTTTGGAGGACATGCTTCGGGCCTGTATTCTTGACTTTGGAGGTTCTTGGGATCAGTTTGTTCCCTTGGCAGAGTTTGCTTATAATAACAACTTCCATTCGAGTATCGGCATGGCACCTTTTTGAGGCTTTGTATGGCAAGGGCGTTGGCAAGATCAACCGTAGGTTGGTTTGATGTTGTAGTGTTGGGTCGCAGAGCACAGATCTTGCTTCGAGATTCCTTAGACCGAGTCCGAGTTGATTCAGGACAAGACTTCGGGCAGCTCAGAGCAGGCAGAAGAGTTTGCTGATCGTAGGCTTCGTGCCTTGGAGTTTAAGTGTCGGTGACTTGGTGTTTCTCCGTGTATCGCCCATGAAGGGCGTGATGAGATTTGGTAGGCGGGGCAAGCTTAGCCCCAGGTACATTGGGCCGTTTGAGAATCTTCAGAGGGTTGGTAGCGTTGCCTATCAGTTAGCTTTACCTCCGATGTTTTCAGCTATACATCCTGTGTTTCATTTTTCGATGTTGCGTCGGTATATTCCAGATGAGTCTCATGTGTTGCAGTGGGGTTCAGTTCAGTTGGATGAGGGTTTAGCCTTTGTTGAGGAGCCGGCAACTATTTTGGCCAGAGATGTCAGGAGATTGAGGTCTCGAGAGATCCGGTTGTTTAAGGTTCAGTGGAGGCACCGTCCAGTCGAGGAGGCTACCTGGGAGACCGAGATAGATATGCGGGTTCAGTATCCGCAGCTATTTTAGCCTTCAGGTACCCTCTTAACCTTGACTTTCGAGGACGAAAGCCCTTTTTAGTAGTGGATGATGTAATGACCCTTCCGGTCATTTCCACGTTTAAGTTTGAAGTCAAGCAAATCGGCAAAAGATATCGTAAGACCTTTAACAATTTTCTGAACTTTGGGCCAAATGTGTCGGGGCTTTTCTCCCAATATATAAAGAGTTAGAAGTCCCCCGAAATACCAAATCGAAGGTCTACGAGTCTAGTTTCCAACGCACAAAACCGCACGTCCAAATAATCTCGGAGCAAAGAGTTATGACTGTTTTACCGCGGACTGTCTGGCAGAAAATGGGTTGCGAACCGGGTCGCGAATCGGGTCGGGTTTAACCCGATTTAAGCTTCAATTTTACGTTTTAAAATGCTATTTCAGTTCCAAAACAGTGATAAAATATAAGGGAGGATCCCGAGAGAATTCTTGAATATCGAAATCGTGCGTAGGCGAATTACGAGCCTAAACTTAAGAACTTTATTAGCATCGTGCGTATATTTGAAATATTTATTTAAAAGTTGTATTTGGGTAAAAAAATTATATTATTATTGCCTTTTCAAAATATTTTAAGGGTTTATGAAAAATATATTTGATACGATATAAGTGTATACGTATTTATTTTATAAAGTTTTTATACTCCGTAATATTTTAACGGAGATAGTAAATTTAGCTATGTTGGAAGTTATTATTATAATATAGTAGGTTTTATTGGAAATGATTTTCTATGAATTGTGGTATATTTAAAATATTATATTTATTATACCACGAATTTACGTAATACCTGAATATATAAATAACGGGACGAAAATAATATTTTGTCACCTTGTGAGTGCCACCTCCACTCCACGTGTAGGTGGAGGGAGTGGCCAGCAATCACCAAGTGTGGCAGCATTTGAAAGTTGGTATCATTATCACCAAATTGATCCTAATCTTTTAAAGTGTCTTTAACTTGGGAAAGTAACTTCAGCAACCATAAACTCCTTTTGCTCCATATTTGTACATCATATTTGTACGTGAGGGGTTGTTGTGAGGAAAATATAATTGATAAAGTAAATCAATTATCTTGTCAAGTTAGTCCATCCCAAATCCGATTCCGATTCCGATTTAGTTTTGGATTTTCTCGGAGTGGTTCGAGCTTGAACATCGTTGTTCCAGCAGCTTGTCGTCGGACGACAGGTAGGTTACGGTTTAATTTCCCCAGACTCCATATATATAAAAATAAAATTGTATTAATGGGCATCCTTGGGTTGGTTTATTAGGTTGGTACCACAGACCTTGACCGCTTTATTCATGTCCGCTATTTTTATTCCTCCGTTGTTTGTAGTATTTGTTGATATATTTTATTTATTTACCCTTGTGGTCCTGTGAGGCCTTATTGACTCTGGAACATAGAAGGTGGGATTTTGGGAATGTCCGCGAGTCCCGGGCATAGAATTATCCTTCTAGGCTGGTTATGCTTGCTGAGTAGCTGTGGGCCTGTGCAGGGTCGGTAGGTTGATTGGTAAGCTGTTGGGCAGCTATTGTTGTGTGTTGAATCATATCAATTTCCATGCATATAAAGAGGTTTTATCGATGTTTACAGTGGTTTTGGCTTCCGGGCCTACTGGACACTGTTTCTAAACGCTTTGCATGGCCGCGGGGGGGCCCGTTTTTGTGAAATGATTTGGAAATGGTTGATTTCACTTGTGGTTTTAAAATCATCAATTTTACGATTATCACTAGACTCGGCAGGGCCGGAGTGCTAGTTGAGTTTTCTTACTACTTGAGATGATTTTTAGCCTCGGTTGGACCGAGCACCTGAGATGACTTTTTACTGTTTAGACCCGGAGACGCCCGGGCACCCTTGGAGGGGTTTTTGTGATATTTTCCTACTATTTTTAGTCCTGGACAGGGTCTGGGCATGCATATTCGAGACTGGTTCTATATCTTGATATCGAGACTGGGACTCTATCTTGATACATGTTCTGATACTGAGTTTTTGTATGGGGTCGAGGACCTCCATGGACCTTGCTATCCGGGCCAGGGGCTATGGGCTGCGTGTGCCGGAAGAGGGGTATACGGGGGAGTAGAGGTATACGGGCAGAGTCCTTCCATGGAACCCCTGCTGGGCCGGATCGGCGCCGGAGGAGGTACATACAGAAGATACTATGGCACTTGAGATCTTCATGCATCATATCATCCATGGTTCGAGGTTCCACCCTTGTTTGTTGTTTGCTGTTTGTACGCTCCGGTAGTATGGAATGCCGGAGGGTTTGTTTTCACTTGTTTGTGTTCCTCGGTTGTATGGGCGGCCGAGGGACTGTAGGTAGACTTTTGCTATTTATTTACAGAATGGTTCTCTATTATGGATAAGTATGAAATTGGTACTGCTAGGGTGTTAGTTTCTGGATTTGAGGTTGATATGATTAGTTGAGTATTGATTCATGTCTTGAGCATGCCTATTATTATTTTTCTCCCTTCTTCTTACACTTGAGGTTACCGGTATACCGTCCATTCCGTAAACTTATTTTTTATACACTGTTGTTGCAAGGACCCCAGGTGCGTTGTTCTTACTTTCACCTGTGTCTATGATGTGTATATTCTGCTTACTAGCCTCACATGTGGTTCTGTTGTTTTCCCTCTGGGCTAGTTCCTGTGTACCTTTCGTTGATTTCTGTGACTACTTGCTTCTATTCTGTCTATTACTGCTCTTTTATCTTATATGTGCCCAGTTGGCCTATGATACCTACTGGGTACCTTATGCTTCGCATTTGGTGCTCACCCCTACCCCCTGCATCTTTGGGTGCAGATCCTAGCGTGGGCCATCGCCGTTAGATCATTGAGATTCGTGCTTGGAGTTCTGTTGAAGACTACTTCAGGCTGAAGGTGGGCTCTTGGCGATCGGAGCTTAGCTTTAGTTTATCTTTTGCTTCATGTACTCTATTTCCATTCAGAGACATCTGTATATATAGTTTTGGTTACTTGTACTCCATGTATGTAGTTTGGCTCTGTACTATGATACCAGGTCTTGGGGTTGGTTTAGTTTCCGCATATATATATATGTTTATAAACCTGTTATCTATTTTATTCGTTTTGTTTCTCTTAATTGTTAGATAGTAACCCATTACTAACTGTTCTGGGCTACAGGGATTGGTTCACCTACCGGGGGTTGTAGGTGCCATCATGACCGAGAAATCGGGTCGTGACATATATAAATGTTTGTTAGCATTTGAGCCATATATTGTTTATAATAAATTTATTGTAAGAACAGATAATACACAAGTAAAGTGGTGGATAACGCGAAAAATACCAGACTCGGTGACAACAAAGGAAATAAGAAGGCTTGTATTAAATATACAAAATTTTACATTTACAATTGAGGTAATAAGGAATGACAAAAATGTTATTGCAGACTACCTATCAAGACAAAGGTACCCAAACTGAGCCAGAAGATAATACAATGAATAAGATACTCGAAGCCATTACTACACTTTGTATTAAAGTGGATAGTATGGATGAAGAGATAAAAAAGCTAAAGACTAATGAAGTTAATCTGAAGTCTAAGGCTAAAGATAGCAGTCCCCAGGAAGACTATAAACATCCGGAGCTAGAAGGAGACGTTGGGAAACTCCGAAAAACCCAAAACAATTTATTTGCTAATAAAGCAGGTACAAGTGCAGGTACAAGCGGACAACCTACAAAACCACAATACAAAAATACCAATTTAAATACAATGTTCACAAACCCATTTACCCAAAAAATACAAAGACCAGTTATGGCACCACCCCAAATAAATACATACGCAGCAAGTTTACACCAAGAGAAAAAGATATACAACCATTTGTCCCAAAGCTACATACAAAACATATATAGAATCCAGACATATTTAAACCTAAACCCAAGATCAGTTACAACTACAGACCCAACCCAAGACTACATAACCCAAAAATTACAAGGATATAACAGACTTATCGCACAGCCAAAGACAAGTTCGAACCTAGTCAAAACATGTTACCATTATGGACTACTTAGTACAGTATATACATATGACGGGGAAGAGCTACAAGGAATACCAGAGATACACCAAGCATTTCTAACCTACAAAAGAGTTACGAAAGGAAATTTATTCTATGTGAAATTTTATACAGCACCAGCAGAGATATTATATGACGAGATAAAACCAGTGATCCAAGTTGTAAAGCTAGGATTGACAAAAAAATGATATTACCAGACGATATAATAACACAACCAGAAATACCTATGATCGAAATACCCAATTTCTATGCAAATAAACGAATTATTGGAATTTCAACTATTATTCAAGAGCTAGCAGATAATTATTTAAATGGAAACGCAATATGGAGCTACTATGCCAGAGACCAATTAATGATTCATTCAAATTCAAGAAGTGTAAGAGAAGCAGATATGGAAGAAGTCCAGCAATGGATATTATCATTACTTAGACCAGAAGAGAAACCGACGACAAGAGCATTGAAGAATGAATTTATTTCTCAAAATCTATTAACAAGATACTGCAAGATAATTAGTCATAAATATCCAGATCATCGTTGTTCAAAATGCAATGGAGGAGATATGACAGAGATACCAGATGTACAGCTGGAATAAAAATATGGAGAAAAGAGAAGATACGTGGAAGAGATAAAAAGAAACGTGGAAGAGACAAAAAGAAAAGATACGTGGAAAGCAGGAGAAAAAAATGTAGAGTTTTTCTTTCATAAGTAGGTAAATGTCATTGTCAAGTAGATAAATGTCTCTGTCAGCTATTTAAGTTTTTGTATCGTATTGTAAAAAAAGTCATAAAATAAGAGACAGATGTAAAAATAGGAATAGTATAATTTTTGTTTTATTATAAAAAGTCGTAAAGTAAATAGTAAGAGTCATTCATGAACAGTAAAGGTCGTTCATGAAAGGTCATTTGTGAATAGTAAGAGTCATATGTAAATAGTAAGAGTCATTTTTCCTTCTATAAAAGGATGTAAGAGGATGAAGGGAGGAGGCATCAAATCAAGAATCATCAGAACATCATCGAGCATCAGAAAAAATCAAAGAAAATCCCTCACCTCTCAATCCTCACTTGTAAACCTTCCATATACATAAATAAAATATATATCTTTTAAATAAGCTATGGAGCATCTAGACGAGCTAAAAAATCAGGTAAACTTATTCATAGTCATGTATAGCTAAACTTTTATATTCCTTATAATCTCTTTTATATCATAACTGTTTATCATGTTTTAGTACTGTTATAAAGAACATCTTAAGAAAGCTTGCCATGGCTAAATATTGCTGAGAGTAGTTAAGCCCAGACTATGCCATCCTAAGGTCGAAACCGGTAGGCAAGGAGGCCGTTTAGGGGAGTAGACAGAGTTGAGGCGCTGTTAGGGTAAACGATTGAAGCAAGAAAAGCATGGTAGTGGCTAGAAGAGATTGTTCAAAATAACTTATTAAAAGATGATGAACTTTATGATAAACAAAGAGATTAGAGGGAATATGTTTAGTAAAAAAAACATGACAAGAATAAATATCGATTTAATGAGCAATAATACGTACCTAATAAATGATGATAATAATTATAAAATACTCATATTATATATCCTTAAACAACTTAATAACGATATAAGGAGAAAAATCTACGATATTTTAGTTACTTTTGAGATAATAGAAATAATGGAACAAAGATGGATAGAACTAATTATACCAGATGACATAGATAATTTAGATTTATACGAACTAGATTTATATTCGGATCAATAAAAGCATCTAATCAAAATATGAATACAGAATCATTTGAAAAATGGAGACACACCAAAGAACTAATAGATTTCCAAATATACCTAATAAAACAAAATTTAGATATTTATTTAGAAACAGGAGATACTAAATTTTTAAAATATATGAAAAATAATATAATAAACCTTCAAAAATCACATATAAGAGAAAAACAATTATATGAAGCAACTTTCACATAAAAATAAAAATAACAGTAAATAATGGACTCAACTACAAAAATGGATGAATCTACCCACGACTTAAAAATAATAAGTAACCCCTCAAAATACCAAATATTCTTTAAAGATAAAATATTAATCACTATCATTAAAACAGTTAATCTTAACAGAGATTTACAACAAATTATACTTGATAAAATTATTAATTCTACAGAAGATTTTTGGCCATACGAATCAGATATATATCGAGATATAAACTCAATTAAAAATAATGAATAAAAATACTTCCGCACACATACCACGCACAAGGATACCAATTTTGGAGTCCCTGTGCGCGGTATGTGTGCGGAAGTATTTTTATTCATTATTTTTAATTGAGTTTATATCTGAATATATATTTGATTCGTATGGCCAAAAATCTTCTGTAGAATTAATGATTTTATCAAGTATAATTTGTTGTAAATCTCTGTTAAGATTAACTGTTTTAATGATAGTGATTAATATTTTATTTTTAAAGAATATTTGGTATTTTGTGGGGTTACTTATTATTTTTAAGTCGTGAGTAGATTCATCCATTTTTGTAGTTGAGTCCATTATTTACTGTTATTTTTATTTTTATGTGAAAGTTGCTTCATATAATTGTTTTTCTCTTATATGTGATTTTTGAAGGTTTATTATATTATTTTTCATATATTTTAAAATTTTAGTATCTCCTGTTTCTAAATAAATATCTAAATTTTGTTTTATTAGGTATATTTGGAAATCTATTAGTTCTTTGGTGTGTCTCCATTTTTCAAATGATTCTGTATTCATATTTTGATTAGATGCTTTTATTGATCCGAATATAAATCTAGTTCGTATAAATCTAAATTATCTATGTTATCTGGTATAATTAGTTCTATCCATCTTTGTTCCATTATTTCTATTATCTCAAAAGTAACTAAAATATCGTAGATTTTTCTCCTAATATCGTTATTAAGTTGTTTAAGGATATATAATATGAGTATTTTATAATTATTATCATCATTTATTAGGTACGTATTATTGCTCATTAAATCGATATTTATTCTTGTCATGTTTTTTACTAAACATATTCCCTCTAATCTCTTTGTTTATCATAAAGTTCACATCTTTTAATAAGTTATTTTGAATAATCTCTTCTAGCCACTACCATGCTTTTCTTGCTTCAATCGTTTACCCTAACAGCGCCTCAACTTTGTCTACTCCCCTAAACGGCCTCCTTGCCTACCGGTTTCGACCTTAGGATGGCATAGTCTGGGCTTAACTACTCTCAGCAATATTTAGCCATGGCAAGCTTTCTTAAGATGTTCTTTTATAACAGTACTAAAACATGATAAACAATTATGATATAAAAGAGATTATAAGGAATATAAAAGTTTAGCTATACATGACTATGAATAAGTATACCTGATTTTTTATCTCGTCTAGATGCTCCATAGCTTACTTAAAAGATATATTTTATTTATGTATATGGAAGGTTTTTACAAGTGGGGAATTGAGAGGATTTTTTCTCTGATTTTTTCTGATGCTCGATGCTTCCTCTGATCTTCTCTGATGCCCTTTCCCTTTATCCTCTTACCTCCTTATATAGAAGGAAAAACGACTCTTACTATTTACAAATGACTCTTACTATTCACAAATGACCTTTCATGAACGACCTTTACTGTTCTTGAATGACTCTTACTATTTACTTTACGACTTTTTATAATAAAACAAAAATTATACTATTCCTATTTTTACATCTGTCCCTTATTTTATGACTTTTTTTTACAATACGGTACAAAAACTTAAATAGCTGACAGGGACATTTATCTACTTGACAATGACATCTACCTACTTATGGAAGACAAAACTCTACATTTTTTCTTTTCCTGCTTTCCACGTTTCTTCTTGCTTTTTGTCTTTTTCACGTATCTTCCTTTTTGTCTCTTCTACGTATCTTCTCTTTTCTCCATATTTTTATTCCAGCTGTACATCTGGTATCTCTGTCATATCTCCTCCATTGCATTTTGAACAACGATGATCTGGATATTTATGACTAATTATCTTGCAGTATCTTGTTAATAGATTTTGAGAAATAAATTCATTCTTCAACGCTCTTGTCGTCAGTTTCTCTTCTGGTCTAAGTAATGATAATATCCATTGTTGGACTTCTTCCATATCTGCTTCTCTTACACTTCTTGAATTTGAATAAATCATTAATTGGTCTCTGGCGTAGTAGCTCCATATCGCGTTTCCATTTAAATAATTATCTGGTAGCTCTTGAATAATGGTTGAAATTCCAATAATTCGTTTATTTGCATAGAAATTAGGTATTTCGATCATAGGTATTTCTGGTTGTATTATTATATCGTCTGGTAATATCATGTTTTTTGTCAATCCCAGTTTTACAACTTGGATCATTGGTTTTATCTCGTCATATAATATATCTGCTGGTGCTGTATAAAATTTTACATAGAATAAATTTCCTTTTGTAACTCTTTTGTAGGTTAGAAATGCTTTATGTATTTCTGGTATTCCTTGTAGCTCTTCTCCGTCATATATATATACTGTACTAAGTAGTCCATAATGGTAACATGTTTTGACTAGGTTCGAACTTGTTTTTGGCTGTGCAATAAGTCTATTATATCCCTGTAATTTTTGGGTTATGTAGTCTTGGGTTGAGTCTGTGGTTGTAACTGATCTTGGGTTTAGGTTTAAATATGTCTGGATTCTATATATGTTTTGTATGTAGCTTTGGGACAAATGGTTGTATATCTTTTTCTCTTGGTGTAAACTTGGTTCGTATGTATTTATTTGGGGTGGTGCCATGACTGGTTTTTGTATTTTTTGAGTAAATGGGTTTGTGAACATTGTATTCAAATTGGTATTTTTGTATTGTGGTTTTGTAGGTTGTCCGCTTGTACCTGCACTTGTACCTGCATTATTAGCAAATAAATTGTTTTGGGTTTTTCGGAGTTTCCCAACGTCTCCTTCTAGCTCCGGACGTTTATAGTCTTCCTGGGGACTGCTATCTTTAGCCTTAGACTTCAGATTAACTTCATTAGTCTTTAGCTTTTTTATCTCTTCATCCATACTATCCACTTTAATACAAAGTGTAGTAATGGCTTCGAGTATCTTATCCATTGTATTATCTTCTGGCTCAGTTTGGGTACCTTTGTCTTGATAGGTAGTCTGCAATAACATTTTTGTCAATCCTTATTACCTCAATTGTAAATGTAAAATTTTGTATATTTAATACAAGCCTTCTTATTTCCTTTGTTGTCACCGAGTCTGGTATTTTTCGCGTTATCCACCACTTTACTTGTGTATTATCTGTTCTTACAATAAATTTATTATAAACAATATATGGCTCAAATGCTAATAAACATTTATATAACCCAAATAGTTCTTTTTTATTTATTTCCCATTTTAATTGTGGTTCCGTGTATGATCCCGAATAATATCTACAATGATGTTCAATTTCTTCATTATCATATCTATATTTGAGAATTCCTCCATAACTGTGATCACTAGAATCAGTTTCTACTATGTATGTGAATTGCCTTTTTTTCATTTGGAAAATATAGTTTTGGTAGTTCTTTACATAAATTTTTAATCTTTTTTATATGCATTTTATCTTTTTCTTCAAAATTGTATTCTACATCTTTCTTTAATTTTTTCTGCAGTGGTTTTAAGTTTTCTGCTAATTTAGGGATATATTCTCTTACTTGGTTAACTAATCCTAAAAATGATTGTAGCTTCTTTTTGTGTCAAGTGTCTCATTTAAATTAATTATTTTCTGAACTATATGCGTTTGCATTTTTATTCCATTTTTATCTATTTGTATACCTAAAAATTCTATTTGATTTTTCATTATTTCTGCCTTCTTTTTACTTAAACTAATTCCTGATATTTCTATGATTTGTATAAATTTTTCTAATAATTTTATATGTTCTTCCTCTGTCCTAGAATATAATAGTATATCATCTATGTATATTATGCAATTTTCTAATTGGTTGAAGTAGCTGTCCATAAAATGTTGGTATCTACCTGGTGCGTTTTTATATCCAAAGGGTAATACATTCCATTCGTAAAATCCTTGTGGTACCGTAAATGTTGTTAGTTGCTTAGATTCATCTTCTAATTTTAAATGGTAAAATCCTGATTTGCAGTCAAATTTACTAAAATAGTTATATCCTTGTATTTGTCTGATTTTTAGTATTTTATTTGGTATTGGATAATTATATGTTTTTGTTTTTGCATTTAAATTTCTATAATCTATAACAATTCTGCTTTTTCCTCGTTTTTGTTCACTATGTTTATTAACTATAAATGCTGGACTAGTGTGTTTGCTGTTACTTTCTTGTATATATTTATTGTCTAATAATTCTTGTATATGCATTTTAAATTCTGTTAGGTCCGTAAAATTATATTTTAAAGGTTTTTGCATTATTATACTATTTTCATCTATTAGTTCAATTTTTATTTTTGTTTTTATGTTTTTCCCATCCTTGTAAGGGATTGTCATTATATAGTAGTTCTAATTTATCTTGGAGTAGTTTTATCTTATTTATAGAAAATATGATTATTTCTATTTTATGGTTGCTTGGTGTTATATTTTCTAGTTTTTGGGTAATTTTCTCTCTTCCTTTGATCCATGGTGTTGTTTTTCTTAATTTATTATTTACTCTTTTTGCTCCTACTCTTTGTCCACATGGGGTAGTAAACCACCAATGTGTCTTTGTTATAGTATGTGGGAATAATTTATCTAAGAATGGCATTCCTAGTAATATATCTTTATTTGTAAATTCATAACTATATATTTCTCCTATGGTTAGTAATTTATCCCATATTTGTATTTTTAGATTCCTTGCTTTATGTGTTATCATACTTCCTTCATTGTTAAATCCCGTTACTACTAAGGGTGTTTTCAATTCTTCCCATTTATCTTCTGGTAGACAATTATGTTTACACATGTTAGCTTCTGCTCCTGTATCTATCATAGGTGTATAATATCTATTATAGTATCCTTCTACTATTATTTTGGCAAGTATATATATTTTTGTCATTTATTATGTTAACTTATTATTTTATCATATTAAGGTTCTTTTGATTACTACCTTTTTATTTTCATAACTTATTGTTAATTGCTTATCTTCTAGGTTATATGTTTAACTTTTTCTAACCACTTTGCTCCTAGCGTGATATTTTTATCTCCTTGATATATTTTGAAATTTATTAATATTGGTATTCCTCCAATAATTAATTCTTTTTCGGTTGTTTCTTCAATTTTTCTTAATGCTTTTGGTAATTTCGAACTTTGTTGTTCATTCGTTATTATTTCTTTTTCTGGTATTAATTCTCTTGCAATATAATTTTCTTCTTGTCCTGTATTTATTAATATTAAATATTTCCTTTGATCCATTAATCCTGTTATATAGTAATGATATGGTTTTATTTCTTCTATTAATTTTGGTGGAGTTACATAACTTATCCTTCTTGATGTACTCATTCTTGATGATGTTTCTGGTATTTCATTACCTGTTCGTTTTGACGTTTCTATTCTTTCCTTTACTATTTCTAAGTCTTCTTCGATGTCCATTTCTGCATAACTATAATCATTATTATCTATAACTGATACTATTCTTTCAAACGGATTTTCTATTTTAATTCTATTTATTTTATTTCTAGCTGTTATTTTATGTTTTGTTGTAAGGATGTATAAGTTTTTACATCTTGCCGTAAATATTTTACTTCCTGGTGCTAGTTCTATTCCCGATATTTTTCAGTATAAAACTAATGATCTATCTATATTTTTATCATCTATTGCTACTGAATAATTTGCACTTATTATGAATTTAAATTTTTGGTATATTAGATTACCTTTTACTGCACTTATTACACTTTTTTCTATAGGTTGTATAATTCTATCATCCGCTAAATATATTTCTATAGGGGTATCTATTCCTTCTCTAAAACATGCTTTTATTAGTATTTCTGTTCCTCCTAAATGTACGTATTTTATTGGATTTTTTGCTTTTATATCTTGTATTTCTTTATTTAGTACTTTTTTATTTAAGATTGGCTTTACCTTTAATGTATTTACAATCTATTATATGTTCTCTTTGGCTTATTACATAATATTCTTCTTTTTGTCTTTTAAACCAATTTTTTATTGTTGGTACCTCTAATATTTTATCTATGCTTAGATCTAATTCTTTTCCCTTTATTTGTTCAAATATATTGGTGTCAAATATTATTTTTTGTTCTGAGGATTGTTCATCTTGGTGTTCTTCTTGTTGTATTATCCGTACATCTTTTTCAGTCATAATTTTCTTCTTCAGATTCTTCTATATTATTATTTATATCGTTTTCGCTTTCGTTTTCTGATAATTCATTTTCTGACAATTCATACATACTGTATTCACTCCCTAATTCATAATCTATATATTCTATTTGTGTATATTTATCATCTCCTATTATTATTTCAGTAATTTGTTTTTTCTTTGGATTTTTTGGTAATTTGCAATCTCTAGCTAAGTGTCCTAGTTTTCCACAATTGTAACAAGTACATTCCGTTAATTTTTTCTTTGTTTTATATGGTTTTTTATATTTGTAATTTTTTACATAATATCTTCTTCTTGGTTTTTTATACTTATATTTTGATTTATATGGTTTATATTTACTACTATATCTTTTTATTTTCTTATGTTTTTTATAATATTTTATCTGTGCATCCGAATTGGGGTGCTGTTCTATCTTTACAACATGCTAAATTTCTTACTAATATTTTATTCATTTTAATATTTTCTTTGTATTTTTCACATAATTCCATAAACCAATTTTGTAAAAATTTATTCGAGCTCCTAGAGTATCTACTAATTCTGCTTCATTCCAATTTTTTATTATTTTTGAACTAAAAGGTTCTGGTAATTTAGTAAAATATAATTTTCTTATTTCTTTACTTTCATCTGGATTATATGTTCCTTTGTAATAATAGTTTTTAAATGCACAAGTATATTCATCTAGATAGCACATATTACATATTGCTAATTTTGACATTAAATTTCTGTTTATAATTTTTTCTTTATTTTGTTCTTCTATTTCCGTCGTCATACTACCAAATTCATTTCTTATTGCTATTTCATATTTAAATAATATTTCTGTAGCTGTTGTGGCATCTGTTCCATCGTATTTTTTATCACTTCTTAATGTTTCTAGACTTTCGTTTGTTAAATTTTGTAACCATAATTTTACCGTTCCTATGAGTGTTCTTTCTATATATCCTGGTGTTTCAGCTATTGATATTTTATTGTCTATTAATTGTTTTGAGATATATCCTGTCCATAATTGAATTGTTTTATTTATATCTACTATACAATCTAGATCTAAAAAATTATTTTGTTCAGTTATCTGCCTTGGTGTCCATTTCTTATTCGGCCTTTTTTCCCATAACGTTTTATTTTTATCATATGAATTATAGTCTGTCCTATAGTAGCTTGGATTTAATTGCTTTGGATTCTTTACTCCTGATATACTTGGTTTATCATCAGTGCTCATATCTCCTGTATTTATTTCTGGATTTATTTTTGCTTTTTCCATTTTTTCTATTAGTTCGGTATATGTTTCACTTGTTTCCGAATAGTTTTCTCCTAGATCATTATCATTATCACTTTCTTCACTTATTTCGTCTATGCTTATTTTTGGTAGATTGTCTTGTTCTTCTTCTAATTGTAATTTAAATTTTTCTATTTCATTTGTCAGTTTTAACTCTTGTTCCTCTTCTCTACGTTTTTCTTTTTCTTTTTGCTTATTTGCATATAATTGTTTTAGCACTTCTAATTCTTTTTCTAGTTCTATTATTTTAGTGTTTTTTTTTATTCGTTGTATTTTTTTTTGTTTGTTGTTGTATTTTTTCAATTTCTCGTTTCCTATCTATTTCTTCATTTTCTTTTGTTATTCTAACCATTGCGGTTAATTTATCTTCTAATTTTACCGTTTCTTTTTCTAGCATTAAATTTAGATTATCTCCTATTTTTTATATCTTCTTCCTAAATTAGAAAATACTATTGTTATCTTTAATCCTTCCGGATTTACATATGTTTTTTCTTCTAATGCAAATTCTTCTTTATTCATTTATAAATTATGTTGGTATTTATATTCTAGACTGTCTATTTGTAATTGTAATTCTAATATAACTCTTCTTTGTGCTAATAGGGATTTATGGCAAACTCCTGCAAATATATTAGCGTTTAGTCTATTTTGTCTATGTTTTAATTCTTGTCTTTTTACTATAATCATTTCATTAAGCTTTTGTCTGTGTTTGTTATTGTTATTAGTCATTGTTTCTTTAAGTATTTAATGTATTTATATTCTGTTTTAGATATGGTATTAATTAATTTATTTAATTTGTTATTATCAGTTTTTGTAATACTGAGTTGTTTATATTCCGGGTATAAGCTCTTTAATTTTCTTCTCAATTTTCTTATCTTCTTACTAATAACTCCTATATGCTAATTCTTACTAATAACTCCTATATGCTCTGATACCATTTTTGGAGTCCCTGTGCGCGGTATGTGTGCGGAAGTATTTTTATTCATTATTTTTAATTGAGTCTATATCTGAATATGTATCTGATTCGTATGGCCAAAAATCTTCTGTAGAATTAATGATTTTATCAAGTATAATTTGTTGTAAATCTCTGTTAAGATTAACTGTTTTAATATAGTGATTAATATTTTATTCTTAAAAAATATTTGGTATTTTGAGGGGTTACTTATTATTTTTAAGTCGTGGGTAGATTCATCCATTTTTGTAGTTGAGTCCATTATTTACTGTTATTTTTATTTTTATGTGAGAAAGTTGCTTCATATAATTGTTTTTCTCTTATATGTGATTTTTGAAGGTTTATTATATTATTTTTCATATATTTTAAAAATTCAGTATCTCTTGTTTCTAAATAAATATCTAAATTTTGTCTTATTAGGTATATTTGGAAATCTATTAGTTCTTTGGTATGTCTCCATTTTTCAAATGATTCTGTATTCATATTTTGATTAGATGCTTTTATTGATCCGAATATAAATCTAGTTCATATAAATCTAAATTATCTATGTCATCTGGTATAATTAGTTCTATCCATCTTTGTTCCATTATTTCTATCATCTCAAAAGTAACTAAAATATCGTAAATTTTTCTCCTAATATCGTTATTAAGTTGTTTAAGGATATATAATATGAGTATTTTATAATTATTATCATCATTTATTACGTACGTATTATTACTCATTAAATTGATATTTATTCTTGTCATGTTTTTTACTAAACATATTCCCTCTAATCTCTTTGTTTATCATAAGGTTTATCATTTTTTAATAAGTTATTTTGAACAATCTCTTCTAGCCACTACCATGCTTTTCTTGCTTCAATCGTTTACCCTAACAGCGCCTCAACTTTGTCTACTCCCCTAAACGGCCTCCTTGCCTACCGGTTTCGACCTTAGGATGGCATAGTCTGGGCTTAACTACTCTCAGCAATATTTAGCCATGACAAGCCTTCTTAAGATGTTCTTTATAACAGTACTAAAACATGATAAACAATTATGATATAAAATAGATTATAAGGAATATAAAAGTTTAGCTATACATGACTATGAATAAGTATACCTGATTTTTTAGCTCGTCTAGATGCTCCATAGCTTACTTAAAAGATATATTTTATTTATGTATATGGAAAGTTTACAAGTGAGGAATTGAGAGGTGAGGGATTTTCTCTGATTTTTTCTGATGCTCGATGATGTTCTGATCTTCTCTGATGCCCTTTCCCTTCATCCTCTTACCTCCTTATATAGAAGGAAAAACGACTCTTACTATTTACAAATGACTCTTACTATTCACAAATGACCTTTCATGAACGACCTTTACTGTTCATGAATGACTCTTACTATTTACTTTACGACTTTTTATAATAAAACAAAAATTATACTATTCCTATTTTTACATCTGTCCCTTATTTTATGACTTTTTTTACAATACGGTACAAAAACTTAAATAGCTGATAGGGACATTTATCTATTTGACAATGACATCTACCTACTTATGAAAGAAAAACTCTACATTTTTTCTTTTCCTGCTTTCCACGTATCTTCTTGCTTTTCGTCTTTTTCACGTATCTTCCTTTTTGTCTCTTCTACGTATCTTCTCTTTTCACCATATTTTTATTCCAGCTGTACATCTGGTATCTCTGTCATATCTCCTCCATTGCATTTTCAACAACGATGATCTGGATATTTATGACTAATTATCTTACAGTATCTTGTTAATAGATTTTGAGAAATAAATTCATTCTTCAATGCCCTTGTCGTCGGTTTTTCTTCTGGTCTAAGTAATGATAATATCCATTGTTGGACTTCTTCCATATCTGCTTCTCTTACACTTCTTGAATTTGAATAAATCATTAATTGGTCTCTCTGGCGTAGTAGCTCCATATCGCGTTTCCATTTAAATAATTATCTGCTAGCTCTTGAATAATGGTTGAAATTCCAATAATTCGTTTGTTTGCATAGAAATTGGGTATTTCGATCATAGGTATTTCTGGTTGTGTTATTATATCGTCTGGTAATATCATGTTTTTTGTCAATCCTAGTTTACAACTTGGATCACTGGTTTTATCTCGTCATATAATATCTCTGCTGGTGCTGTATAAAATTTCACATAGAATAAATTTCCTTTTGTAACTCTTTTGTAGGTTAGAAATGCTTGGTGTATTTCTGGTATTCCTTGTAGCTCTTCTCCGTCATATGTATATACTGTACTAAGTAGTCCATAATGGTAACATGTTTTGACTAGGTTCGAATTTGTCTTTGGCTGTGCGATAAGTCTGTTATATCCTTGTAATTTTTGGGTTATGTAGTCTTGGGCTGGGTCTGTAGTTGTAACTGATCTTGGGTTTAGGTTTAAATATGTCTGGATTCTATATATGTTTTGTATGTAGCTTTGGGACAAATGGTTGTATATCTTTTTCTCTTGGTGTAAACTTGCTGCGTATGTATTTATTTGGGGAGGTGCCATGACTGGTTTTTGTATTTTTTGAGTAAATGGGTTTGTGAACATTGTATTTAAATTGGTATTTTTGTATTGTGGTTTTGTAGGTTGTCCGCTTGTACCTGCACTTGTACCTGCATTATTAGCAAATAAATTGTTTTGGGTTTTTCAGAGTTTCCCAACGTCTCCTTCTAGCTCCGGATGTTTATAGTCTTCCTGGGGACTGCTATCTTTAGCCTTAGACTTCAGATTTACTTCATTAGTCTTTAGCTTTTTTATCTCTTCATGCATACTATCCACTTTAGTACAAAGTGTAGTAATGACTTCGAGTATCTTATTCATTGTATTATCTTCTGGCTCAGTTTGGATACCTTTGTCTTGATAGGTAGTCTGCAATGACATTTTTGTCAGTCCTTATTACCTCAATTGTAAATGTAAAATTTTGTATATTTAATACAAGCCTTCTTATTTCCTTCGTTGTCACCGAGTCTGGTATTTTCGCGTTATCCACCACTTTACTTGCGTATTATCTGTTCTTATAATAAATTTATTATAAACAATATATGGCTCAAATGCTAACAAACATTTATATAATCCAAATAGTTCTTTTCTATTTATTTTCCATTTTAATTGTGGTGCCGTGTATGATCCCGAATAATACCTACAATGATGTTCAATTTCTTCATTATCATATCTATATTTGAGAATTCCTCCATAACTATGATCACTGGAATCAGTTTCTACTATGTATGTGAATTACCTTTTTTCATTTGGAAAATATAGTTTTGGTAGTTCTTTACACAAATTTTTAATCTTTTTTATATGCATTTTATCTTTTTCGTCAAAATGGTATTCTACATTTTTCTTTAATTTTTTCTGCAGTGGTTTAAGTTTTCTGCTAATTTAGGGATATATTCTCTTACTTGGTTAACTAATCCTAAAAATGATTGTAGCTTCTTTTTTTGTGTCAAGTGTCTCATTTAAATTAATTATTTTTTGTACTATATGCGTTTGCATTTTTATTCCATTTTTATCTATTTGTATACCTAAAAATTCTATTTGATTTTTCATTATTTCTGCCTTCTTTTTACTTAAACTAATTCCTGATATTTCTATGATGTGTATAAATTTTTCTAATAATTTTATATGTTCTTCCTCTGTCCTAGAATATAATAGTATATCATCTATGTATATTATGCAATTTTCTAATTGGTTGAAGTAGCTTTCCATAAAATGTTGGTATCTACCTGGTGCGTTTTTATATCCAAAGGGTAGTACATTCCATTCGTAAAATCCTTGTGGTACCGTAAATGCTGTTAGTTGCTTAGATTCATCTTCTAATTTTAAATGATAAAATCCTGATTTGCAGTCAAATTTACTAAAATAGTTATATCCTTGTATTTGTCTGATTTTTAGTATTTTATTTGGTATTGGATAATTATATGTTTTTATTTTTGCATTTAAATTTCTATAATCTATAACCATTCTGCTTTTTCCTCGTTTTTGTTCACTATGTTTATTTACTATAAATGCTAGACTAGTGTGTTTGCTATTACTTTCTTGTATATATTTATTGTCTAATAATTCTTGTATGTGCATTTTAAATTCTGTTAGGTCCGTAAAATTGTATTTTAAAGGTTTTTGCATTATTATACTATTTTCATCTATTAGTTCAATTTTTATCTTTGTTTTATGTTTTTCCCATCCTTGTAAGGGATTATCATTATATAGTAATTCTAATTTATCTTGGAGTAGTTTTATCTTATTTATAGAAAATATGATTATTTCTATTTTATGGTTGCTTGGTGTTATATTTTCTAGTTTTTGGGTAATTTTCTCACTTTCTTTGATCCATGGTGTTGTTTTTCTTAATTTATTATTTACTCTTTTTGCTCCTACTCTTTGTCTACATGGGGTAGTAAACCACCAATGTGTCTTTGTTATAGTATGTGGGAATAATTTATCTAAGAATGGCATTCCTAGCAATATATCTTTATTTGTAAATTCATAACTATATATTTCTTCTATGGTTAGTATTTTATCCCATATTTGTATTTTTAGATTCCTTGCTTTGTGTGTTATCATACTTCCTTCATTGTTAAATCCCGTTACTACTAAGGGTGTTTTCAATTCTTCCCATTTATCTTCTGGTAGACAATTATGTTTACACATGTTAGCTTCTGCTCCTGTATCCATCATAGGTGTATAATATCTATTATAGTATCCTTCTACTATTATCTTGGCAAGTATATATATTTTTGTCATTTATTATGTTAACTTATTATTTTATCATATTAAGGTTCTTTTGATTACTACCTTTTTATTTTCATAACTTATTGTTAATTGCTTATCTTCTAGGTTATATGGTTTAACTTTTTCTAACCACTTTGCTCCTAGGGTGATATTTTTATCTCCTTGATATATTTTGAAATTTATTAATATTGGTATTCCTCCAATAATTAATTCTTTTTCGGTTGTTTCTTCAATTTTTCTTAATGCTTTTGGTAATTCCGAATTTTGTTGTTCATTTGTTATTATTTCTTTTTCTGATATTAATTCTCTTGCAATATAATTTTCTTGTTGTCCTGTATTTATTAATATTAAATATTTCCTTTGGTCCATTAATCCTGTTATATAGTAATGATATGGTTTTATTTCTTCTATTAATTTTGGTGGAGTTACATAACTTATCCTTCTTGATGTACTCATTCTTGATGATGTTTCTGGTATTTCATTACCTGTTCGTTTTGACGTTTCTATTCTTTCCTTTACTATTTCTAAGTCTTCTTCGATGTCCATTTCTGCATAACTATAATCATTATTATCTATAACTGATACTATTCTTTCGAACGGGTTTTCTATTTTAATTCTATTTATTTTATTTCTAGCTGTTATTTTATGTTTTGTTGTAAGGATGTATAAGATTTTACATCTTGCCGTAAATATCTTACTTCCTGGTGCTAGTTCTATTCCCGACATTTTCCAGTATAAAACTAATGATCTATCTATATTTTTATCATCTATTGCTACTGAATAATTTGCACTTATTATGAATTTAAATTTTTGGTATATTAGATTACCTTTTACTGCACTTATTACACTTTTTTCTATAGGTTGTATAATTCTATCATCCGCTAAATATATTTCTATAGGGGTATCTATTCCTTCTCTAAAACATGCTTTTATTAGTATTTCTGTTCCTCCTAAATGTACGTATTTTATTGGATTTTTTGCTTTTATATCTTGTATTTCTTTATTTAGTACTTTTTTATTCAAGATTGGTATTCTAGCTTTACCTTTAATGTATTTACAATCTATTATATGTTCTCTTTGGCTTATTACATAATATTCTTCTTTTTGTCTTTTAAACCAATTTTTTATTGTTGGTACCTCTAATATTTTATCTATGCTTAGATCTAATTCTTTTCCCTTTATTTGTTCAAATATATTGGTGTCAAATATTATTTTTTGTTCTGAGGATTGTTCATCTTGGTGTTCTTCTTGTTGTATTATCCTTATATCTTTTTCAGTCATAATTTTCTTCTTCCGATTCTTCTATATTATTATTTATATCGGTTTCGCTTTCGTTTTCTGATAATTCATTTTCTGATAATTCATATATACTGTCTTCACTCTCTAATTCATAATCTATATATTCCATTTGTGTATATTTATCATCTCCTATTATTATTTCAGTAATTTGTTTTTTCTTTGGATTTTTTGGTAATTTGCAATCTCTAGCTAAGTGTCCTAGTTTTCCACAATTATAACAAGTACATTCCGTTAATTTTTTCTTTGTTTTATATGGTTTTTTATATTTGTAATTTTTTATATAATATCTTCTTCTTGGTTTTTTATACTTATATTTTGATTTATATGGTTTATATTTACTACTATATCTTTTTATTTTCTTATGTTTTTTATAATATTTATCTGTGCATTCGAATTGGGGTGCTGTTCTATCTTTACAACATGCTAAATTTTTTACTAATATTTTATTCATTTTAATATTTTCTTTGTATTTTTCACATAATTCCATAAACCAATTTTGTAAAAATTTTATTCGACCTCCTAGAGTATCTACTAATTCTGCTTCATTCCAATTTTTTTATTATTTTTGAACTAAAAGGTTCTGGTAATTTAGTAAAATATAATTTTCTTATTTCTTTACTTTCATCTGGATTATATGTTCCTTTGTAATAATAGTTTTTAAATGCACAAGTATATTCATCTAGATAGCACATGTTACATATTGCTAATTTTGACATTAAATTTCTGTTTATAATTTTTTCTTTATTTTGTTCTTCTATTTCCGTCGTCATACTACCAAATTCATTTCTTATTGCTATTTTGTCACGACCCGATTTCTCGGTCATGATGGCACCTACAACCCCCGGTAGGTGAACCAATCCCTGTAGCCCAGAACAGCTAGTAATGGGCTACTATCTAACAAATAAGAGAACAAGATGAATAAAATAGATAACAAGTATATAAATATATACAAATGCGGAAAACTAAACCAAACCCCAAGACCTGGTATCATAATACAGAGCCAAACTACATACATGGAGTGAAAACTATCCAAAAGAATATATACAGATGTCCCTGAATGGTAATAGAGTACATGAAGCAAAAGATAAACTAAAGCTAAGCTCCGATCGCCAAGAGCCCACCTTCAGCCTGAAGTAGTCTCCAACAGATCTCCAAGCACGAATCACAACGATCTAGCGGCGATGGCCCACGCTAGGATCTGCACCCAAAGATGCAGGGGTAGGGGTGAGCACCAAATGCGAAGCATAAGGTACCCAGTAGGTATCATAGGCCGACTGGGCACATATAAGATAAAACGCAGTAATAGACAGAATAGAAGCAAGTAGTCACAGAAATCAACGAAAGGTACACAGGAACTAGCCCAGAGGGAAATCAACAGAACCACAGATGAGGCTAGTAAGCACAATATACACACCAAAGGCACAGGTGAAAGTAAGAAACAACGCACCTGGGATCCTTGCAACAACAGTGTATACAAAATAAGTTTACGAAATGGACGGTATACCGGTAACCTCAAGTGCAAGAAGAAGGGAGAAAGAATAATAATAGGCATGCTCAAGACATGAATCAATACTCAACTAATCATATCAACCTCAAATCCAGAAACTAACACCCTAGCAGTACCAATCTCATACTTATCCATAATAGAGAACCATTCTGTAAATAAATAGCAAAGGTCTACCTACAGTCCCTCGGCCGCCCATACAATCGAGGAACACAAACAAGTGAAAACAAACCCTCCGGCATCCCATACTACCGGAGCGTACAATCAGCAAACAGCAACCAAGGGTGGAACCTCGAACCATGAATGATATGATGCATGAAGATCTCAAGTGCCATAGTATCTCTGTATGTACCTCCTCCGGCGCCGATCCAGCCCAGCAGGTAGGTTCCATGGAAGGACTCTGCCCGTATACCTCTACTCCCCTGTATACCCCTCTTCTGGCACACGCAACCCGTAGCCCCTGGCCCGGATAGCAAGGTCCATGGAGGTCCCCGACCCCATACCAAAACTCAGTATCAGAACATGTATCAAGATAGAGACCCAGTCTCGATATCAAGATATAGAACCAGTCTCGAGTATGCATGCCCAGACCCTGTCCAGGACTAAAAATAGTAGGAAAATATCTCAAAAACCCCTCCAAGGGTGCCCGGGCATCGCCGGGTCTAAACAGTAAAAAGTCATCTCATGTGCTCGGTCCAACCGAGGCTAAAAAAATCATCTCAAGTAGCAAGAAATTCAACTAGCACTCCGGCCCTGCCGAGTCTAGTGATAATAGTAAAACTGATGATTTTAACCCACAAGTGAAATCAACCATTTCCAAATCATTTCCATCAAAAACGGCCCCCCGGGCCATGCAAGGTTTAGAAAACAGTGTCAGTAGGCCCAAAGCCAAAACCACTGTAAAACATCGATAAAACCTCTTTATATGCATGGAAATGATATGATCACACACAACAATAGCTGCCCAACAGCTTACAATCAACCTACCGACCCTGCACAGGCCACAGCTACTCAGCAAGCATAACCAGCCTAGAAGGATAATTCTATGCCCGGGACTCGCGGACATTCCCAAAATCCCACCTTCTATGTTCCAGAGTCAACAAGGCCTCGCAGGACCACAAGGGTAAATAAAATATATCCGCAAATACTACAAACAACGGAGGAATAAAAATAGCGGACATGAATAAAGCGGTCAAGGTCTGTGGTACCAACCTAATAAACCAACCCAAGGATGCCCATTGATACAATTTTATTTTATATATACGGAGTCTGGGGAAATTAAATCGTAACCTACCTGTCGTCCGACGACAAGCTGCTGGAACAACGATGTCCAAGCTCGAACCACTCCGAGAAAATCCAAAACTAAATCGGAATCGGATTCGAATTTGGGACGGAATAACTTGACGTAGATAATTAATTTTCTACAACAAATTTAATTTAACCACAACATTAATTGGTCCCACCAATTCCCCTGGAGCAGCTATGTAAGTGATGTGCTTGTTGAGAAAGAATGAAATCCCTCTTCCAGGAACTATGTTTAATATATATTACATACTGTACATTAAGTTAGGTTGGTGATTCACACTAGGAGTGACACCACACCAATTAGTGGGCTGCTGGCCACTCTCTCCACCTCCACGTGTTGTGGAGGTGGCAGTATTTAATATTTTTCAGCCCGGTATGTATGTATTCGGGTATTACGTAAATTCGTGATAAAAGAAATATAGTATTTTAAATATACCATAATTATTAAAAAATCATTTCCAATAAAACCTACTATATTATAATAATAATTTTCAACATAATTAAATTTACTATCTCCGTTAAAATATTATGGAGTATAAAAACTTTATAAAATAAATACTTAAACCATTAAAATATTTTGAAAAGGCAATACTAATATAGAATTTACCAAATTCAACTTTTAAATAATTATTTCAAATACACGCACGATGCTAATGAAGTTCTTAAGTTTAGGCTCGTAATTCGCCTACGCACGATTTTGATATTCAAGAATTATCTCGGGATCCTCCCTTATATTTTATTACTGTTTCGGAACTGAAATGGCATTTTAAAACGTAAAATTGAAGCTTAAATCGGGTTAAACCCGACCCGATTCGCGACCCGGTTCGCAACCCGTTTTCTGCCAGACAGTCCGCGGTAAAACAGTCATAACTCTTTGCTCCGAGATTATTTGGACGTGCGTTTTGTGCGTTGGAAACTAGACTCGTAGACCTTCGATTTGGTATTTCGGGGGACTTCTAACTCTTTATATATTGGGAGAAAATCCCCGAGACATTTGACCCAAAGTTCAGGAAATTTGTTAAAGGTCTTACGATATCTTTTGTCGATTTGCTTGACTTCAAAACTTAAACGTGGAAATGACCGGAAGGGTCATTACATCATCCACTACTAAAAAGGGCTTTCGTCCTCGAAAGTCAAGGTCAAGGGGGTACCTGAAGTCTAAAATAGCTGCGGATACTGAACCCGCATATCTCTCTCGGTCTCCCAGGTAGCCTCCTCGACTGGACGGTGCCTCCACTGAACCTTAACAACCGGGATCTCTCGAGATCTCAATCTCCTGACATCTCTGGCCAAAATAGCTGTCGGCTCCTCAACAAAGGCTAAACCCTCATCCAACTGAACTGAATCCCACTGCAATACATGAGACTCATCTGGTACATACCGACGCAGCATCGAAACATGAAATACAGGATGTATAGCTGAAAACATCGGAGGTAAGGCTAACTGATAGGCAACGCTACCAACCCTCTGCAGAATCTCAAACGGCCCAATGTACCTGGGGCTAAGCTTGCCCCGCCTACCAAATCTCATCACGCCCTTCATGGGCGATACACGGAGAAACACCAAGTCACCGACGCTAAACTCCAAGGCACGAAGCCTACGATCCGCATAACTCTTCTGTCTGCTCTGAGCTGCCCGAAGTCTGTCCTGAATCACTCGGACACGGTCTAAGGAATCTCGAAGCAAATCTGTGCTCTGTGGCCCAACACTGAAACCATCAAACCAACCTACCGGTGATCTGCAACGCCTGCCATACAAAGCCTCAAAAGGTGCCATGCCGATACTCGAATGGAAGCTGTTATTATAAGCAAACTCTGCCAAGGGAACAAACTGATCCCATGAACCTCCAAAGTCGAGAACACAGGCCCGAAGCATGTCCTCCAAAATCTGAATAGTCCTCTCGGACTGGCCATCTGTCTGAGGGTGGAAAGCGGTACTAAGATGAACCTCTGTACCCAAATCTCGCTGAATAGCCCTCCAGAACTGAGATGTGAACTGAGTGCCGCGGTCTGAAATGATAGAAGCTGGGACCCCGTGCAACCGAACAATCTCACGAAGGTAGATCTGAGCTAACCTCTCTGCTCCATAGGAAGTCTGAACTGGCAAGAAATGTGCTGACTTAGTCAGCCTATCAACAATCACCCATATGGAATCAAACCCATGAGAAGTACGAGGCAAACCAACAACGAAGTCCATAGTAATCCCTTCCCACTTCCACTCAGGGATGGGAAGTCGCTGCATCAAACCACCAGGTCTCATGTGCTCGAACTTAACCTGCTGACAGTTCAAGCACCGAGATACAAACTCCGCTATATCCCGCTTCATACCACTCCACCAGTAAAGCTGCCTCAAGTCTCTATACATCTTCGCTGTGCCAGGGTGAATGGAATATCTAGTACAATGTGCCTCACGAAGTATCAACTGAATCAAATCACTAACCCTCGGGACACAAAGGCGACTATCATACCTCAGAACCCCATCTGAATCTAGAGTAGCCCGACTGATCTCACCCTGAACAACCCGATCACGAAGGTCACACAACTGCTGATCCTCAAACTGACGGCTCTGAATCTGATCAATCAAGGTAGAACGAACCTCAATGCTGGCGAGAACTCTGCTAGGATCCGACAAGTCAAGCCTAACCAGACGGTTAGCCAAGGACTGGATGTCCAAGGCCAACGGCCGCTCTGAAACTGAAAGAGAAGCTAGGCTACCCATACTCACTGCCCTTCCGGCTCAAGGCATCCGCTACCACGTTGCCTTGCCCGGATGATACAGAATAGTGAAGTCATAGTCCTTCAGTAACTCGACCCATCTCCTCTGCCTCGAGTTCAACTCCCGCTGACTCGTGATATACTGAAGACTACGGTGATCGGTGAAGATATCACAGTGAACTCCGTATAAATAATGCCTCCAGATCTTGAGCGCGAAAACTACCGCCGCCAACTCTAAGTCATGAGTGGGGTAGTTGCGCTCGTGAACCTTCAGCTGCCTCGACGCATAGGCTACTACTCGACCCTGCTGCATCAACACGCAACCAAGACCAATCCCAGAAGCATCACAATACACGGAAAAGCTCTGACCCTCAACTGGCAAAGTCAGAACTGGAGCTGAAGTCAATAAGGCCTTAAGCCTCTGGAAGCTATCCTCACACTGATCCGACCACTGAAATGGGACATCCTTCCTAGTCAGCATAGTCAAGGGTTCTGCTATGGAAGAAAACCCCTCAAAAAACCGTCTGTAGTAACCCGCTAACCCAATAAAGCTGCGAACCTCAGTAACAGTAGTTAGGTCTAGGCCACTCACAAACCCGCTGTGAAATCTTTCCCGGATCAAACCCTAATCCCATCCTTAGACCACCACGTGCCCTAGGGAATGCAACTGACTTCAAAGCCATAACATCACAACTTGAGGGAACTTGGCATAAAGCCGATGATCTCTCAAAGTCTGTGAGGTATAACCCTCAAGCTGCTGCTCATCTCTACTACGCGAGTATACCAGGATGTCGTCTATAAAAACTATCACAAATGAGTCCAAATACGGGCCAAGAACCCTGTGCATCAAGTTCATAAAGGCTGCGGGGGCATTAGTCAACCCAAAAGACATCACCAGGAACTCATAATGGCCATAACGTGTCCTGAATGCTGTCTTAGGGATGTCCTCCGCCCTAATCCTCAACCGGTGGTAGCCAGACCTCATATCAATCTTCGAAAACACGACTGAACCCTGAAGCTGGTCAAACAAATCATCAATCCTTGGCATCGGATACCTATTCTTCACTGTCACCCTATTCAGCTGCCGATAATCAATACACATGCGCATCGACCCATCCTTCTTCTTCACGAAGAGAACAGGAGCACCCCAAGGTGACACACTAGGCCTAATAAACACCTTAGCTAACAGATCCTGGAGCTGCTCGTTAAGCTCCCTCAACTTAGCAGGAGCCATACGGTAAGGAGAAATAGAGATGGGCCTAGTGCCCGGCTCTAACTCAATAGCAAAATCAATATCTCTCTCAGGTGGAAGGCCTAGCAGGTCGGTAGGAAATACATCGAGGAAGTCTCTAACCACAGGAACAGACTCAGGAGAAGTGGGGTCAACACTAACATCTCGGACAAATGCTAGATAAGCTAAACACCCACGGGCAATCAACTTCCTAGCTCGAAGACAAGAGATGATCCCAGATGGTGCATGGCTAACAGAACCCTGCCACACAACCGGGGATACACCGGGCACAGCTATGGTAATGGTCGTGGCATAACAATCCAAAACCACACGGTGAGGGGATAACCAGTCCATGCCCAGTATCACATCAAAATCTAGCATATCAAGAATCATCAAGTCTCCCCAAGTCTCTGAGTCACCAATAGATAACACACAGGATCTCACAATCCGATCCACTACTAAAGAATCTCCTACTGGGGTCGAAACAGAAACAGGAACAGATAATGGCTCACTAGCCAACCCCAAACAAGGCACAAAGTAGGCAGATGCATATGAACAAGTGGATCCAGGATCAAATAAAGCCATAGCAGACTGATGGCACACATAAATCGTACCTGTAATCACAGCATCTGAGGCATCTGCCTCTGGTCTCCTAGGGACCGCGTAAAACTGACGACGACCTCCACCTGCCCGACCGCCATCCCTACCACCTTCTCTACCGCGTGGTGCACCACCTCTAATCTGACGACCACCCCCTCTAGCCGGGGGCTGAACTGCCCGTAAAGGCTCGGCTAACTGAACTGTACCCTGCTGAGGGCATTCTTTAGCAAAATGACCCATCGCACCATAAGTGAAATAAGCCCCTGACGGCCTACTCAGTCGAGATGAACCAGCAGATCCCGTATGACCACCACGACCTGATACCCCAGAAACAATACCCCTCGAAGACTGGCCGCTATAGCCCTGATGGCTGCCCTGACCCTGCTCGAACTGGGCACTACCGCAAGTCTGAAGGGAAGCCTGAACCGGTCGGCTGGACTGACCCTGGTACTGCTGTGGCTGATAACTCCGGCTCCACTGGCCAGGACCTCTACCACCATATCTGGAACCGCTATAGACACCCTGATGTCGAGGCCTCTTATCCCTGGACCCCTGATCATGTCACTGTAAGTCCTCCACAGTGCGGGCATAGTCTACAATAGCCTGGAATGACCGACCACTGGCAATCAATATCTCAGCTGCCTGCCTTATCTCTGGCCTCAAACCCCATACAAATCTGCGAATCCTATCAGCCTCAGTAGGAATGATCATAGCTCTGAACAGTGCTAGCTGATGAAAATGGGTCTCATACTCCGAGATAGTCGTAGACCCCTGCACAAGGTGAGTAAACTGCTCCCTGCGACGCTCCCGATCACTCTGGGGTAGGAACTTGGCCATAAAGGCCTCGTAAAACTCAGACCAGGTCAACGGAGGTGACGATGGTGGTCTACAAGCAACCTGGGCCCTCCACCATAACTTCGCTGGGCCCTCTAACTGATAGGTAGTATAACCAACCCCGTGAGTCTCCAACAAACCCAAATGATGCAACATCTCCTCACAGGTAGTAATAAAGTCATGTGGATCCTACCCAGAAGTACCCGCAAACCTCGGAGGTGCTGACCTCAAAAACCTACCCAACGCCTTCTGCTCTGACTCTGTCATAGCTGGGCGAGGAGCAAGAGGCTGTGCAATAGATGGAACCAGAATAACCTCCGCATGAGGAGCCATAGTAGCAGGCTGCGCTCCTGAGCTCTGTGCACCCAGGGCTGCCCCCTGAGCGGATGTTTGCGCTACCTCAGAAGGCCGCTCTCCAATCACACCCAAAAGCTGTAATAGTAATCCCCGAATATCTGGAGATGGAGCTGCGGCTGGAGCTGGCACAGAAGTGGGCACTGGAGCTGGTACTGGTGCTGGAGCTGGTACTGGCGCTGGAGCTGGTGGTACCTGGGCTGCCCCCTGATCCATATGCTGCTCGGGCTCTATCTCCACGCTAGCAGCTCTAGCAGGTGCCACTGATCTAGGGCGTCCTCGACCCCTAGCTGGATTGGGAGGCTCATCTTCGCGTGATGCCGATGATCTCGTACGAACCATCTACGGAAGGATGAAGTAGAATAAATGAGATTTCCAGAAACTTCAAGGGTTGTACGCACGACACAGAAGCAATGAAAGAGTCGAATTCAAAAAATGCCACTGTAGCCTCCCAAAGATTGAGTACGGACGTCTCCGCCCCGATCCGCAGGACTCTACTAGACATTGGCTCCTATACCGATGACACCGGTGAACCTAAAGCTCTGATACCAAGCTGTCACGACCCAATTTCTTGGTCATGATGGCACCTACAACCCCCGGTAAGTGAACCAACCCCCGTAGCCCAGAACAGTTAGTAATGGGCTACTATCTAGCAAATAAGGGAACAAGACGAATAAAATAGATAACATGGATATAAATATATACATATGCGGAAACTAAACCAAACCCAAGACCTGGTATCATAGTACAGAGCCAAACTACATACATGGAGTGCAAATAAACCAAAACTATATATACAGATGTCTCTGAATGGTAATAGAGTACATGAAGCAAAAGATAAACTAAAGCTAAGCTCCGATCGCGAAGAGCTCACCCTCAGCCTGAAGTAGTCCTCAACAGATCTCCAAGCACGAATCGCAGCGACCTAACGGCGATGGCCCATGCTAGGATCTGCACCCAAAGATGCAGGGGGTAGGGGTGAGCACCAAATGCGAAGCATAAGGTATCCAGTAGGTATCATAGGCCGACTGGGCACATATAAGGTAAAAGTGTAGTAATAGACAGAATAGAAGCAATCAGTCACATAAATCAACGAAAGGTACACAGGAACTAGCCCAGAGGGAAATCAACAGAACCACATGTGAGGCTAGTAAGCAGAATATACACACCATAGGAACAGGTGAAAGTAAGAAACAACGCACCTAGGGTCCTTGCAATAACAGTGTATACAAAATAAGTTTACGAAATGGACGGTATACTGGTAACCTCAAGTGTAAGAAGAAGAGAGAAAGAGTAATAATAGGCATGCTCAGAGACATGAATCAAACTCAACTAATCATACCAATCTCATACTTATCCATAATAGAGAACAATTCTGTAAGTAAAAAGCAAAAATCTACCTACAGTCCCCCGGCCGCCCTTACAACCGAGGAACACAAACAAGTGAAAACAAACCCTCCGGCATCCCATACTACCGGAGCGTACAATCAGCAAACAGCAAACAAGGGTGGAGCCTCAAACAATGAATGATATGATGCATGAAGATCTCAAGTGCCATGGTATCCCTGTATGTACCTCCTTCGGCGCCGATCCGGCCCAGCAGGTAGGTTCCATGGAAGGACTCTGCCTGTATACCTCTACTCCACCGTATACCCCTCCACCGGCACATGCAGCCCGTAGCCCCTGGCCCGGATGGCAAGGTCCATGGAGGTCCCAGACCCTATACTAAAACTCAGTATCAAAACATGTCGTCCGGAAGCAAGTCCGGTATCAAGATAGAGACCCAGTCTCGATATCAAGATAGAGACCCAGTCTCGAATATGCACGCCCAGACCCTGTCCAGGACTAAAAATAGTAGGAAAATATCTCAAAAAAAAACCCCTCCAAGGGTGCCCGGGAGTAACCGGGTCTAAATAGTAAAAAGTCATCTCAGGTGCTCGGTCCGACCGAGGCTAAAAATCATCTCAAGTAACAAGAAAACTCAACTAGCACCCCGGCCCAGCCGAGTCTAGCGATAATTGTAAAACTGATGATTTTAAACATAATTTTACTTTCTTGCCCAAAAATCTCCACAAGTGAAATCAACCATTTCCAAATCATTTCCATCAAAAACGGGGCCCCCGGGCCATGCAAGGTTTAGAAAACAGTGCCAGTAGGCCCGAAGCCAAAACCACAGTAAAACACGGATAAAACCTCTTTATATGCATGGAAATGGTATGATCACACACAATAGCTGCCCCGCAGCTCACAATCAACCTATCGACCCTGCACAGGCCCACAGCTACTCAGCAAGCATAACTAGCCTAGAAGGATAATTCTATGCCCGGGACTCGCGGACATTCCTAAAATCCCACCTTCTATGTTCCAGAGTCAACAAGGCCTCACAGGACCACAAGGGTAAATAAAATATAATGGCAAATACTACAAGCAATGGAGGAACAAAAGTAGGCGGACATGAATAAAGCGGTCAAGGTCTGTGGTACCAACCTAATAAACCAACCCAAGGATGCCCATTAATATAATTTTATTTTATATATACGGAGTCTAGGGAAAATAAACCGTAACCTACCTGTCGTCCGACGACAAGATGCTAGAACAACGATGTCCAAGCTCGAACCACTCTGAGAAAATCCAAAACTAAATCGGAATCGGATTTGGGCTTGAATAACTTGACGTAGATAATTGATTTTCTACAACAAATTTAATATAACCACAACACTAAATTGGTTCCACCAATTCCCTTCTCTGTAAGCGTATATAGAATCAACGTGAACACCATATGATGAATGCAAATTAATGTTGAAGGAAGTGATACGCATGTTGACAGCAATTCCATTTTGCAATTTGTTGAATAAAACACAAGTGCATGCTGCCAACCAAATGCCACCACTTAGTGATTTACTAGGTGGCCCTCTTCCTCCACTTCCACGTGGAAGTGGAGGTGCCAACACATAAGTTAATTTTATCCCGTTATGTAAATATTCGGGTATTGCATAAATTCGTGGTATAATAAATATAATATTTTAAATATACCATAATTGATAGAAAATCATTTCCAATAAAACCTACTATATTATAATAATAATTTTCAACATAGCTAAATTTACTATCACCGTTAAAATACTACAATGTATAAAAACTTTATAAAATAAATACATATACAATTATATCATAACAAAATATTTTTCATAAGCCTTTAAAATATTTTGAAAAGGCAATAATACTATAATTTTTACCAAATTCAACTTTTAAATAAAATATTTTCAAATACGCACGATTTCAATACTCAAGAATTCTCTCGGGATCCTCCCTTATTTTTTATAACTATTTCAGAACTGAAATGGCGTCTTAAAACGTGAAGTCGAGGCTTAAATTGAGTTTAACCCGACCCGGATCGCGACCCGGTTCGCAACCCATTTTCTGCCAGACAGTCCGCGGTAAAACAATCATAACTTTTTACTCCGAGATCATTTGGACGCGAGGTTTTATGCGTTGGAAACTAGACTTGTAGACCTTCGATTTGGTATTTCGGGGGACTTCTAACTCTTTATATATTGAGAGAAAAGCCCTAATACATTTGACCCAAAGTTCAGAAAATTTGTTAAAGGTCTTACGATATCTTTTGTCAATTTGCTTGACTTCAAAACTTAAACGTGGAAATGACCCGAAGGGTCATTACACGTAGTGTCTAAGGATGGGATTAGGGTTGATCAGGGAAAGATTTCAGCAGTTTGTGAGTGGCCTAGACCTACTACTGTTACTGAGGTTCGCAGCTTTATTGGGTGAGCAGGTTATTACAGACGGTTCGTTGAGGGATTTTCTTCCATAGCAGCACCCTTGCTATGCTGACTAGGAAGGATATCCCATTTCAGTGGTCGGATCAGTGTGAGGATAGCTTCCAGAGGCTTAAGGCCTTATTGACTTCAGTTCCAGTTTTGACTTTGCCGGTTGAGGGTCAGAGCTTCTCCGTGTATTGTGATGCTTCTGGGGTTGGTCTTGGTTGTGTGTTGATGTAGCAGGGTCGAGTAATAGCATATGCGTCGAGGCAGTTGAAGGTTCACGAGCGTAACTACCCCACTCATGACTTAGAGTTAGAGCGGTAGTTTTCGCGCTCAAGATCTGGAGGCATTACTTATATGGAGTTCACTGTGATATCTTCACCGATCACCGTAGTCTTCAGTATATCACGAGTCAGCGGGAGTTGAACTCGAGACAGAGGAGATGGGTAGAGTTACTGAAGGACTATGACTTCACTATTCTGTATCATCCGGGCAAAGCAAACGTGGTAGCGAATGCCTTGAGTCAGAAGACAGTGAGTATGGGTAGCCTAGCTTCTCTTTCAGTTTCAGAGCGACCGTTGGCCTTGGACATTTAGTCCTTGGTTAACCGTCTGGTTAGGCTTGACTTGTCGGATCCTAGCAGAGTTCTCGCCAGTGTTGAGGTTCGTTCTACTTTGATTGATCAGATTCAGAGCTGTCAATTTGAGGATCAGCAGTTGTGTGACCTTCGTGATCGGGTTGTTCAGGGTGAGACCAGTCGGGCTACTCTAGATTCAGATGGGGTTCTGAGGTTTGATAGTCGCCTTTGTGTTCCGAGGATTAGTGATTTGATTCAGTTGATACTTCACGAGTTACATTGTACTAGATACTCCATTCACCCTGGCACAACAAAGATGTATAGAGACTTGAGGCAGCTTTACTGGTGGAGTGGTATGAAGTGGGATATAGCGGATTTTGTATCTCGGTGCTTGAACTGCCAGTAGGTTAAGTTCGAGCACATGAGACCTGGTGGTTTGATGCAGCGACTTCCCATTCCTGAGTGGAAGTAGGAAGGGATTACTATGGACTTTGTTGTTGGTTTGCCCCGTACTTCTCATAGGTTTGATTCCATATGGGTGATTGTTGATAGGCTGACTAAGTCAGCACATTTCTTGCCAGTTCAGACTTCTTATGGCGCAGAGAGGTTAGCTCAGATCTAACTTCGTGAGATTGTTCGGTTGCATGGGGTCCCAGCTTCTATCATTTTAGACCGCGGCACTCAGTTCACATCTCAGTTCTGGAGGGCTATTCAGCGAGATTTGGGTACAGAGGTTCATCTCAGTACCGCTTTCCACCCTCAGACAGATGGTCAGTCCGAGAGGACCATTCAGATTTTGGAGGACATGCTTCGAGCCTGTGTTCTTGACTTTGGAGGTTCTTGGGATCAGTTTGTTCCCTTTGCAGAGTTTGCTTATAATAACAGCTTCCATTCGAGTATCGGCATGGCACCTTTTGAGGCTTTGTATGGCAGGCGTTGCAGATCACCGGTAGGTTGGTTTGATGGTTTTAGTGCTGGGCCACAGAGCATAGATTCGCTTCGAGATTCCTTATACCGAGTCCGAGTGATTCAGGACAGACTTCGGGCAGCTCAGAGCAGGCAAAAAAGTTATGCTGATCGTAGGCTTCGTGCCTTTGAGTTTAGTGTCGGTGACTTGGTGTTTCTCCGTGTATCGCCCATGAAGGGCGTGATGAGATTTGGTAGGCGGGGCAAGCTTAGCCCCAGATACATTGGGCCGTTTGAGATTCTTCAGAGGGTTGGTAGCGTTGCCTATCAGTTAGCCTTGCCTCCGATGTTTTCAGCTATACATCCTGTATTCCATGTTTCGATGTTGCGTCGGTATGTCTCAGATGAGTCTCATGTGTTGCAGTGGGATTCAGTTCAGTTGGGTGAGGATTTAGCCTTTGTTGAGGAGCCGGCAGCTATTTTGGCCAAAGATGTCAGGAGATTGAGGTCTCGAGAGATCCCGGTTGTTAAGGTTCAGTGGAGGCACCGTCTAGTCGAGGAGGCTACCTGGGAGACCGAGAGAGATATGCGGGATCAGTATCCGCAGCTATTTTAGCCTTCAGGTACCCCCTTGACCTTGACTTTCGAGGACGAAAGCCCTTTTTAGTAGTGGATGATGTAATGACCCTTCCGGTCATTTCCACGTATAAGTTTGAAGTCAAGAAAATTGACAAAAGTTATCGTAAGTTCTTTAACAAATTTCCTGAACTTTGGGTAAAATGTCTCTGGGCTTTTCTCTCAATATATAAAGAGTTAAAAGTCCCCCAAAATACTAAATCGAAGGTCTACGAGTCTAGTTTCCTACGCAAAAAACTCACGTCCAACTGATCTCGGAGTAAAAAGTTATGATTGTTTTACCGCGGACTGTCTGGCAGAAAACGGCTTGCGAACCGGGTCGCGAACCGGGTCGGGTTAAACTCGATTTAAACCTCAACTTCACATTTTAAAACGCCATTTCAGTTTCGAAACAGTGATAAAACATAAGGGAGGATCCCAAGAGAATTCTTGAGTATCAAAATCGGGCGTTGGTGAATTACGAGCCTAAGCCTAATAACTTTATTAGCATCGCGCGTGTATTTGAGAATATTTTATTTAAAAGTTGAATTTGGTAAAAATTATATTATTATTGCCTTTTCAAAATGTTTTAAAGGTTTATGAAAAATATTTTGTTACGATATAATTGTATATGTATTTATTTTATAAAGTTTTTATACATTGTAATATTTTAACGGTGATAGTAAATTTAGTGATGTTGAAATTTATTATAATAATATAGTAGGTTTTATTTGAAATGATTTTCTATTAATTATGGTATATTCAAAAAGTTATTTATATTTTACCATGAATTTATGCAATACCCGAGTATATATATAATGGGATAAAATACTTTGGTGTGACACCCCACTTACACGTGGAGCTGTGGCAAATGAATACTAATGATGAGTATTACATAGGTGGTGAGTTGTCTGTTAGTATAGTTACTATATAATTAACTTAAGCATTAGAAAGAAAAGAAGTTGCTTTGTATTTATCTTAATTAGCTTCTAAATCACTTTTTTTATATTCCTTCATGAGGTTTCTATGTACTGTAAGCATGCTTCATATAAATATATGTACGCATATGTTAAAGAAGAGTTATCGTGGCGCTATATTTTGATCTTCGGAAGAAAATCAATTATCTACGTCAAGTTATTCCATCCCAAATCTGATTCCGATTTAGTTTTGGATTTTCTTGGAGTGGTTCGAGCTTGGACATCGTTGTTCTAGCAGCTTGTCGTCGGACGACAGGTAGGTTACAGTTTATTTTCCCTACACTCCGCATATATAGAATAAAATTGTATTAATGAGCATCCTTGGGTTGGTTTATTAGGTTTGTACCACAGACCTCGACCGCTTTATTCATGTCCGCCTACTTTTGTTCCTCCGTTGCTTGTAGTATTTGCCGATATATTTTATTTACCCTTGTGGTACTGTGAGGCCTTGTTGACTCTAGAACATAGAAGGTGGGATTTTGGGAATGTCCGCGAGTCCCGGGCATAAAATTATCCTTCTAGGCTGGTTATGCTTGCTGAGTAGATGTGGGCCTGTGCAGGGTCGATAGAATGATTGTGAGCTGCTGGGCAGCTATTGTGTGTGATCATACCATTTCCATGCATAATAGAGGTTTTATCCATGTTTTACTATGGTTTTGTCTTCGGGCCTACTAGCACTATTTTCTAAACCTTGCATGGCCCGGGGGGGCCGTTTATGATGGAAATGATTTGGAAATGGTTGATTTAGCTTGTGAATATTCCTGGATAAAAGGAAGTAAAATTATGTTTTAAATCACCAGTTTTACGATTCACGCTAGACTCGGCAGGGACGGGGTGCTAGTTGAGTTTTCTTGCTACTTGAGATGATTTTAGCCTCGGTCGGACCGAGCACCTGAGATGACTTTTTACTGTTTAGACCAGGTTACGCCCGGACACCCTTGGAGGGGTTTTTGAGACATTTTCCTACTACTTTAGTCCTGGACAGGGTCTGGGCATTGCATATTCGAGACTGGGTCTCCATCCTGATACCGGACTTGCTTCCTGACGACATGTTCTGATACTGAGTTTTAGTATGGGGTCTGGGACCTCCATGGACCTTGCTATCCGGGCCAGGGGCTACGGGCTGCGTGTGCCGGAGGAGGGTATATGGTGGAGTAGAGGTATACGGGCAGTGTCCTTCCATGGAACCTACCTGCTGGGCCGGATCGGCGCCGGAGGAGGTATATACAGATATTCCATTTCACTTGAGACCTTCATGCATCATATCATTCATTGTTTGAGGCTCTACCCTTGTTTGTTGTTTGCTGATTGTACGCTCCGGTAGTATGGGATGCCGGAGGGTTTGTTTTCACTTGTTTGTGTTCCTCGGTTGTATGGGCGGCCGGGGGACTGTAGGTAGACTTTTGCTATTTACTTACAGAGTTGTTCTCTATTATGGATAAGTATGGGATTGGTATGATTAGTTGAGTTTGATTCATGTCTCTGAGCATGCCTATCATTACTCTTCCTCTCTTCTTCTTACACTTGAGGTTACCGGTATACCGTCCATTTCGTAAACTTATGTATATACATTGTTATTGCAAGGACCCCTGGTGCATTGTTTCTTACTTTCACCTGTGCCTATGGTGTGTATATTCTGCTTACTAGCCTCACATGTGGTTCTGTTGATTTCCCTCTGGCTAGTTCCTGTGTACCTTTCGTTGAATTCTGTGACTTCTTTCTTCTATTCTGTCTATTACTACGCTTTTATCTTATATGTGCCCAGTCGGCCTATGATACCTACTGGGTACCTTATGCTTCGCATTTGGTGCTCACCCCTACCTCCTGCATCTTTGGGTGCAGATCCTAGCGTGGGCCATCGCCGTTAGATCATTGTGATTCGTGCTTGGAGATCTGTTGGGGACTACTTCAGGCTGAGGGTGAGCTCTTGGCGATCGGAGCTTAGCTTTAGTTTATCTTTTGCTTCATGTACTCTATTACCATTCAGAGACATCTGTATATATTATTTAGGATTATTTGCACTCCATGTAAGTAGTTTGGGCTCTATACTATGATACCAGGTCTTGAGGTTTGGTTTAGTTTTCGCATATGTATATATTTATATCCCTGTTATCTATTTTATTTGTCTTGTTCCCTTATTTGCTAGATAGTAGCCCATTACTAACTGTTCTGGGCTATGGGGATTGGTTCACCTACCGGGGGTTGTAGGTGCCATCATGACCGAGAAATTGGGTCGTGACAGTTTGTTGTCACTTGTATGTGTTCCTCGAGTGTATGGGCACCTGTTGGGACTATAGGTAGTCTTATTATTATTTCTTTATGAAATTGGTCCATAGTATGGTTCCATTCGAGTTCTTAGTCGAGGTTCTGCATATGGGAGTTGTTTAGTATATGCTTCTGGTTTACTTCATGGATACACTTGGATTATTGGCATGACTTAGTTGTTAGAATTGGTTTTCAAGCATGAGTTCGTGTTATTGCTTTCCTTTCTTCCCTTTTCTACTTGAGGTTACTGGTATACCTCCTATTTCTAAAACTCTCTTTATATATATTGTTATTGCGAGGATCCCAGGTGCGTTATTTATTTATTTCACCTGTGTCTGTGAGATGTATATTTCTTTTAGCTTGCCTAGTATGTTGTTTTCTTCTTGTATACTTCCATGCTAGCTTCCGTGAACCTATTCATTTCTTTTGTGACTACTTGCTTCTTTTCTGCTATATTATTGCTCTTATATCTTATATACGCCCAATCGGCCAATGATACCTACTGGGTAATAGTTGCTTAGCAATTGATGCTCATACTACACTTTGCATCTTTCTGGTGCAAATCCTAGTGTGGGCCATCACTGCTGATCCATTGGAGACTCATGCAGGCTAATCTTTTGGACTATCCAAGCCTGAGGGGTGAGCTCTTAACGGCAGGAGCTTAGCTTTTAGTTCAACTTTTGTATTATGTACTTTATTACTATTCAAAGACATATGTATATATGCTTTTGGATCCTTTGTACTTTGTTGATGTAGTTCCAGCTCTTATACTATGATACCAGGTTTTAGGTGTGGTTTAGCTTTCGCTTATAAATTTTGTTGCTTATTTCCTTATCTTATTTCCCTTGCTTCTACTTATTTTATGCTTTCTCCGCTTGTTTGTTGGCTAGTGACCATTACTAACCATTTTGGGCTACGGGGATTGGTTTTCCTACTAAGGGATTGTAGGTGTCATCATGACCTAGAAATCGGGTCATGACAGCTTGGTATCAGAGGCTATGTTCACTGGTGTCATCGTTATAGGAGCCAACGCCTAGTAGAGTCCTGCGGATCAGGGCAGAGACATCTGTACTCAATATTTGGGAGGCTACAGTGGCATCTTAGGAAATATGATTCTCTTATTTCTTTTGTATGGTGTGTATTATCCTTGGTGATTTTCTGAAATCTCACTTGTTCTATTTCATTCTCCCGCAGATGGTTCGTACGAGATCGTCGACATCAGGCGAAGGGGCCTTCGACTCCATCACCCCCAACTCTACCTATCATGCCCCGAGGCTACCGCTAGATGCAACACGGTGCTTAGTGTCACAAGTTACCCCAAGATAACCCATGGCATGGCATATCTATACAATTTCAATTAAAACATGCACTGTACGGAAGCTAAAAACAATTTAACGTCTGAAGTGGGGAAAAGGCCAAAGTGTCTGAATATATACAATATATAAGTGAGTATAATGGAGTCTGAAAACAACACTAACAGCTCAAGCTGAATCTAGTCTATGTCTAAAAGCATCTAAATGATATGTGCTACTGGGACATGCCCCATCTAAATTTAACCAAAATTGAAACTAAGAAGTAAATACTGAAAGTAAAGCAGGTCCATCATCCTTGAACTATGAGAACTCACCACTAGAGCTGCTGAGTACGGACTGGGAGTTGAGATAAGCGTGGTCTGGAGGATGAGTGCATGAACCTACATCATGAAATAATGTAACACAAATGTATACGTTAGTACTTTGAATGTATTGAGCATGCGAGATATAGGCTAAATTGAACAACACAATAACTAAACATGGAAATATGTATACTGAAGCATAAACTGAGAAGTAAGTTGAGATGCAATTACCAAATAAATATCATGAGTATATCACATGTTGAACTGTATAACTAAATATAGGGTCAATGCAACATGAGTCTGACTGTGGGAGATACCATTAACCGATATACCTCAAGTAGAGCTAACTATGGGGCCCATCTATAACCCTGGATGAGAGGGTGTTCATACCTTGCGAAGGGTACGAACAAGTCTGACGTGGATCCACTAAATCGATGTCCATAAGGGACAAAGGTAACCAACCTAATTTGACAGTTGGCCCTTTTCTGCACTACGGTGGCGCTGTAGTTCTGGGAATTAGGGACTGCTACTAAAGGTCTCAGCCTAAACTGTCAGCTAAGCCTTCATCCCCTCGTCCTCTCGGTACTAAGTCTACTCCCAACTAAATATAAGCAGTAATGCAACTGTAATACTGGATATCTCAAAATATTGATAAACAAATGAGAATGCAACATACTATATTTAAATATATGGCATTCGAATTCTGAACATTATTGTATGACTAATCTGCCTAAAAAGCACAATTCACAAATTTTAGGAATTAACACAAGCTAGGGTTTCTGGGTCTTATACATAAACTATACTAAATCTCCAAGAAACGTGTAGTTAGTATCATAGAAATTATAACAGCTGAATTACAATGAATTCCTAAGATTTAGGAACCCTAGGTCTGAACAATTCATGGAGAAGTCAAAGAACTGACTGAATTCTATGATCCTAATGGGTGAAAGGAACCCACTAGTGAAATTTTACATACCTGGTGAAGAAACTACAGAGAAATCGTTTGGATTTTTTATGGGCTAAGCTTGAAACTGTCGCATCTTTCTCTTCTTTTCTTTCTCAGACTGATGATTTTAGGAGAATAGAGGTTTTTGGTAGTTATTGACTAATTAATTAGGCTTAGAGTAGTCAAAACATCGTAGCTTAGGCTTTAAAAGAGGTAGGAAAAGTTTGGAATACCCCTAGGAAATTTAAAAGAACTCTGCTGAAAATCGCGACTCAGGGATGACGACTTGGTTGACAGACCATAGTCCTAGACGACGGGTTGTCAACTGAGTTGTGGTCTTGGCTAGGGGTCTTGGGGGTTCTGTTATATGAGGGAACCACGACTGCACATGATAGATCGTACTCTTGAGTGACTGTTCGTTATGTGGCTCGTGGTTCCTGGTACTTTAGCCTGGATGGAGGATTCCATGAGTCAAAGAATGTACTGTGGTTCTCAACTATGGTCCCTTTCTTGACTCATGGTTTCTGGAACAAGGGTTAAGGGTCTTTGAGGTTCTGGTCCCACGAGTCTACAAGATGTATCGTGGTCCTGAATGATGGTTCATCGTGTGACTCATGGTTACTGAGCCCTGGGCTGATGGTCTTCTAATTAGGGGAAACCGCGAGTGTCAGGATGGAAATGTGGTTCTAAACTACGGTCCGTGATCCCGTCCATAGTTCTGAGGGAGGAAATTGGTACTTATCTGATCTTTAGATCTACGAGTCAAATGATGGCTTGTAGTCCTGGACTACGGTCCATGGTATGACTCGTGATTCATAGGACTCAAACTATGGGTCTATTGGAAAATGGGAACTAAAGTTGAGATGATGGACTGTGGTTCCAATCTACGGTCCGTGATCTTAACTGTGGTTCCTAGAAACTTAAATTATTTTCTGAAATTTCATTTTCTTCTAGTTTTTCTGAGCTAAGTCTAGGCTTGGAAGTTGTGGGGTGTTACAATATCTTCCCCTTGGGATAATTTGTCCTTGAATGAAGACTAAACAGGCTGAGTTTTGAGGGAAAGAGCTGCAATCCTTACCACGAGTGCTGGGAGCTAATATCTAACTAAACTTAGTCTTATGAATATGCAAATATGCTGAAATGCAAGGATAACTGAGGGATCAAGGTACTGAGACTGAATTACACAAGACTAAACTGAGAAACTTGTGAGGAACTATTACCTCAAGCTGAAACTGAATCGGAAGGAAAGAGGTGAGGATACTTCGCCATCATGGTTGCTTCTGCTTCCCAAGTAGCTCCCTCTACGGGCTGATTCCTCCACAAAACCTTTACTGAGGCGATTTCATTATTTCTCAACCTACGAACCTGACGATCAAGAATCTCAATAGGAAACTCCTTATAGGTGAGGCTATCCTTCACAGCTACACTATCTAAAGGTACTATCGATGCTGGATGACCCACACACTTCTTCGATAAGAAAATGTGAAAGACTGGATGAACCGCTGCTAGTTCTGCTGGCAACTCTAACTCATAAGCCACCTTACCAACCTTTTTTAGGATTCTGTAAGGACCTACATACCTGGTACTGATCTTCCCTCTTTTGCCAAATCTCATCACCCCCTTCATGGGTGACAATTTCAGGAAAACCCAATCATCGATCTTGAACTCTAAGTCCCTTCTCCTCACATCTGCATAGGACTTCTGATGACTCTGAGCTATTTTTAATCTTTCTCTGATAAGTTGAACTTTCTCCATACCCTCAAGAACTGAATCTAGCCCAATCAAAGTTGTTTCACCTACTTCGAACTAACCAACCGGTGACCTACATCTACGCCCATAAAACGCTTCATAAGGGGCCATATGAATACTGGAATGGAAGCTATTGTTATAGGCAAACTCTATGAGAGGTAGGTGATCATCCCAAATACCCTTGAAATCGATCACACAAGATTTCAGCATGTCCTCCAAGGTCTGAATGGTACGCTTGGCCTGACCATCCGTCAGAGGATGAAAAGTTATGCTAAGATTCACATGAGTACCAAGACCTTTCTAAAATGATCTCCAGAAATGAGATGTAAACTGGGGACCTCTATCTAAGATAATAGATAAGGGGACCCCGTGTAACCTGACTATCTCACTGATATAGAGTCCGGCATAGTCCTCTACTAAATCTGTAGTCTTGACAGCCAAGAAGCGAGCTGACTTAGTGACTCAGTCCACTATCACCCAGATGGAGTCATGCTGTCTGCGAGTAGAAGGTAAACCCATAATGAAATCCATGTTTACCACTTCCTATTTCCAAGTAGGAATGGTAATCTCCTGAGTCACACCTCCTGGTTTCTGATGTTCTACTTTAACCTGCTAACAGTTGGGAAACTTAGCCACAAAATTTGCGATGTTCCTCTTCATGCCGTTCCACCAATAGACTTTTCGTAGATCATGGTACATCTTAGTTGCACCAAGATGAATAGAATATCTAGAATTATAGGCTTTTGTAAGGATCTGCTGCCTCAACTTCCCCACATTAGGTACACATAAACGCCCCTAGTGACGAAGAACACCATCTCCCCCTTGGAAGAAAACCCCAACTCTCTGCTAATGAACTTCACCCTTCAACTGAAGCAATATAGGGTCACTATCCTGTTTCTCCTTAACTTTCACTACTAATAAAGATTTGGATCCATTCTGGACTATCACACCACCATCAGATGTGTCCATAAGGCAGACTCCTAAGTGAGAAAGTCGGTGAACATCTCTAGCTAATTCTTTCTTCTCTTCCTGAATATGTGACACGCTACCCATAGATAGTCTACTGAGGACATCAGCCACTACATTGGCCTTACCCGGATGGTAGAGCATATTCATGTCATAATCTTTGAGGAACTCAAGCCATCTCCTCTGACGAAGATTCAACTCTTTCTGGGTGAACACGTATTGTAGGCTCTTATGATCTGTGAACACACCAATATGGACACCATGTAAGTAATTTCTCCAAATCTTTAGGGCAAACGCAACAGCTGCAAGCTCGAGGTCATGAGTCGGGTAGTTCCTCTCATAGACCTTAAGCTATTTGGAAGAATAAGCTATGACCTTACCCTGCTGCATCAAAACGCAACCCAGGACAACTCTAGATGCATCATAATAAACCACATAGCCATCTAAACCCTCTAGTAGAGTCAAAATAGGAGATGTAGTCAACCTGGTCTTCAGTTCTAGGAAACTCTTCTCATACTCATCTTACCACTGGAACTTGATTTTTTTCTGAGTCAACTTGGTAAATGGGGTGGCTATGGATGAAAATCCTTCAACAAACCTCCTATAGTACCCATCCAAACCTAAGAAACTTTTGATATCACTCAGAGAGGTGGGTCTGGGCCAGTGCTTTACTTCCTCAATTTTCTGAGAATCCACTCGGATCCCTTCATTGGATACCACGTGACAAAGGAAAGCGACATACTACAACCAAAATTCACATTTTATAAACTTGGCAAACAACTGAGGGTCTTTGAGATTCTACATAATCAGATGATTTGCATGCTCCTCCTCATTTCGAGAATAATCAAGGATATCATCAATGAAGACAATGACGAACAAGTCAAAATAAGGTTTGAACACCCTGTTCATTAAGTCCATGAAAGTTGTAGGAGCATTGGTTAGTCCAAAAGACATAACAACAAATTCATAGTGACCATACCGAGTCCTGAAGGTTGTCTTCAGGATGTCACTATCTCTGACTCTGAGGTGATGATAGACGGATCTAAGGTTTATTTTAGAAAAGAAGCTAGCACCCTAAATGTGGTCGAATAAGTCATCAATCCTAGGGATGGGATATTTATTCTTTATTGTGACTTTGTTCAAGTGACAGTAGGCCATGCACATCCTGAGAGAACCATCTTTCTTACATACGAATAACATTGGAGCAGCCCATGAAGAGATGTTGGGTCTGATGAAGCCCTTATCTAGGAGCTCTTTCAACTGCTCCTTCAATTCCTAAGCTCAACTGGAGCCATTCTGTAAAGAGGAATCAAAATAGGCTGGGTATCTTGATGGAGGTCTATTCTGAAGTTTATTTTCCGCTCAGGAAGAACTCCGAGAAGATCTTCTTGAATACTTTTGGAAAGTCACTTACTACTGGAACTGACTCGAGAGTTGGGTTTCAGAGTTTGAAACCTTGACCCGAACAAGATGATAGATATACCCTTTGGAAATTATTTTTCTAGCCTTAAGGTAGGAGATGAAATGACCTACATGCACTAAGTTACTTCCCTTCCATTCTAAGACTAGCTCATTTGGAAACTAAAACCGAACGATCCTAGTTCTACAATTGACTGAGGCATAACAGGAATGTAACCAATCTATGCCTAGAATGATATCAAAAATCAATCATTTCTAATTCTACAAGATCTGCTGAGGTGACTTTCTGGTAAACTTTGACAAGGCAATTTTTGTATACCTGTCTGCCTATAATTGGGTCACCAACTGAAGTAGATACTTAGAAGGGTTCTGGGATTATTTTTGGACTGACACCAAAGTTTATTGCTATATAAGGAGTTACAAAAGAAAGTGTAGACCCTGGGTCTAACAATGCATAAACATCTAAATTGAAGACTTGTAATACACCCGTAACCATATCAGGCGAGCCCTCCTGATCCTACTGAGCCTGAAGACTATACAACCTATTCTGGTGCTGACCTCCACCTTTACCAGATGAGGCACCCTGCTGAGTGGGGCGACCTGCTGAAGCTGCTATAGAACTATCCTGATTCTGTGGGCGAACATCATTGCCCTTTTGAGAAGTCGTTGGACAATCCTAATCATATGTCCTAGCTTACCTCAACCAAAGCAATTTCCACTCCCTGCCATAAAATCACCTTGGTGGTTTCTACTACACTTCTTTCATACTGGATGAGTGCGTCTACTAGTAACTGTACCCTAGGACTTAGAGCCAGATGCTCTATCCCGTCGATTCTTCTTGAACTTTGGCACGGGGGCACTAGCAAAATATGGAGCTGGAGTTGAAGTCTTCTGACAGAATTGAGAGTGGTTTCCACCCTCTGACCTCTGGTGAGAGTAGCTAAAGTCACCGGTCCTAGCCCTCTTACTATCTCCTCCCCTTTCCTTGATTTTCTCCTCCTCAATTTGTTGAGCATAAGTAACCAACCTGGAGATGTCCATTTACTTAATAAGCATAGCAGTATTTCACGATTTGACCATATCATCAGACACACCAAACACAAACTTGCTCATACAAGCTCTAAAGTCGGCTACTATCACTGGAGCATACTTGAATTGCTGTGTGAACTTGAGAGAATAATCCTCAACACTTATGTCATTCTGCATCAGGTTAATGAATTCCATAACCTTGGATTCCCTAAGATCTAGTGGGAAAAACCTGTCCAAAAAAGCAGTCTTGAAAAGGTTGCAACTCACTGGACCTGTATTTGTACTACGAGATTCCTTCCACTACTGGTACCAAGTGTAGGCCATTCCCTTCAATTGATAGGCGGACAAATCAGGACCCTCGATTGGAGTGACACCCATACTGGCTGTCACCTTGTGAATGTCATCCAAAAACTCTTATAGATCCTCTTATGACTTAGACCCATGAAATTCTAGTGGGTTCATCAGAGTGAAGTCCCAGAATCTAGCAGCAGCAATGTTAGTCTGAGGTGGAGCTGGTTCTGCAAGCTGTTGATTGACCTGAGTTGTCATGGACTGAGCAAGCACTTTGAAAGCAGCCCTAAATTTGGCATGCATGACTTGCTCATTCAATGGGTCTGCTAGAGTTGCTGGCTGATTCTTAGCGTTAGCTTTTCTGGGAGGCATTTTCTTAAATGCAAAGAGCATGAGTTAGAATAGAAGGAGATTAAAAATAGATTATACTCTATAGCATGAGCTGGAAAATAAAGAAGGGAAGTTGTTCCTAATAAAGTCTCACAGATCCTCCCCAATAAGTGTGGCGCTCTTCACACCTATGAAGAAGACTATACTTGATGCAATTTTCAGACACCCTAGGACACTTAAACCTGATGCTCTAATACAAAGTTTGTCATGCCCTGAGGCTACCCCCTAGATGGAACATGGTGCTTAGTGTCACAAGTGACCCCAAGATAACCAATGGCATGGCATATCTATACAATTTCAATTAAAACTTGCAAAATACGAAAGCTAAAAACAATTTAATGTCTAAAGTGGGGAAAAACCCAAAGTGTCTGAACATATAAAATATATAAGTGAGTATTATGGAGTCTGAAAACAATACTAACAACTCAAGCTGAATCTAGTCTATGTATGAAAGTCCTAACTGATATGAGATATTGGGACATGCCCACAACTAACTCTAACCAAAACTGAAACTGAGAAGTAAATACTGAAAGTAAAGCATGTGCATCATCCTCGAACTATGAGGACGCACCACTGGAGCTGCTAAGTATGGACTGGGAGTCAAGCTAAGCATGGTCTGGATGTTGAGCACCTAAACCTACATCATAAAATGATATAACACAAAAGTATGTGTCAGTACTTTGAATATACTAAGAATGCGAGATATGGGCTAAACTGAACAACACAATAACTGAACATAGAAATATGTATACTGAAGAATAAACTGAGAAGTAAGCTAAGATCCAATGACCAAATAAATATCATGAGTATATCACATGGTGAATTGAATAATTTAATATAGGGTCAATGCAAAATGAGTCTGACTGTGGGAGATACCATTAATCGACATACCCCAATTAGAGCTAACTATGTAGCCAACCTGTAACCCTGTAATGGGAGGGTGTTCATACCTTTATACGAGTACAAAAAAGTCTAACGTGGATCCACTAAACTGATGTCCACAAGGGACAAAGGTAACCAACCTAATTTGACAGCTGGCCCCTTTTATGCCCTATGGTGGTGCCGTAGATCTGGGACTTGGGGACTGTTACTAAAGGTCTCAGCCTAAGCTTTCAGCTAAGCCTTCACCCCCTCGTTCGCTCGGTACTATGTCTACTCCTAACTAAATATAAGCAGTAATGCAACTGTAATACTAGATAGCTCAAAATACTGATAAACAAATGAGAATGCAACATACGTATAATGAAAGATATGGCATTCAAATTTTGAACATGATTATATCACTAATCTGCCTGACAAGCACAATTAATAAATTTCTGGAATTAACACAAGCTAGGGTTTCTGGGTCTTATACATGAACTATACTAAATCTCTAAGAAACGTGTAGTTAATATCATAAAAATTATAACAGTTGAATTATAATGAATCTTTAAGATTTAAGAGCCCTAGGTCTGAAAAATTCATGGAGAAGTCAAAGAACTGACTGAATTCTAGGGACCTAATGGGTGAATGGAACCCACTAGTGAAATCCCACATACCTGGTGAAGAAACTACGCAGAAATCCTTTGGATTTATTGGGGCTGAGCTTGAAGAAGAGCTCTGCTTGTTTTCTCTTTTTGTCTTTCTCAGACTGATGATTTTAGGAGAATAGAGGTTTTTGGTAGTTATTAACTAATTAATTAGGCTTAGAGTAGTCAAAACATCATAGCTTAGGCTTTAAAAGAGGTAGGAAAAGTCCGGAATTCCCCTGGGAAATTTAAAAGAACTCTGCTGAAAATTGCGACTCAGAGATCACAACTTGGTTGAGGGACCATAGTCCTGGATTATGGGCAATCAACTGAGTCGTGGTCCTGGGTAGAGGTCTTGGGGGTTCGCTGATCTGAGGGAACCACGATAGCACAAGATAGACCGTACTCCTGAATGTCAGTTCATCATGTGGCTCGTGGTTCCTGGGACTTTAGCTTGGTCAGATAATTCCAAGAGTCAAAGGATAGACCATGTTTCTCAACTATGGTCCATAACATGACTCGTGGTTTCTGGGACAAGGGTTAAGGGTCTCTGAGGTTCTGGTCCTATGAGCTTACAAGACGTACCATGGTCCTGAATGACGGTTCACCGTATGATTCATGGTTACTGAGCCCTGGGATGATGGTCCTCTGATTAGGGGAAACCATGAGTGACAGGATGGACCGTGATTCTAAACTACGGTCCGTGATCCCGTCTGTGGTTTTGAGAGAGGGAATTAGTACTTCGCTGATCTTTGGATCTACGAGTTAAATGAGGGTTCGTAGTCCTGGACTACGGTCCATGGTCTTACTCGTGATTCCTAGGACTTTAAATATGGGTCTACTGGAAAATGGGAACTACAGTTGAGATGATTGACCGTAGTTCCAAACTACAGTCGGTGATCTTAACCGTGGTTCCTGGAAACTTAATTTTATTTTTAAATTTCGTTTTCTTATGGTTTTTCTAAGCTAAGTCTGGGATTGGATGTTCTGAGGTGTTACACTATCCAGGGGATGGGGAGATCACAGAGGTAGAGCTAGGGGACGTGCCCGAGCAGCGGCATGAGTTAGAGCTCCTAGGGTCGAGGTTGAGCCCAAGTATGAGCCTGAGATTTTTCCAGAGCAGTAGCCTATGGATAGACCAGGTGCCACCAATGCCAGCACTAGTTTATGTGCCAGCTTCTTCCCACCTCCATCGTCAGATATTCAGGGATTTCTTCTTCAGTTGTTGGGTATGATTGAGGGTCAGTCTACTAAGGTAGCACAAACATCCACTCAGGGGGAAGCCCTGGGTGTTCAGAGTTCAGGAGTGCAGCATGCTACTGCGGCTCCCCATGCTGAGGTTCTTCCAGTACCATCTGTCCCACAACCTCTTACTCCTCGCCAAGTTATGACAGAGTCGGAGAAGAATGCTTTAGGAAGATTTAAGATATTGGCACCACCGAGGTTTTTTGGTAATCATGGTAAGGATCCACATGATTTTATTACCACTTTTGAGGAGATGCTACATCATTTGGGGTTAATGGAGACTCACAGGGTTGGTTATACGGCTTATCAGCTGGAGGTCCCAACATAGTTATGGTAGAGGGATGAGGTTGCTTGTAGACCCCCTTAGTCTCCTAAGTGGACTTGGAGAGAGTTTTATGAGGCCTTTATGGCCAAGTTCTTTCCACAGAGTGACCGTGAGCGTCATAGAGAGTAGTTCACTAGGCTTATGCAGGGATCTATGATTGTATCTGAGTACGAGACTTGTTTTCACCAGCTTGCTCCATTTGGGGCTATGATCATGCCTACCAAGGCTGACATAGTCCGTAGGTTTATTTGGGTATTGTGGAAAGAGCATAGACAACCAGATAAGATATTAGTTGCCAGTGGTCGATCATTTCAGTCTATAACAGACTATGTATGTACCGTGGAGGATTTACCTTGCCATGATCAGGGGGCAGAGATAAGAGGCCTCGACACTAGGGCAGCTACGTGGTCCCCATCATAATAGTAAAGGTTCAGGCCAGTGGGGACGAGGATATCAGCCATAGTAGCACCATCGTCAGTCTAGTCGGCCGGTACAGGCTTCGTTTTAGGCTTTCGGTAGATCTCAGATTGAGCAGGGTAAGAGTAGCTAGCAGGGTCATTGTGGTCAGACTCCGAGAGGTACATCTTTTGGGATATCAGGCTGTGTTGGCCACATCGATGCAACTAGTTCATCCTGGCAGGGTGGGATATTATGGCCCTATTATAAGTGTGGAGTTTTTTGTTACTATGTTGGAGATTGCCCGCCAGTAGGGTACAGTTCAACCGGCTCAACATATTCGTGTAGTTCAGCCACCGGCTAAAGGGGGTGCTGGTCAAGCTAGAGGTTGTGGCAAGCATGGTGGGACAAGTGGTAGGGATGGTGGTCGGTTAGGTTGTAGTCATCATCAGTTTTATGTGGTCCTTGAGAGGACAGAGGCAGAGGCCTCAGATGCAGTGATCACAGGTATAATTTTTGTATGCCATCAGTCAGCTTTGACTTTATTTTATCCTGGATCGACTTTCTTGTATGTATCTTCCTACTATTTGCCTTGTTTGGGGTTGGCTAGTGAGTTGTTATCTCTGTCTATTTCTGTTTCGACATCAGTAGGAGATTCTTTAGTAGTGAATCAGATTGTGAGGTCCTATATGATTTCTATTAGAGATATTGAGACTTGGGGTGATATAATGATCCTTGATATGTTAGACTTTGATATGATTCTGGGCATGGATTAGTTGTTCCCTCATCGAGTGGTTTTGGATTGTTATACCATAGCCATGCCCGGCGTATCCCCAGTTGTGTGGCAGGGTTCTGTTAGCCGCGCACTATCTGGGATCATCTCTTGTCTCCAAGCTAGGAAGTTGATTTCTCACGGGTGTATGGCTTATCTAGCATATGTCGAAGATGCTAGTGACGACCCTTCTTCCCCTGAGTCAATCATTGTGGTTAGATATTTCCTAGATGTGTTTCTTACCGACCTGCCAAGCCTTCCATATGAGAGAGATATTGATTTTGCCATTGAATTAGAGCCGGGCGCCAGACACATTTTTATTCCTCCTTACCGTATGACTCCAACTGAGTTGATAGAGCTTAAGGAGCATCTCCAAGACTTGTTAGCTAAGGGTTTTATTAGGCTGAGTTTGTCGCCTTGGGTTTCTCCTATTCTGTTCGTGAACAAGAAATATAGGTCGATGCAAATGTGTATTAAATATAGGAAATTGAATAAGGTGACTGTGAAGAATAGGTATCTAATGTCATGCATAGATGACTTGTTTGATCAGCCTCAGGGTTCTGCCGTGTTTTCGAAGAAAGATTTGAGGTCAGGCTACCACCAGTTGAGGATTAGGAGGAAGACATCCCTAAGATAGCATTCAGGACACATTATGGCCACTATGAGTTTCTGGTGATGTCTCTCTGGTTGACTAATGCCCCCGCAGCTTTCATGGACTTGATGTATAGGGTGCTTAGCACGTATTTGGACTCATTCATGATAGTATTGATTGATGACAACCTGATATACTCGCAGAGTAGAGATAAGAATGAGCAGCACTTGAGGGTTATACTCCAGACTTTGAGAGATCATTGGCTTTATGCCAAGTTCTCAAAGTGCGAGTTTTGGCTTGAGTCAATTGCATTCCTAGAACAAGTGGTGTCTAAGGATGGGATTAGAGTGGACCAGGGGAAAATTTTAGTTGTTCGTGATTGGCCGAGACCGACTACTCCTACTGAGATTCCCACCTTTGCTGGGCTAAGAGGGTACTATAAGAGATTCATCGAGGATTTGTTTTGCATAGTAGCACCTTTGACTATGCTGACTAGGAAGGATGTTCCATTTCAGTGGTCGGATCAGTACAAGGATATCTTTCAGAGGCTTAAGGCCTTATTGACTTCCGCTCTAGTGTTGACTTTGCCTGTTTAGGGTCAGAGCTTCTAATTATATTGTGATGCTTTAGGGGTTGGTCTTGGTTGTGTATTGATATAGCAGGGTTGACTGATATCTTATGCTTCAAGGCAGTTTAAGGTTCACGAGTGCAACTAGCCCACTCATGACTTGGAGTTGGCAGAGGTAGTCTTCGCGCTCAAGATTTGGAGGCACTATTTATATGGGGTTCACTATGAGATCTTCACCGATCACCATAGTCTTCAGTACATCATGAGTCAATGAGAGCTGAACTCTAGGAAGATGAGATGGGTTGAGCTACTGAAGGACTATCTCTTCACCATTCTATATCATTCGGGCAAGGAAAATGTTGTAGCAGATTCCTTGAGTTTGAAGGCGATGAGTATGGGTAGCCTAGATTTCCTTTCAGTTTCAGAGAAGCTGTTAGTGTTGGACATCCAGTCCTTGGCTAACCATTTGGTTAGGCTTGACTTGTCAATCCTAGTTGAGTTCTAGCCAGTATTGAGGTTAATTCTACCTTGGTTGATCAGATTCAGAGTCGTCAGTTTAAGGACCAATGATTATGTGACCTTCGTGATTAGGTTGTTTGAGGTGAGGCTAGCTGGGATACTCTTGATTTAGATGGTGTTCTGAGGTTTGATAGTTGTCTCTGTGTTCCGAGAGTCAGTAATCTAATTCAGTTGATACTATATAAGGCACATTGTTCTAGTTATTACATCCATCCTGGCGTAGACAAGATGTATAAAGATTTGAAACAGCTTTACTGGTGAAGTGGTATGATGTAGAATGTAGCGGAGTCTGTATCTCGGTGCTTGAACTGTCGGCAGGTTAAGTTTGAGCACATGAGACCTGAGGGTTTGATGCAGCGACTTCCCATTCTTAGGTGGAAGTGGAAAGGGATTACTATGGATTTCATTGTTTGATTTCCATGTACTTCTAGGGGTTTCGATTCGATTTGGGTGATTATTGGTCGGCTGACTAAGTCAGTGCACTTTGTGCCTGTTCAGACTACTTACAGTGAAGAGAGGTTAGCTTAGATTTACCTTTCTAAGATTGTTCGATTGCATGGGGTCCCAACTTCTATCATTTCAGACCACGTCATTCAATTCACATCTTAGTTTTGAATGGCGATTCAGCGATACTTGGGTACGGAGGTTCAGCTTAGTACTGCATTCCACCCTCAGACAGATGACCAGTCTAAGAGGACTATTCAAGTCCTGGAGGACATGCTTGAGGCTTGTGTTCTTGACTTTGGAAGTTCTTGGGATAAGTTTGTGCCTTTGGCCGAGTTTTCTTATAATATTAGTTTTTATTGAGCATTGGCATGACACCTTTAGATGCTTTGTATGGTAGGCATTGTAGATTGCCGGTTGGTTGATTTGATGGTTTGGAGTCTAGGCCACAGTGTACAGATTTTTTTTGTGATTCCTTAGACCGAGTCTGAGTGATTCAGGACAGACTTTGAGCAGCTCAGAGAAGGCAGAAGAGTTATGCTAATCGTAGAATTCGTGCCTTAGAGTTTAGTGCTGGTGACTTAGCCCCAGGTATATTGGGCCATTTGAGATTCTTCAGAGGGTTGGTAGTGTTTCCTACATGTTAGCTTTGCCTTTGATTTTTTTAGCTATGCACCTAGTTTTCCATGTATCGATGTTGCGATTGTATGTTCCAAACGAGTCTCATATGCTGCAGTGGGACACGGTTCAGTTGGATGAGAGTTTAGCCTTTGTTGAGGAGTCAATAGCTATTCTGGCCAGAGATGTCATGAGGTTGAGATCTAGAGACATTTTGGTCGTTAAGGTTCAGTGGAGGCACCGTCCAATTGAGGAGGCTACCTAGGAGATTGAGAGATATATGCAGGCTCAGTATCCGCAGTTGTTTGAGCCTTTAGATACTTCTTTGTTCTTGACTTTCAAGGATGAAAGTCCTCTTTAGTAGTGGATGATGTGATGACCTTTTTGGTCATTCCCACATTTATGCTTTCTTTGTACTGTTAGAGCTTGCCTATAGTGGCCCCAAGTCATTTATGGCTTGCTGGGCCGGTGGTTCAGTGCCCTGGTCGTTCTTTTGGTCGTTATGGTCGTTTCCTTCATTTAGAGATTAAACATAGAATATCATTGACTTTGGTCAACAATCTTAGTAAACTCGCTCGAAATCAAATTTTGACAGTTCTGTTAGCTCCGGAGCGTTGATATTGGTTTAGATGGACCCTTTGTCAGGGTATGGGATCTTTTGGTTTGGTTTTCTGTTAGTTTTTGTGTTTTTTAGCGAGTTAAACAACAAAGTTTGACTTTGGTTAACATTCAGAGAAGACGGCCTTGGATTAAAATTTTGACAATGTTGTTAGCTCTGGAATGTCGATTTTGGATTAGGGGGACCTTTGGTTCTGGTCTCGAGGCTTCCAGACTAGTTTTAGGCCAGGGGTTCTATTTTGGAAAAGTTGGCCTAAAGTTGGTTTTTGGGCGTGGGGCCCACTTTTCATTAAATTGACCTCCGTTTAGATATTTGTTGATTTTGTTAAGTCCGGAATGCCATTTATATTCGAATAGCTCAGCTAATTTGTGTTTGCGGGACCCCAAATGTATTCCCGAGGGTTAATAAGAGTAAAATTTCTTGATGGCATTGTTATTGGCTGTTTGTTGCTATCATGGAACTACCAGACCATCTCCCACGCAAGGGCTTGGCCGCATCCACACAGCAGCATGCCAGCCACCCCTTTACTTGGCCTCCACATAGGCGATGCCTGGGCCGCGTACGCATGGTCGCGTGCTCATAGTCGTGTTCCCATGGCCGCGTGCTCATGGCCGCGTGCGCAGTGGTCTGGCCGCATGTGGCTGGTTAGCGCCTGGCCTATGCGTGCGCCTGTGTGGGCCGCATGCGCAGGGGCCGCGTTGGCAGTGCCCTACCATGTATGCATAGGCATCGCTGGCAGCCTATATCTTGGCCACCTTCTTCTTTCTCTTTCATTTTAAAATCCACTCGTTTCCACTATTAAAGATAACTCCCAAAGCTCAATTTTCTCCACTTTTGGCCACCAAATTCATGGAGTAAGATTATCATTGCTTCTTGATCATTTTTCCAGCCTTGATCCAGTAAGTTCCTTGCTAATTTCTGATTAAATTCCTTTAAATTCCCTCCTTGTTCATTTTGTTTTAGGTGGGCTGTTTTAGCCCCAAATTCTGGTCCAATTCTCCTAATTCTTTGAGCATGCACTAATTGGATCATTGTGATCGTTTTGCACTTATTCATTTCAGGCTTCGGGTTGCGAGGCCCATGGGCCCACCGGTGACCCAAATTTCAACCCGACTATTGTTATAGAAATATGGGTATCTTTGGTCTCGTTTTAACGCATAGTTTGTATTTATGATAGTGTGATTTTATTTGGAGCTTCTCGGAATGATTTGGGCTTGGACATTGTTGTTGTGGCAGCTTGTCATCGGATGATAGGTAGGTTACGTTTTAGTTATTCTAGACTTTGCATATATAGTATATAATTATACTAATTAGCATCCTTGGGTTGGGTTTATTAGCTTGGTACCTCAGACCTTGTCTGCTTCTTCATGTCCGATTTATTTCACTCCGATGATTGTAGTATTTGTTGTAGTTGTTTATATCACCCTTATGGTCATGTGTGGCCTTGTATTTTACTCTGGACCATAGATGGAGGGCTATTTGGGAATTTCTGTGTGTCCCGGACATTGACATTGCAATCATTGGCTGGTTATCTGTGTTGTAGAGTGATTGGAGCTTGTGCAGGGCCGATAGGTTGATTATAAGCCCTTGGGCTACTGATTGTGATTGAGCATACCACTCTCATGCATATAAAGAAGTTTTCCACACGTTTTACTATGGTTTTGGCTTTGGGTCGACTATTGATGGTTTTCAAAACTTTGCATGGCCCCGAGGGCCTGTTTTCGGTAAAACATGGTTATAAAAGGTTTGGAATTGACTTTTATGGATCTTTCTGGGGTAAGAGATTTAAAAAGATGGTTTTCTCAGAGTGCTAGACATGCTTTACCCTTGGTTTGAAACTATACTAGACTTAGACGAATCGAGCAACAGACTGGTTATACTGCTATTTTAGACCCGATTACGCCTAGGCACCTATATTGGGGGTTTTTGAGACTTATTTCACTGATTTAGACCCCTAGATACTCCTGGTATGCATTTTTAAGATATGGTTACTAGTTTGGATCTGGTTGCATTTTGAACTGTTATATTGAGACTTGAGATTTAGTATGTGGTCTGGGACCTCCATGGACCTTGTCAATCTGGACCAGGGTCTACGTGCCGAGTGTGCCGGAGGATAGGTATACAGAGTAGTTGAGGTATACGGGCCGTGTCCTTCCATGGATCCTACCTGCTAGGCCTATAAGCACCAGAGGAGGTGCATACAGAGTTACTGTTCTACTCGGTTTTCCACTATTAGATCACATCATTCATTTGTGTGAGATTCCACCCTTGTCTGTTATTTGCTGATTTTACGCTCTGGTAGTATAGGATGTCAGAGGGTTTGTCTTTAATTGTATGTGTTCCTTGGGTGTATGGGCGCATGTTAGGAGTGTAAGTAGTCTTATTATTATTCCATTGCAAAATTGGTCTTTAGTATGGTTCCATTCGAGTTCTTAGTTGAGGTTCCACATATGGGAGTTGTTTAGTATATGCTTCTGGCATACTTCATGGATACACTTGGATTATTGGCATGATTTAGTTGTTAGAATTTGTTTTCAAGCATAAGTTCGTGTTATTTCTTTCCTTCCTTCCCTTTTCTACTTGAGGTTACCAGTATACCGTCTATTTCTAAACTGTTTTATATATATTGTTTTTGCGAGGATCCCAGGTGCGTTATTTCTTTCTTTCACCTGTGTTTGTGAGATGTATATTTTTGTTATCTAGCCTAGTATGTTGTTTTCTTCTTGTATCCTTCTGTTCATTGCTTTTGTGGCTACTTGCTTCTTTTCTGCAATATGATTGCTCTTATATCTTATATGCGCCCAATCATCCTATGATACCTAATGGGTACCCGTTTCTTAGCAATTGGTTATCATACTACACTTTGCATCTTCCTGGTGCAGATCTTAGTGTGGGCCATCGCCGTTGATCCATTGGAGACTCGTGCGGGCTGATCTTTTGGACTATCCAAGACTGGGGATGAGCTTTTGCCGGTCGGATCTTAGCTTTTAGTTCATCTTTTGTATTATGTACTCTTTTACTATTCAGAGACATATGTATATATACTTTTGGATCCTTTTACTTTGTTGATGTAGTTCCGGCACTTATACTATAATACCAGGTTTTTGGTGTGGTTTAGCTTCCGCTTATGCATTTCTGTTGCTTATTTTGATTATCTTATTTCCTTTGCTTCTACTTATTTTATGGTTCTTTCGCTTGCTTGTTGGCTTGTAGCCCATTACTAACTGTTCTGGGCTACGGGAATTGGTTCACCTACTAGGGGGTTATAGGTACCATCATTACTAAGAAATTGGGTCGTGACACCAACTCATCTCCAAGATGATTTCAAAATCCACCATGTCAAGAATCATTAAATCAGCTAAGGTCTTTCTCCCTAAAATTATAACAGGGCAAGCCTAGAAGACCCTATCCACGACTATAGAGTCCCCCACTGGAGTAGATACAGTAATAGGAAAATCAAGGGATTCACATATCATGTCAAAACTCTTAGTGAATCCAGCAACCACTTAAGAAAAAGTAGAACCAGGGTCAAAAAAATGAAGCCATGCAGTCACAAATAATAATAGTACATATGATCACCGCATCTAAAGACTCTGCCTCTAGTATACCCAAGAAAGCATAAAAGTTATTCTTATCACTGGTATGTGCACCACCCCTATTGGGCTGGTCACCTTCTCTTTCACAGACCCAATTGGGCTGAGTGCCACCCTTACCTACCATGTGACAACCCCAGCCGCCCTATGGACAATCTCTTTCATAACCATTACCTCCTCCAACTAGATCTAGGACTCGAGGAGCCTGTTGCTGAGCTATCTGTCGACGTAGAGGATAATTCCTCCTCAAGTGACCAACCTCACCGCACTCATAACATGCATGGTAAAAAGTGGGTTGCTGGGCTGGATCTAACGAAGTAAGATATCCACCAAAGTCTAATAAAGGTTGACTGGTCTCTGATGAACCCCTAGTAGAAGCCTGTACCAATTAGTAAATGCGGCATACAGGATATCCCCGCAACCCCTGACCCTTCAAACACTATCCACTGTAACTGCCCCCAGATCGGGGTTTCTTCGAAGCCATCATTCCCTGACTCTCCTGCTTTACCTCCTTAACATTCTTGACAAACTCAACAATTTCTTTAAAAGACTTACCCGAAGATGCTACCTGTAAAGTAGAGATGTGGAGCCCTGTATTCAGACCCTTCACAAAATAAAGGATCCATTCTTCCTCTGTAGTAATCAACTGAGAAGAGGAACAAGCTGAGGTATGAAAGCGTGTCTCATAAGCAGCCACATAAGAACTACCTTGCTCAATATTTGCGAACTAATCCTTCTTTCTGTCCCTCAAAGTTTGGGGAACATACCTCTCTAGAAAGACCTAATAGAAATGATTCCAAGTCATATGGAGTTCTCCAGTAGACCTTCACTCCACAAATTCCCTCCACCACATCTTGGCATCCCCTTAAAACTGAAATGAGATAAAATCCACACCGTGCCTCTCAACAATGTTGATCCTATGCAGCCGCTCATGATAGTCTATGATGAACTCATAGGCATCCTCGGATTCCAATCCATGAAATATTAGAGGCCTCATTTTCACGAATTTGCAAAAGAGATCATGTTCCCCACCAGTAATCACAGGGCCTATCATTGGTCTTGGAAATATACCTATCTCAGAAGTTGCATCCAATCACAGAGCCACATCTATCGCATGCTGAGGCACCGATTGATGGACAATAAGAACTGCAGGAGTAGCCCCATCCCCTGCCAAACCACTAAGAAGCTCATAACTTGCTGGATTACCTCGGATGACAATGGAACCTGTGCTACACCTCCCTGAACTGGTGGCGCACCATTCCCCTGGTCTAGTTCTGCTATCTCATTATGCTCAACCTGAACCTCTTTCTCTATTACAACTTCTGGGATATTATTTTGTGGAGGATAAGATGTAGATCTTTCATGAGCCGGAGCTGCAGCTCGAGGTCCACCCCTGGCGGGTGCACCTCATCTCCTTCCTCTGACTCTACCGCTTACCTTGCCCCTACCATAAACCACAGCCTCAACAACTAGCTTGGGTGCTGCTGTTCTAGCCTCTGATGAATGTGTTCTCACTATCTAAAAGAATAAGAGTGAAAGATTAGATACCAATTTGTATCACCAAATACTAATTGGAATCAAGTTATAGCACGAGGAATGAAAGAACTTGAGGTTTACTAAAGTCCTATAGCCTCCTGCAGAGAAGTACAAATGTCTCCATACCATTCTATAAGAATCTAGTAGACTCATTTTGGTATGACGAGATTAATGAAACTAAGGCTGTGATGCCAACTTTTTGACAACCCAAATGAGCCATTATTGGCACCCAAGCAAACCCTCCGGTGGGAGAACCAATAAAGTCAAACCTTAGTCTAACACTTACCCAATTTTAAATGAGTAATTAATAAAACCAGCCTGAATTATCAATAAAGGGAATCAGCTAATATAATATAAGAAAATAGTATGGAAATCATCAACTACTATATCCCCAAGAACTAAAAGTCATCGTCCAAAACTCTAAACCAACATCGTCTAAGATATCTAGTCAAGAACTAAAAGCAGTAAAAGTAAGAGTTCCATTGTTCGGAAGAAGGATAACAACTCATGGAGGATCCATGGCAGTGTGAGAAGTAGTGATCACCCTTGGATCTGCATTCAATCTCTCTATTCTAATCCAGTTCGCATCTCAACCTATAGAACACAGTTTGTACTCAACAAAAGAAAAGCACATGGTAGTATCAGTACAACACACTATGTACTAGTAGGTATCATAGGCCAATCCAACAATATAACGTGAAAGTAGCAAAACATATAACAACTAGAAGGACTTTATCAATTAGCATATAATCAGACAACAAATGGTTTCTTCAAGTTAATTCAACAATAACAGTCTAAACTTTACAATTCACGTGAATATCATCATAAGAGGGGAAGAGATCATCACTCCCAATAATTATCTTGCATATCACTAAGTTCATCAACTTTCACTCACCTTACTTGTATCTCTAGTCTCACCTCAGTTCACTATAGAAGACAATACAATAATTCAAACAAATAAAAGAGCGTACATACTTAGTATGGGTCTTATTTCTACCCACTAGCCATGATCTATAGGGGACCCTAGTTGTTCATGTACTATACCGATGTGGTATCCAATCCGTAGCAACTCAATCGACATCAATATCTATGTACTAAGATCTCGAACCTAGCTCTTATGAATATACCCAGTGTCCAAGACACTATTCATACTTAGCCATTTCAGCTCAGCTATCACTTTATGTTCATCTAGCCTATTCATACAAGCACAACAGGAAAAAAACATATAATTCAACCATGTCGGAAGACCAATCACGAGTTACACAATTTTACTACATAACATGTACTAAGGTGAGTCTTAACTCTAGTTCAACCATAACCTACCTCGAGTGAAGAATAACACCCGCAAGCTAAATCAACTATAGTCTTGCCTTTCCTCAACACCTCGGAGTGCTAAAGGTCTATGAACAACAATAACATTGGAGTAATTAACATCTACTCTTCATTTAAGACTTTGGGAATCTAACCCATCAATTCTACCTATTAAACAAGTTTTTTAGCATTCCCCAAGGATTAATAAATTACTAATTAAACCCATTATATTCATAGAACTCATAACCAAAGGTTTCTAATTGAGTTCATATCTTTTTAGCCATTTTTATGCTTAATGTTGCACCTTTATGGGACTCAAGGTTCCCCATTAACATAGTCAAGTTAACTACAATCAATATCATGCTAGGAGATCAAAATATTTATCCTAGGATCAATTCTAGGTGATTTTACATTTACCCATAGGGTTCTTCCCCAAGTTCATGCTTTTAGGGCTTAATTTCAAGAAATTCACTATTAATCCTCCCCCCCAAGGTCTAAGGAAGATTAATAATCAATAAACGAAGAATTTTATAAATTACTTACCTTAAACAATGAAGATGACCCTAGTTTTCTTGGAAAACCCACTTTTTGGAGCTCTAAAATGAAATAGGATAATGAGAGAAATAACTCAGAAAACTGCAAGACTTACAGGTATACTGCCCCATTTTCTCGTTGTGATGGACGACTCTTTATCACGATGAGTTATCGCGAGGAGGATTGGCTCATCATGATGGAATGTCGCGATGAGGTGTCCTTCACTGCTATGAATAATAATTTCTAGAACACGATGTTCTCGCTCTCAGGCCCTCATTTCATAACACACATTATTTTATAGACACCATGAATTATTCTCAATGCGATAACTATTATATCTGAAGTTCTATCACTCTGATTCTCATCCAAAAAATTCCTACTAAACTCTATGGCAGTTGGCTACACCAAAATTGACACCACACAATATCACACGAAATAGGAATTACCTCTAAGGCACAGGACACTATATTTTCATCTAAGCTCACCCTAGCTTGAGATTTTGAATTCTCACCTTAGGGAATTTTCTAGCTGGGTACTTATGCCTTATTTCACCATAACGACGGAACATGTTGTTACACTAGGAGAAGGTATAATGCTTAGTGTTCATGGTTGTACTTATTTATAATTTATTGGTTATATATTCATATTTATTAAGTTGATTTGGCTGATGACCATACCAGTACGTAGTAGTTTTATACTGATACTACCTGTGCTCTTTTTTTTGTTGAGTGTAGAGCATATTCCAGTAGCTTCAATGAGACCTCAGTTGTAGTCAGTGATCATTTCTGACTCAAGGGTGAGATTTATCTTCCGAGAAGCAATGGATCTTCATATCCTATGTTCTGATCCACTTATTTTGGACACAAACACTTTAGTCATTTTAGTTTTCTGGGTTGTACCCACAGACATTCGTACTTAGATACTTTGGTATAATGACTTTCAGTTTCTGGGGGGTATTTTAAACATTTGCATCTTTCCACACTATTTGGTTGTTAGACTTATTCAAATTTGTTAGTTGATAATGGAATCATTTGTTTCATATTTAACAACTGTTAAGTATTATTATTGGGTAATTGGGGATAAATGTTTCTCCCACTAGAGAGTTTGTGTGGGTGCCACTTGCAATGAGTTTGGGTCGTGATAAAGTTGATATCAGAGCCCTAGGTTCATTGATAACTTAGGGACTAAAAGCGTCATTCTCCCAAAGAAAAAACTTTTCATCTATTTTAAAAATTCAAGCTCATTTGATATAGAAGGTTATTCTTGCTACGTGGGCTGATGACTTTATTGCATCATAAAGATCATCCATGGTTACTTCTATACGTGTCTTGATCGTTATATTTATTTTATCATAATTTTGATGCTTTTATTAATCCATTCAGTTAGTAGATTAATGAATAAAAAATGCAAAAAAAGAGGAAAAAATAGATAAATATGAATGTTGGACTGCTGGTCATAGAGAGGTGCCACATTACCTTATCTATGTTTAGCCTTATATTATATACTAGTTTCTGGACAAGTGCTATGTACGTGTACATCTTGTGTAAGTTATGAAAAAAGTAATATAAAAAATAAAATTATAATGATATACGTATTCTACTAATATTTGTTTCTGAGTTATAAATAGTCATTTAAGTGCTTAAAAATTATGTATAGTTGCTCAAAGTTAGAATATATGCAGAACATCCATCCATATTATTTCAAATGATCCAGCACTTTTCGAAATAATAGGAAAATATTTAAGCCAACACAATTAACATGCATGTTAGGAATTGTAGGAAAAGACTCAATGACATGATTATTACTTATCTTTTTAATATATATTTCAAATTTTAAATTTTAAAAGAATGACACAATATAAGGATATATTAAAAAGTACAAAGTCTTGAAAAATGATGAATATGATCCTCTTTTCTAACAAAGATAGAAACCATAATGTAAATTCCAAACCATACCTTATCAACATGTCAAACCCCTTTACACAACTTGTATGATGAATTCTAAACCATTCTATAAAATTCTAAATATTATTGTGTCAAACAACCCTCGTCATAATTTTGTTGCTTGACCTTTCACCGCAAATGTAACCCCAACTTTTGAATATTGTCCAAATATTATCTCAACCTTGATAAGAAAAAAAGAAGAAGAAGAAATTACAAATTAAAACAGCTAAAAAAAATGAACAATCTAAATGGAATATTAATATAAAAGTATTAATAGAAATATAATTAGCTGATCATGTAAAATAATGATAATTTTATATTTTTTTTAGAAGTATTTGATGCCCTCAATCGATTTCTTTTTGTCCGTCACTGTTGATCATTTCATGTTCATCCATTTGTTTTTTAGTAGTTGAAACAGATTTAAGTCTTTGATTAAGAAGAATAGTAGTAAATTTTTATTTTTTTTAGATGAAGAAATGAAAATAAGTAATACCTACAAATAAAATCCTTTTTAGATATTACTTTCTTTGTTCATTTTTACTTATTCTCTATATTTAAAATGTGAAAAGTAAGATTCGATAAATGGTGATTTTATTGATAGAAAGGCAAACGTTCTCTACTCCATAGATATCAAAAACCCTAGATTTGCCTACACTCATCGGAGTCGGGGCCACGATGGTCATTGGCCAACCTCCAATGCCGTAGGCTGGGCCAACATTGAACATCATATCAAATACGGGACAACCATCGACAATCACTTTTGCAAACACCATAAAACCACCAACCCCACAACAAAAATCCATCCCTTTAAAACAAATTGCATATCTACATGGTGAATCATGGATTGTTTGGGAGGAGGAAGAAGTGGAAAAAATGATCATCAATGAAAATCTTCAATATGCAGTGATTGGAAAGTTTTTCTATGGGTGGTCGGAGATCCAAGATCTAAGGAGATTAATCCTTAAACAATGTGAACTGAAGGAAAAAGTAAACATTGGCTTGCTTAGCAATAGATATGTACTGATAAGAGCCATTGCATTGGAGAATTATGTGACCCTACTATCCAAACTACAATTCTACATTACGCATCAACACTAGTCCTATCCTATGAGGACACTGAAGTGGGACCCCTTATTCGATTCAGAGGAGGAAACATCGATAGAAATAGCCTGGATTTCTTTTCCATCCCTTCCACTAATTTTTTTTTGAAAGGAAGCAATTTTCTCACTGGTTGCAACAGTAGAAAAGCCACTACAAGTGGACATGGCCACACTTCATAAGACTAGGCCTAGGTGTACAAGGGTCAAAGTAGAGGTGGACCTACTCGAAGAATTCCCAAAGAGGATAAATGTTGGGATGAGGACTAGAACAAGGGACATCAAGGAGAAGTGGATTACCATCAAGTATGATTATGTCCCAAAATATTGCAATACTTGCAAAATGCAAGGACACAATTAGAAAGAATGCTTCATTATTCACCCGGAGCTATATCCAAAAGAAGAAGAAGGAGGAGGAAAAACTACCCCTAATGAGAAGGCAGGCAACACTAATGTCACTGATAACAAAGACCAAAAAGGTAAAGGGAAGATAGGTGAAGCAAAATCTAAGAAAAAAAGGAGAATAACAAATTTTTCACAAGGGGCAGGGTGGAACATATATGGAATCCTAGGTCTTGACCGAGCAAAGGTCATAAGGTCAATGTCAATAACAAATTTGGAGTCCTAGAATATGATTAGGAAATTATAGGGAATGTAAAAGAGAAGGAGGGACAACTCAAAGGAGGGGAGGATTTTAAAGCTCCCTCAGCAACAGAAGATAAGTTAGCAGACATCTCCAACTCAAAACCACAGCACACAGACAAGGAGAATGAGAAAGAAAGTAATAAGACTCCAAGAAGGTAAAACAATATCCCAATAAACCTACCACAAAATAAGGGGGGCAGAACAGTAGGCAGTAATAGCTCAAAGACTAAGGCAACTAACAATAAAGAAGATTATGCTCAAGGTAGCACATGAGGAGAGAAAGGAAGACCAAGAAGCACATAGCACTGCAGGAGGATTGCAAAGAACCGAGGAAGAAACAACAGCACTAAAAGGAGGGCATGAAATAGACCCACCTGAACTAGAAAAGATGTGAGACAAAGAAAACAAGAGCCAGACCCCACAGAAGACCCCAAAGATCCACAACTTTTCCAAAAAGGAAAAGCACAAAAAATAGCAGGAAGGGGAGGATGATAACTTGGAGGACATCATAGAATACATCAGTAGAAAAGGAGATTTGTGTCCAAGGAAGTCTAGGCAACTTAAAGGCAGAAGTAAAAAGGGAACAAAGCAAACACCTCTGCCTACACATATAATCACAACGAGTAAGAAGAGTTCCACCACCTCATCAGATCAATGATAGACAAGATTATATTTTGGAATATTAGGTCTGTTAAAAGTCAAAACTCTTTTAAGAGATTAATAGATCTAAATAGAAGACACCATTACTCTTTCATCGCTTTATTGGAGCCTTTCTAAAGCCTCACAGAGTTAGAGATCTACAAAAACAGTTGGGAATGAATCATGCAAAAGCTAATTGTCAGCCAAGATATGGACCTTTTCGAGGGATAATTGGGAGGATAAAGACTTCACAATATAATACAACAGATAGCCAGCAACTTTAAGGTGCAAGGGATCAGTGACAGATTCAAGGTGACAACAGTGTATGTTAGATGCAGTGCCCTTGACAGGCTGGAGCTTTGGGAAGATCTAGAAGAGATAGCAAGCAACACCATATGTCCCTAGCTTGTTGGTGGATATTTCAACACTATATTAGATGATTTTGAAAATTGGGAGGCCTATAAGTCACTCAAAGTGAAATAACTAAGTATGCAGAACGTATCAGTGCTTGTGCCCTGAATGAATTAAACTTTATAGGTAGCAGCTACACATGGTGGAGTTGTAGAATTAAAGAGGCTAGTATTTTCAAAATGATGGATAGAGTTTTTGGGAACAATGAGGTCATGAATATCTTACCGGAAAGTAAAGTACATCACTTGAGCAATACTAATCAGGAGATAAAAATCAAGCCTTTCAAGTTCTTGAATTTTTCGACAAAGCATGGGGATTTTCAGAAGCTGGTGGAAGACAATTGGAATGTGAATGTTGAGGGCATACCTTTCACTATAGTGCACACAAAGTTGAAAAGAAGTCTTAGCAAAATGGAGCAGGAAAACCTTTGGCAATATCTTCTAAAAAAGTGCTACTCTAGAAGGCTTGGTTAAAGTTAATGAAATCCAATTAGAGATAGCCCCAATAGAGGTTAACAGAGCTGCCCTCAACAAGTCCAATGCAGATATGAAAATATACCTAAAAATAGAGGAGGAATATTGGAGGCAAAAGGCTGGAATGAGTTGTTCAAAGATGGGGACAGGAACACTAAATTTTTTCACTCATATATGAAAGAAAGAAGAAGAAAGCTGCAAGTAACAAAGATAAGGACTAGGCAAGGAGATTTGATAACTTCAACATAGAACATATGAGATGAAGTTGTAGCTATTTTTCAGGAAAAATCTAAGGAGACACAGGTGGTCACATACTACACTATGTTACAGAGCATTCCTGAACTGATCACAGATCATCATAATGAAGAGATGGGGAGAATACCTACTAAGGAGGAGGTAAAACATGTGGTTTTCTCCTTAAATAGTGATAGTGCTAGTGGACCTGATGGCTTCTAAGGTCAATTCTTTAAAATTTCATCGGACATAATTGGTGAAGATATTACTAACATAATACAAGCCTTCTTTTGTGGTCAAGAGTTACCAAGATACATAACTCACACCAATTTGGTATTGACCCCTAAGAAAAAGGTGGTTGGAAGTTTTGGAGATTTAAGGCCTATAAGTCTAAGTACTTTTGATACAAAAATCATTTCCATAATATTGCATGAGAGGTTGGTAACAGTCCTACCCGGAATCATTTCCACCAACTAAACAGGGTTTGTCAAGGGGAGGAGCCTAACTAAAAATGTCCTACTTGCACAAAATATTATCAGAGACATCAATAGAAGAATCAAGTTGCATAATGTGGTGGTGAACTGGACATGGCAAAGGCTTATGATAGATTTTCTTGGAAATACCTGTTAAAGTCTTGAGGTGTTTTGGATTTTCAGAAAGAATAATTGACATGATAGTGACGTTGATTAGAAATAATTGGTACTCGTAGCTTATAAATGGCCAATCCTTTTATTTCTTCCAATCCTCTAGAGGACTGAAATAAGGAGACCCACTCTGTCCCACTCTATTAATAATAGCAGCAAAAGTTTTGGCCAAAAACTTAAACAAGCTCTTTGATGACCCATATTATAGAGGCTATGTCATGCCTATATGAAACTCCAATATAAACCATATTTTATATGCAGATGACACAATTTATCTTGATTATTGGAATGGTTTAGATTCGACTTCTTGTGCTAGTGCATTTTGTATGTATTGAACGGGATCGAGCAGAGATAGATGTTTTAGACTGACTAATAAAAATATATTCTCTAAACTATTAAATGTACTTATATTCTCAATCTTGATTTAACTATTATGAGCTGTATATATTAATTATCATTTTTATTTATTAAAAGGTGAGATCCTGAGATGGATTAATATGCCTAGTAGATTGGATGATAATAATATATATTGGTGAAATAATAAGTTTGATGATATAATCCATGTCTCGGTATAGAGATTGATGATGTGCCTCTTTGAGAAGCTTATAAGTTTTCAATGTGTCAAATCTTGCAAGTGAATTTTATGAATCCGACACATGAAATAAGTTAAGCAATGCTCAAAAGGAAATTAATCATTAAATTAAATTCGTCAGTAATTTAATTTATTGATTAGTATTTGTAATCTTAACATGGAGAATTACATAAGTGTTTAATGGAGAATTTCACAATATAAATAGAGGAGTGCAATTATGAATTTCTAGTGGAATGATTTGTAATTTACTATAGTAAGAATTATTCAAATCAAAACTTTGAATTATTTCCATAATAGGGAGCCCCAGTAATTAATTATGTGGTCTCTGCAGTGTCCATATTTAACTAGAATTCAGAATCCTATTTTCTAGGGAAAAGGGAAGAAAATAGGCCTTTGTTTTCTTGTTAAAAAATCAAACGAGTTTTTGTTCTCCTTTTTGGACTAGGAAAAGTATCTCTATAAGTAGGGATTCTCCTAACCTAGAAAGAGGATCGGTTTTCTATGCATACTTTCCCACCCAAGTATTGAGAGAGTTCAACTGAGAATTTTGGATCACTGCAGAAGACTGCCAAACCAGAATCGGCCTTGCAGAATTGCTTGAAAACATGTGTTCACGCTTCGAGAGGTATTTATCGAATTAAATTTCAGCAAGTTTATGTGTTCTAGCATAATCGTATGTGTTCTAGCATAAACGTATGTGTTATCTATTATTCATGTAAGCAGTCAGTTCTTGCAATGCTTCCGCTGTGCATATGTTTTCCAAAAATATTGTTATTGTGAGGATCCCAGGTGCGTTATTTCTTTCTTTCACATGTGTCTGTGATATATATTCTAGTAGCTAGCCAAGGATGTTGTTTTCTTATTACATTCTTCTATGCTAGCTTCCATGTACTTATTTCGTTGTTTTTGTGACTACTTGCCTCCTTTCCGCTATATTACTGCTCTTATATCTTATATGTGCCCAGTCGGCCTATGATACCTACTAGGTACCCATTGCTTAGCAATTGGTGCTCATACTATACTCTGCATCTTCTTGGTGCAAATCCTAGTATGGTCCATTGTCGTTGATCCATTGGAGACTCGTACGGCTGATCGTTTGGACTATCCGAGGCTGAGGGTGATCTCTTGACGGTCGAGCTTAGCTTTTAGCTCATCATTTATATCATGTGATCTTTTTGTTATTCGGAGACAAATTTGTATATATTATTTTGGATCCTTTGTACTCCATTGATATAGTTCCGACTCTTATACTATGATACAAGGTTTTGGGGTTTGGTTTAGCTTCCGCTTATGCGTTCCTGTCACTTATTCTTTACCTTATGTTTCCTTTCTTTCGCTTATATTATGATTCTTCTGCTTGTTTGTTGGATAGTATTCCATTACTGAACGTTTTGAGCTATAGAGATTGGTTCACCTACTGGGGGTTGTAGGTTCCGTCATGATCAAGAAATTCGGTCATGACAGGGATGCCCCATTTTTTATGGGAGGAAGAACAAGACCCACTTTGAGAGCCTTATACAGAAAGTGGCAATAAGCTACAATCCTTTGGGGGAAGTTATATACAGATAACACATGTCTTACAATTTATGCCAGTGTACTTGCTATCAATAATGAATCCCCCAATAGGAGTCATCAATTAGTTGCATAAGATTTTTTCTATGTTTTTTTGGGGAAACACTACGTATCATGGGAGAGTATGTCTTACCAAAAGGAAGAAGAGGGCCAGACTTCAGATCACTTCATGACATGTTAAAAGCACTTTTTGCCAAGCTCTTGTGGAATTTTAGAACTTCAACCTCTTCAATGTGGAGTGCCTATACGTGGAATAAGTATTGCAAGAAGCTACATCCTATCATGGCACATCACATGTGTGGAGGAAAATGACAACAGTAAGGGAGGAGGTGGAGGACAACATCTGGTGGTCGACTAAAGCAGGTACTTCTAGTTTCTGGTTTGACAACTGGACAAAACTAGGTGCACTATACTATGTGGAGGAAGAGACAACTATAGAACAAGAAATAGAGATAACCGCTCTCAGAACAGAAGGGGAATGGATGAAACTAAACTACTGGCAAATGTCTCACAAGAAATGACTAATCATATAGTAAAATATATAAAGCCATCAAGGTATTTCCAAGGAAATTATGTACCATGATGGATTAGGAATACTCAAGGAGGCTTCACAGTCAAATAAGCCTGGCATTTGATGAGGCAGAAAAAAGAAAGCAAGGAAGATTTCAAGCAAATTTTGTGTAAATGATTGCCTTTTAGAGTTAATTTTTTCCTGTGGATACTATGGAAAAAGAGAATAGCCACTGATGATAATCTGAAGAGAATGAAGATGCACATTATATAAAGATTTTGGTGTTGTAATTCTAAGGAGGAATAAACCATGTCACACCTTTTCCTAATAGCCCCCATAGCCACTAGGTTACAGAGGCAGTTTGTTGGTTTTGCAGGTATAAACATATAAGGCATGCACCTACAACAGATCATAATTACTTGGTCAAAACAAGAGGCTTCACCTAAGTTACAACTAATCTATAGAGTTATGTCTGCTATCATTCTATGGACATTATGGAAAAGAAGAAACATCCTAAAGCATGGTGGAAACATAACATACACATAAATGGTGATGCAGATTCAGGACTTGGTAAGAAAGATACTGAAGGTAAGGTACCCATGGAAAAATTAGAGTTTAAGGATTGGCCAAACATTATCAGCAGGATCCAGATCTACATGCCAAATTTATACTACCACAATGTTATTTGGAAACCTCTAGAGGTAAATAAGCTCAAGTGTAACACTGATGGGGAGTGCAAAGGTAATCCATGCATGAGCTCTTATAGTTTCTGCAGAAGAAATCACATGAGAGACCTGATATATGCTAGAGTCGAAGGCATAGGGATGGCTACAAACACAGAAACAGAATCACTTGCAATCTATGAGGCCCTGGAGTTCTATTCAAGGAATGCTATGATGGAGGTCACAGAGGATATTGATTCACTAAGCATCAAAAAGATGATCCAGAGGAAGTGGAAAGTCCCATGGGAGATAGTGGAAAGGATTGAGGATATCATAAGAAGATTCCAGCAGCTAAACTCACAAGTGATTCACACTTATAGAAAAGGTAAGAGTGTATCAGATTCACTAGCTAATGAAGCTATAGAGGCACAACAAACATAAGAATTTTACAACTTCCAAGAGCTACCAAGCAGTACAAGAAAGCTATTAAACATGGACCAATCACAAGTACCAAATTTGAGGATAACAAGCAAAAAGATCATCAAGCAAGCAACAAATCCTGAACTGGAACAGGTAGGCCTTCACCAAGTCTAATAAAAACATTAAACACATGGAAAACATGAATATATACAAACCCTATCCAAGCCATGAAAGGAAGCAGCACAAAAATAAGTTAACTAGAGGATGCCTTTTTAAGGTCATTATAGTTGTGAATCTAGTAGCTCGGGTTACATGCTCTAGCTATCAAAAAACTTCACCAAAAAAGAGGGGTAGGGTGTTGATTAGCCATATATCCTTAGATGAAAGCCTAAATATGAGCTTTCCACCAACTCACCAACAACTGCAATAGAAAACAAAGGGTCAATTTTACAGGGAGAAGGATGACAAAAGGAAGAGCAAAGGGGTTCACTTACCAGGTCTATCAGATCTGAGAAAATCAATTTTTATTCGGTCCCTTAGGCATAAGCCCCGACCACCTAAGAAAAGGAAACAAGAATCAGAAAGCTGCCTGAAGAAACCAAAGAAAAGGGAGGATAGAAGCTCACCAGGTGCAACTGAAGACGATACACAAAGCCTTCACCAGAAGATCCATGCCTCGAGCTTGAAGATCACCTAAAGAATCAGCCACACCAGCTTGGAGTTCCTCTGGCAACACTCAGGGAGCATATCGAGAAAGAGGAAATGCTTCAGAGGAAAGAGTACTGAGTACTCCTCAACAAATGCCAGACAGATGTACATATTAGGATTTATCGTTAGTTTCCTTTTTTGGGCAGGTTCAAATTTTGGGCATGCTTTTGTTTGGACTTGGCCCTTGGCCTTTTTCTTTCTTTTTCATCAATAAGATGGTATGAAGACCCAAAATTTTAATAAAAAAAAATATTTAAAATGTGCATTTTTATTGGTGTATTTAAAAAATCAGGAGATAATTTGCCACTTAATTATTAATTTATCGTTATTATAATTGTAGTAATTTCTAAATGTATTTTCCAAAATATTTGACTTCTTCCATTCAAAGTGTGATATAGTAAAATTGTATACTTATAATATGGACAGAGGAAATAGCACTTTCAAGGAACAAGAACATAAAATGAAAAAAAATAAAGAATTTGACGAAACAAACATCTAGAGCACAAAATATCACAAAATTAAACAAAACCTACGAATTCCTTTGAAAAGGATAAACAAATAATACAACCAAAAGTTTAACCGAGAATTCTTAGGATTTGAAGAAAATAAATCAACATAAAAGAGAAAAACAAAGCATTCCTTCTTCATATGGAAGCACAAGGGACACAAATTCATTTTTCTTCATAGATTTAGTTATATTTGTTTCTGTCTTTTCACACCTAATTCCATCTTTCAAAAATTACAGATAAGAAAAATAGTAAAAGAAGGCACCATCAAAAAAGCAATCAGGGACTTACTGAAAATACAAAACCTGGCAAAAATTTCAATCCATCAATTTGATCTACGTGATCAGACTCTTCATTTAGCCACAACCTTTATTTGAATTAGTATATTTAATTATTTATAGCGGTAAAGAAGAAATTGAAGAGACCAAGTAATATTATTCTGATAAATGCTATTTATTATATTGGATAATGCATTTTCTTGATTGCTTCATGTTCTTAGAGAAGAAGATGTTAGGTTAATGTACTGGGTTTTATGGTTTAATAATAACCTTGTAATGTATTTAATAGGGTAATAAATAATTATTGCAATGTAAATTACTTTTTAGTACATAAAATATAGTAGGAATGGTTTTAAATTGAAGGGTAAAATGGTCATTTAATATTTAATGGATATTTTGGTAATTTAAGTTTTAACTTTTTTGGTTTTCACTTTTAGAATAGTATAGATAGATAGACATAAATTTAATACTAAGGGTAGTATGGTGAAAAAGTAATAAAACTCTTTCAATTTGTTAAATAAACAAGTAAAAAGAAAAATTAATTTTTAATATAGAGTTTAATGAATTGGAGGGAGTATACAATTTGTCAAATTGTACCTAGATTTTGAGATATGACTTAAGAGAGGGAAAATATTTACTCTCTCTGTCTATTTTTACTTGTCCTACACTAAAAATAAATGCCCTCTTTTACTTGTCCAATTTAAAAAATTAAGAAATAATTACTATTTTAAACCTATTTTACCCGTATTATTAACACGACCCGATTTCTCGATCATGAAGGCACCTACAACCCTCGGTAGGTGATCTAATCTTCGTAGCCCGAAATGATTAGTAATGGGCTACCATCTAACAAGAAAATAGAAGAATGATATAAATAGCGGAAGCAAAGGAAATAAATGATGAAATAGGCAACAGAAATATATATAAGCAGAAGCTAAACCAAACCCACGACCTAGTATCATAGTATAAGAGCCGGTACTAAATATACAGAGTACAAAGGATCCCAAAGAATATACACATCTGTATCCGAATAACAAAAGAGTACAAGATACAAAAAGATGAGCTAAAAGCTATGTTCGGCCGTCAAGAGCTGACCCTCACCCTCGGATAGTCCAAAAGTCAGCCCGCATGATTCTTCACGAATCAGCGGCAATGGCCCACACTAGGATCTGCACCAGAAAGATGTAGAGTGTAGTATGAGCACCAATTGCTAAGCAACGGGTACCTAGTAGGCATCATAGGCTGATTGAGTGCATATAATATATAATAGCATTAATAAAGCAGGAAAAAAATAAGTAGCCACAGAAACAACGAATAGGTACACATAAGTTAGCACAGAAGAATACAAGAAGAAAGCAACATGCTTGGCTAGCTACTAAAATATATATCTCATACACACAGTTGAAGGAAAGAAATAACGCACCTGGGGTCCTTGCAATAACAATATATATAAAGAGAGTTTAAGAAGAAGGCGGTATACCGGTAACCTCAAGTAGAAGAGAAAGAAGGAAAACAAGTAAACAAACTCATGCTTGAAACCCAATGCTAACAACTACCAATACTTTAAGTATAACCACGAAGTGAACCAGAAGTATATACAACATGACTCCTAAATTTAAATCATCAAACAAGAACCCGAATAACTCTATGTTTAGAACCAAAAATGCGATAGGATAATAATACGTCTACCTACAGTTCCAACGGGCGCCCATACACCCGAGGAATGCATACAAGTGAAGACAAACCCTCTGGTATCCCATACTACCAAACAAAGATGGAATCTCACGCAAATGAATGATATGATTCAATAGTGAAAATCGGGTGGAATAGTAACTCTATATGTACCTCCTCCGGCGCCTATAAGACCATCAGGTAGGATCTATGGAAGGACACGGCTTGTATACCTCAACAACACCGTATACCCCTCCTCCGGCACACTTGGACCGCAACCCCTAGTCTTGATTGGCAAGGTCCATGGAGGTCCTCAACCACATACTAAATCTCAGAAACACAATATAACCATTCGGATTTTATTTGGATCCATATAAGTAACAAAATCTCAGAAAGGCATGCTCGGGGTGCTACCTGGGTCTAAATCAGTGAATCAAGTCTAAAAAAACCCTAATAAGGGTGCACAGACATAACCGAGTCTAAAACAGTAATAAAACCAATTTGTTGCTCTATCTGACCGAGTCAGGTCCGACGCCTTTCACTTTGACTAGTATATGGCTAAGTGACTTCATAACCTCAACCTACTTTTTTTTGTTTCAAAACCAACAGGAAAACATGTCTAGCACTCCGGCTCCGCCGAGTCTAGTAACAGTATGGAAACCAGTGATAAATCAACCTTTTAACTCTTTTAACCCAAGAAGATCCATAAAACAATGCCAAACCCTCTTATAACCATTTTACCAAAAATGGGCCCTCGAGGCCATGCAAGGTTTAAAAAGCTATCAATAGTAGGCTCGAAGCCAAAATCGTAGTAAAACATGAAGAAATCTCTTTATATGTATGATAATGGCATGCTCAATCACAACCAGTAGCCCAACGGCTCATAATCAACCTATCAGCCCTGCACAGGCTTCAATCGCTCTAAAACATAGATAACCAGCTCAATAGTCGAATATCAGTGTCCGGGACTCAAAGACATCCCCAAATACCACAAGGGTGATAATATTAACTACAACAAATACTACAATTATCATAGTGAAAATAAGTCAGACATGAAGAAGCGGACAAGGTCTGGGGTACCAAGCTAATAAACCCAACCCAAAGATGCTAATTAGTATAATTATAGACTATATACGTAAAGTCTAGAAGAGTTAAATCGTAACCTACCTGTCGTCCAAGGACAAGCTACTAGAACGACGATTGATACGCCTAAATTACGACTCCAAATACAAAGCGTAAGTGGTCGCTGTCAAATATAGAACCCAACTAAGGTTGGGGTCAATCCCACAGGGAATAAGGTGCAAATTAAATCGATAGTGAATTAAATGACTAGTAGTCGATAGTTTCCGGTAAATTGGGTGGGTGTCGTGTGAACAATATTTAACCAAAGAAAATAACAATGTGCGATTAATAATCAATATGAGAGTGAACTAGGGAAGTGTTCACCATGGCGTCGTAACAACTTCGACTCAAGGCTTAACCGGGTTCGCTATATATGCATATCACGATGTGATTGAATTCATGATATCGTCTAAATGTTTCTCAACCAATTAGACAAATTTCCTTTTCAACTCTCTCGAACTTGAAAAGGTGACTTTCTTATTTCAATCCTAAACATCAAGTAGATTAATCTAGTTACAGCATTAATCATGAGACGAGAGTTGGTAGTCTCGAATCCTTGTAGTTAATCAAATTTCCTGGTTTTAATCTTTTTACTCAAGCAAATTAAACCTAGGCATGTTCTAATGTTTGCAACAACTAGAAAACGTTAGTAATTGAAAGATTAACCACGTGATAACATAAAGATTGAACCCTACGCTACCCGGAATCTATATTGCTACTTTTGCCATGGCTCCCACAACCCTAGTTGTGGGAAGTTAGTTACTCATGTTTGCAAAATGAAAGAATGAAGAAATAGTATTCATAATAATAAGAAAGAGTTCTTACAAAATAGATGAAAACAAGCTTCAAGCTTTTCAAGAACAAGAGTCTAAAAATCCCAAGAACGATCAAGAACAAGATGATCAAGAAGAAAACGTGATTGAGTAGTGTTTTCCTCTTAAATTCTCGCTCAAAATAATCCTAGAACTATTGGGTAATGAACTTGTAATGAATAATTGTAAAATAAACCTAACATAGGGTATTTATAGGAGTCCAGGAAATAAACCCAAAAACCTTGGGAATCCACGTCGCGCGTACTACCTCAACTTGACGGTCTGGGTGACGGACCGTCGCATGCTTGACGGACCGTCACAGTGGCCGTCGCCACTAGGCAGTGTGCTGCCTCAACTTGACTGTCTACTTGACGGACCGTCGCATGCTTGATGGACCATCACAGTGGCCGTCGCCACTAGGCAGTGTGTTGCCTCAACTTGACGGTCTACTTGACGGACCGTTGCATGTGTGACCGCCCGTCATGGTGGCCGTCACTCTTAACCAGTGGCGCTCTTTTGATCGTATTTCCTTCCTTTTGTACGTTTGTCGCTATTTCCTGCAATTCCAACATAAAAACATCAAAAATGACAACGGTTGCTTGAAAACTCACGATTATTCTTAGTTAAAGGAGTCAAATGTGCCGTAGAATGGCGGCACATCAACACCCTCAACTTAAAACGTTCGCTTGTCCTCAAGCAACATGACAACAAAAACAAAAAGACGACTTAACTAAGACTCGTCTCACTAGCAAATCATGGCCCTTCAACAGTTCATCCTATTTTAAATCAAGCCATCCCCCGGTAGCACACAAATGTATGCAACATTAACTTGCAAGGATCCAGACATGTCATTCCGATATGATAGAAGATTATGCATACACACGCGCAGCTACCCTAACAGTCAATAGACAATACAGAGATCTTGGTGCCCTCACCACAAAGAAGTCCCACTCACAAAATTTAGGACTAGGTAAGACGCTCGCACTCACAAACGATTTCAAACAATGCACATGCGATGCCATAGGCTTGCCCTTACTATTCTATTTCAGTTCTTTAGAAAGCCGCTCGGGATCACTACAAGATACGTTTGGGGAATAGTGACTAAACCCTCCTTGGAATCACCGACCTACTATTTCCACATAACTTTACTTTGTCCATCCTTATTCACCTCTTTATTCCCTTGTTTCTTGCAAACAGGTGAGGCCTCTTTATTTTGACAACTCTTTTTATTTCTTTTTCGTTCTTTTACATCTCCTTTTCGTTTCTTTTTCTTTCTTTTCTTAGACACACACTCGGAGTTTTCATTCTCTTCACAACCAATCTTATCCATCCAAATTTTCTTATCATTTACCTCTATAGTAGCAACCCTCAACTTAGGCTGATTGCCTGAGTTGAGGTGCACGATGTCCAAGGAAGGACCAGGGCCAAAATAGTGATTCAAAGTTTAAACAAGGAACAGTGACTGGTTATTGAAAGAACAGGGTCAATTTTGGCTCAAATAGGGATAAAAGGGATTATTTACATTTGGACGGTCTTATAGGCTAGGTGGACTGCACACAAAAAGGGCCTGTGATCCTTTCCTAAGCAACCAACTTCAAACTTAATAAAATAGACCGGGAAAGTTCTAGATGCATGCACAGAGTAAGAATTTATAACAAATGCTCACACACACTTGGCACCAAGAACCATACCACTACCAACTATTAAGACAACAACTCGGCTTAAGCATACTTATTCCAATTATAACCACACAATGACATCCAAGGATCCAGACAGTCAATCTTTTCAAACATAAGTACAAAATCTTTTTCAGAGGGGGCTCCTTTCCAAAAGCCATGCTTGCTACGGACATCACAATTTTAAAATTTAAACGACAACCTAAACATGCCAGTTCTACTAGATAGCACACGGGAGGAAAAGAAACACGACAACAAAAACCTCCGGTGGTAGTACTCCTACACCTAACAAAAGAATTTAGCATTGTCCTCAATGCTCAAGGAAACATATATTCAGAATAAAGGAATAGGGGTACTTGGGAAACCTAGGTTTTCGTACGCAGCTCATCATCATCTGGGGTCCTTTCAGACTCTGGTACAGCATTGGAAGATGCCCCACCTGCTTGGGCACGCACTTTTTCCTGTCGCAGCTGCTCATCTATTACCGACCGCTGCTTCGCGACCTCTAACTCGTCCTCCTCAGCTGATATCTTTTTGTGCTTCCTCTTCTTTGATTTCTTTACCCCACTTTCACCTGTTTGGGGTTTACTAATTTTCAGTGGCCGACCCATCAAATCCACTGTCGTGGTTTCTTCGTCCAAGTCCACGAACTCCGACGTCTCCTCATAAAATGCTTTTTCTTTCTTGAGGACTGTGATATCATTTTTCACCTTCTTTAGCTCCGCATCAAATCTTGCCAGGTCCGGGATGATCATTTCGTTTAGCCTTGCATCTATCTAGGTTTCCATAGCATCTACCCTTGCGCGCAGCCCCTCGAATGGCTTCAGAGCCTCCCGTATTGCTTCATCAATGGTGGGTTTAAACAAGTCCGTCCATGCAGCAATTTGTTTATCCAACTGTTTCTGCTTTTGCACCATCTTAGCAAAATTTCGGGGGTTCATGTGATATTCTGGTGGTAGAGGAGGACTTGCCGCAGTGCCAGAGCTTTCAGCAGTAGCTCTTGTTGTCTGTGACATTTTCGGATCAAACACCGCAGGTGGCATTTCTGTGCCTGATGGAGTGTCGGTTGCCTCGGAGGTGGTTGTGGTTGGCTCTTCGAAGATCTGAGGCTTGTGAACCCTCAATTCAAACTTAGTGTCATCCCTTGATCTGTCAATATTCTGCTTTGATGAAGCTGTCACTTGCTTATCAATACCATCCCATAATGGCACCTCTGCACGCCTGCATAACTCAGTCACTAGACACGGGAACGGCAACGAAGAAGTAGTTTTTATGGCCCGGGTCCGCATCTCGTCTGCAATTATCATTCCGAAGTTGATGACGTACCCGACTATCAAGCTTGCCACAAGGATGGCTCTTCCCTCATCAAAATTATTGTCTCCTCCTGTTGGAAATAACCTGAGCCGCACAACCGCCCACCAAAACTTGGCTACGAAGCTTAGTGATTGCTTCGATATCCGTCCCCTCTGAGTTAGCCAAGATGGTGAGCCATCAGTCAATGTTCGGGCTAACCATGGTCTCTGTGAGTAGGCGTTGGAAATCTTGTCATGAAACGCTGGCATATCAGGTGGAGGGATGTATTCAGGGCCAAAGAGGACTCTGTTGATCATTTCCCGTGAGATGTCCACTTGTTTACCCCAAACTGGCACCCTGTCCTGTCTTGGTGCTGATTTAACCCCCTTTTCTGGCTCACATTTGCTCTCCAACAGTGCCAAATAGTTGGCATAGAATTCCTTGACTAATTCTGGAAAATAGAATCCTGGGGGCGAACTCATCCACTCGAGCTGATATCTTTGGAACTGTGTCTGCAGAACTGGGTATTCGGGCAGATCTATTGTCATGATTTGCATTTCTTCAGCTATCGGTCTTTTGTGGCTTCTCGACAACGTTTTGGAAAGACCGTCAAGATAGTGCTTCTGAGCATCCTTAAGTGCCCACCGGATCGACTCTCTGTCCATGGGTGCACCCCCTGCAATGTTTTCTGGAACACCTACATCCTCCGGATTGGGGCTGGAGCTACCACTTTTATCCGATCCACTACCGCTCCCCGACTCACTGGTAGATGACCCACTCTTCTCTTCAGACTGGGAGACTTGAGTGGTTCTTCGTTTAACTAGCCTAGTTTGGTAAGTCGGGGTTGCAACTATTTCTTTGTCGCTACTCGATTCATCAATTAGGGTCCGAGTTGTAGCGATCCTTTCTTTCTTCTTTTGTGTTTGACCGCGAGGCGGTTGTTGTTTGGGTGCCATGTACCTGCACGTGAACAAGTTCAAACATGTGAGAACAAGAACACACTCAATGATACCTACTATTTCGGAGTGACGGTTTGGGTGACGGACCGTCACAGGTGTGACGGACCGTCACACCGACCGTCACTCTAAGACAGTGAACTGTCTATTGTTGACGGCTTGGCTGACGGACCGTCACAGGTGTGACGGGCCATCACGCCGACCGTCATTGCTAGACAGCGAGTTTTCTCCTTCTTTGGGGCATTTCATCGAACACCTTGTGCTCAATTTGGGGTATTGCTATTTTTTTGTGGGATTTGATTTCATAAGGTCACCACCCATCAAGTAATTAAGTTCATGGGTTACTCAAGACTTCACCCATGTCGAACTTATGATTTCAAACAACAATGCAACTCATACCCAACAACATTTACATAATTTCACAAATACATAAACCCAACAATTCGCCCGACTACACCTCCAATAATTCGCCCCGTGTTACTCACTAAATCCAACTATGAAGAGTTTAGCAACATACCTTGATTGTGTTAGTAAGAAGAAATCGCTATTCCCTTTTTGAGTTATATGAACCGATGGACAACTGGCGGGAACTTTGTGGTTTCTTGCGTTTTGAACAAGGTGGAGAAAGGACAATGGGGATGTGGGACTTGCTTGGGGAAAAGCGGATTTAAATTTTAATGGAGGTTTTGGTCTTTGAGAGTAGAAGATGAGTGGGAAGATGATGAAGGTGATTTTTTTTTTTTTTTATATATTCAGACGGGTCGGTTTGGTTTTGGGTCAGGTCGCACTTAAATAAACAAAGAAAACTTACCTGATGTGCTGCCTAGAGTGACGGTCCGTCAAAGACTCGACGGTCCATCACTTGGGGCGTCACAATTAGGAAGTGAGCCCTTATGAGGATTATGGGTAACGGTCTCAGATGACGGTCCGTTAACCTGTTGATGGTCCGTTACTCACACCATCACTCTTAACCAGTGGTTATGAATATTTGTCAACATGTGACGGTCCGTAGTGACCGTCCATCGTACTCTTGACGGTTCGTCAACTCAAACCATCACTCTTAGACAGAATACGCTGTTACGTCCACTTTTGGTACCTGCACACTCAGCGAACAAATTAACCAATTCTAACCAATCAAATTTTTCTAAGACTATACTACAACAATAATTTATGGGTTGCCTCCCATATAGCGCCTGATTTAATGTCGCGGCACGACGCGGGTGTCTTGATTACTCAGACTTCATCAAGATACACCAGAGACAGAACATGTACCTCCTCCGGGTGGCCCAAATATTGCTTTATCCTCTGCCCATTGGCTTTGAACAACTCACCATCTTTATTTTTGAGTTCGACCACACAGGATGGGAACACTTGGTGTACTTTGAATGGTCCGGACCATTTGGATTTGAGTTTCCTGAGAAATAATTTGAACCTGGAGTTGAACAACAATACCAAGTCCCCTACTTTGAACTCCCTTTTCTCAATCTTCTTGTCATGGTACAGCTTCATTCATTCCTTGTAGAGAGTGGACCTCTCATATGCTCGCAATCGGAACTCGTCCATCTCATTCAATTGTTCCAACCTTAGTTCCGATGCCTCTTTCCAACTGAGATTTAACTTTTTGAGCGCCAAAAGGGCCTTGTGCTCAAGTTCCACGGGCAAGTGACACGCTTTACCAAAAACAAATTGGTAAGGAGACATACCTATTGGCGTTTTAAACGCTGTTCGATATGCCCAGAGTGTGTCATCCAGCTTCCTCACCCAATCTCGCTGGTTCACATTCACAGACTTAGCCAAGATCTCTTTAATCTCCCGGTTCGACACCTCGACTTGCCCACTGGGTTGGGGGTGATAAGGTGTGGTTACCTTGTGTTGCTTCACTCCATATTTTGCTAGAGCAGCCCGGAACACCTTATTACAAAAATGTGAACCTCCATCACTGATGATTGTGCGAGGGGTGCCAAACCGAGCAAAGATGTTTCTTTTTAAGAACACCACCACACTTCTTCCTTCGTTATCGGCCAAAGCAACCGCCTCTACCCACTTTGACACATAATCCACCACTACCAAGATGTAGCGGTTCCCGTAAGAACTTTCAAAAGGGCCCATGAAATCTATTCCCCATACGTCGAACTATTCAACCTCCAAAATAGTGGACATATGTAGCTCTTGTCGGCGAGAGATTGCTCCTATTCATTGGCATTGATCACAGAACTTGGCAAATTCATATGAATCTTTCTGGATTGTCGGCCAATAATAACCACACTGTAAGATTTTTCGGGCGGTTCGATTACCCGCAGGATGTCCTCCAACTGGGGACAAATGGCAAGCTTGCAAGATGCTTGTCATTTCCGCTTCCGGTACACATCTCCTCACTATGTTGTCAGCACACAACCGGAATAAATACGGCTCATCCCAGAAAAACTTACTTGCATCATGGAGAAACTTCTTTTTCTGGTGGAAGTTCCAATCTTCCGGGATTATGTCACTCAATGCATAATTTGCGAAGTCAGCGTACCAAGGCACCATATCACGTGACGCAGCCATCACCTGCTCATCCGGGAATGCATCATAAATCTCCGGTTCCTCTATTACGTTCTCTTCCCTCTCAAGCCTGGACAGATGATCCGCTACCTGGTTCTCACACCCTTTCCGATCTTTGACTTCAAAGTCAAATTCCTGCAACAATAGCACCCATCGGATTAGTCGAGGTTTTGCATCCTTTTTGGTCATCAGATACCTCAAGGCTGCATGATCTGTGTGCACCACCACTTTTGTACCAAGTAAGTATGCTCTGAATTTCTCAAAGGCGTATACAACAGCCAGCAGCTCCTGTTCTGTCACTGTGTAGTTCTTTTGCGCCCCATTCAATGCTTTACTAGCATAATAAATGGGGTGAAAAAGTTTGTCTCGCTTCTGTCCCAGAACAGCTCCTAGCGCCACACCACTCGCATCGCACATTACTTCGAACGGTTTGGACCAATCCGGGGCAATTATAATAGGAGCATCCACTAACTTTTCTTTCAGGCATTCAAACGCCTTCAAACACTCAGCATCAAATACAAACTTCGTCTCCTTTTCAAGCAACTTGTACAATGGGGTAGCAACCTTAGAGAAATCTTTGATGAACCTTCGGTAGAAACCGGCATGACCAAGAAAACTCCTCACACCCTTTACTGAAATGGGTGGAGGTAGTTTCTAGATGACTTCAAACTTGGCTCTATCCACCTCTAGACCTCTCATAGATATTTTGTGTCCTAATACAATGCCTTCTTTCACCATGAAATGGCATTTCTCCCAATTTAGCACGAGGTTTGACTCTTCACATCTTTGCAACGCCTGACTCAGATTAGCCAAGCAATCATCAAATGCATCACCCACTACCGAAAAGTCATCCATGAAGACTTCCAATGTGTTCTCCACCATATCAGAAAAGATAGACATCATGCATCTTTGGAAGGTTGCAGGAGCATTGGAAAGACCAAAGGGCATGCGTCTAAAAGCAAATGTACCATAGGGACAGGTGAACGTGGTCTTCTCCTGATATTCCGGGGTGATAAATATTTGGTTGTACCTCGAATATCCATCTAAAAAGAAATACCAACCTCTTCCAGCTAATCTATCCAGCATCTGATCCATAAAGGGCATGGGGAAATGATCACGGAGAGTACAAGAGTTTAGCTTCCGATAATCCATACAGACTCGCCAGCCCGTGACAGGTTTTAATGGAATCAACTCATTTTTGTCATTTTCTACCACAGTCATTCCTCCCTTCTTAGGAACACATTGCACTGGGCTTACCCATTTTCTATCAGATATTGGGTAAACCACTCCAGCATCGAGCCATTTGATGATCTCTTTCTTCACCACCTCTTGCATTGGCGGATTCAGTCACCGCTGGTGCTCGGTGGTGGGAGTGCAATTTTCTTCTAGCTGTATCTTATGAGTACAAATACCTGGTGGGATGCCAATAATATCTGCAATGGTCCAGCCGATTGCTCTCTTGTGTCTCCTCAGAGTGGATAATAACGCTTCAACTTGAGATTGCACAAGGTATGTCACGATGATTACCGGTAAGGTATCTTTGTCACCCAGAAATGCATACTTCAGATGGCATGGCAACTCTTTCAACTCTAATACCGGCGCTTCCTCATTAGAAGGCTTTGCAGGAGGTGTTGGTCTATTCTTTAAATAGAGATCCAATTTCTTTGGGGAGTAACCATATGACCCCATTCCAACCATAGCTTTTACAATTTCCTCATAATCTTCGACGCCATCATCATCAAAATTCATCATAACTGCTGCCAATGTCTCTACAGAAAGTCTCTCTTCAACAGAAACGATCACATCAGATTCTGCAACAACATCAATAACCGAGACGACATTCATATCCCTTGGTTACTTCATTGATCTGCACACATTAAACTTCACTACCTCGTCGTTCAGCCTGAAAGTCAGCTCGTTGCTCTCCATATCTACCAATACTCTGCCGGTTGCCAAGAAGGGTCGTCCCAAAATAATAGGGACTTCGAAGTCCACTTCGCAGTCCAAAATCACGAAGTCTGCTAGAAATATGAACTTCCCCACCTTCACAAGTACATCATACAGAATACCAACCGGGCGTTTCACCGATCTGTCAGCCATCAATAACCTCATAGTCGTCGGTTTGGGGGCTCCTAAGCCCAACTGCCGGTAGATGGCTAATGGCATCAAGTTTATGCTAGCTCCCAAGTCACAAAGAGCCTTGGCAAAGTTAAACTCCCCTATGGTGCAAGGAATAGTGAACGCACCCGGGTCTTTTTTCTTTTGGACCAGCAACCTTGATGAAATGGCGCTACAATGGTTGAGGTTGTCTTCCGGTTCAAAACTTACCGACCTCTTCTTTGTGATCAAGTACTTCATGAACTTGGCATAACCGGGCATTTGTTCAAGCGCATCCACCAGAGGGATGTTTACTGATATCTGTTTGAGCATGGTCATGAAGTTCAGGAACTTTCTATCTTCCACTTTATTCTTCAACCGCTGTGGGAAAGGAGGTGGTGGCCGAGGCATCATAGTTGGAAGTTTTTCAACTTCCTTGAGCACTTGAGTAGCATCTTCTTCCGCGCTGGGTTCTTTAACATACCCTTTCACACCCTCATCGACCATATTTTCAGCATCTACTAACTCTTCTTTCTCAGCAACGCTACCTTTCTGGGTCTGAATTTCCGAAGGTGATTCTGATAACGTCTTACCGCTTCTGGTGGTGATTGCCATACAATTTCCGTCGTTTCTCGGATTTTGAATGGTGTCACTCGGCAATGTTCCAGCTTTCCTTTGATTTAGAGACGCCGAGACTTGACTCATTTGCTGCTCTAACTACTTGATTGAGGTGGAATGAGAATTAACCAACTGACTCAATGATGATAATTCGGATTTCATTTCCTTGACTCCGGAGTCAGTAGATTCCACCTTCAACAACATCTTTGCCATCATATTCTCTAACTTGGACGTCCCTGTATCATTGCTACTTCTTTCTCGGTTACCAGGTGGTACGTACAACCCACCTCTATCAGTTTTATTCATCCAGTTCCCCTGATAACGGTCTCTGTAGCCAGCTTTTTCATAGTAGTTGTCCTTCTGATAGTTCCGACCTTGGTTTCCCTGGCAATTAGCCTGGAAACCCCCCAAATAATTCGCCTCCTCCTCAGAATCGAACTCTGCTGCTCTACTTTGGGAACCCATAACTTTCACTTTCTCCATGTCTCTTGACAGCAAATGTTTTGTCAGAAGGTCCATTTGTGTTTTCAGATGGGCCATATCTTGATCCCGCTCTTCCTCTCTCCTGCGCTGTTCTGCTGACATACCGATTGCATGAGTGCTAGCAGCCATCTCGGTGTCCCGTGTATGCCATGCCCTGTTGGTTTTAGTGAGCTGGTCCAGAATAGTTGTGGCATCGATAAAAGTGAGGCCCATAAACGCTCCACCTGCTGCGTTATCCAGTGTCGGCTTGGTAGCCGAATTTAGTGCCCTGTAAAATGTCTGCATCAGGAAGTTGTCGGTCAACTGATGGTTAGGGCATTGTGTCAGCTTCTTCTTGAACCGCAACCATGTCTCATGTAACGCCTCGTGAGGTTGTTGTCTGAAATTGCTAATTTCATCCCTCAACTATATCATCCTAGAGGGAGGAAAGAACCTTTCTAGGAAAGCTCCTTTCAAGTCTCCCCAAGTTGCGATAGAGTCGGGGGTTAGCTCTGTCAACCATAATGCTGCCTCATCAGATAGAGACAATGGAAACAACCTGAGTCTGATAGCGGTCTGACTTACTCCAGGCAATTCAAACGACTTGTAGATACCCACGAAATTCATCAGGTGCCGATTTGGATCATCACCAGCCATACCATGGAACAGTCCTTTTAAGTTCAACAGCTGGAGCATTGTGCTAGTTATGTTGAACTTGGCCCCGGGCGCTAGTGGAGGAAGAATAATGGCGCCTGTAGCACAAACTCCGTCTAATGCAGTGTCATCCTCTATATCTTCAGCATTCAAATGATGTTGATCCTGTTGATCCTGTTGTTCTGCAGCGAGCCTTGCTGCCTCCGTTTGTTGTGCAGCCATGGTTTGCCTTAGCGTTCTTGCGAGCTCGGGGTCGTAGGGTAATATTGGTTCACCCGAGCGTCGGGTACTTGGCATGCACAACTTAGTACCCTGTAATAAACAAAAACAACAAATAAAAGTAAAATCAGGAAATATGACTAAGAGTCAAATAAACACACAAGAGTTAATAAACAACCGTAGTCCCCGGCAACGGCACTAAAATTTGATACGCCCAAATTACGACTCCAAATATGAAGCGTAAGCGGTCGCTGTCAAATATAGAACCCAACTAAGGTTGGGGTCGATCCCACAGGGAATAAGGTGCAAATTAAATCGATAGTGAATTAAATGACTAGTAGTCGATAGTTTCCGGTAAATTGGGGGGGTGTCGTGTGAACAATATTTAACCAAAGCAAATAACAATGTGTGATTAATAATCAATATGAGAGTGAACTAGGGAAGTGTTCACCATGGCGTCGTAACAACTTTGACTCAAGGCTTAACCGGGTTCGCTCTATATGCATATCACGATGTGATTGAATTCATGATATCGTCTAAACATTTCTCAACCAATTAGACAAATTTCCTTTTCAACTCTCTCGAACTTGAAAAGGTGACTTTCTTATTTCAATCCTAAACATCAAGTAGATTAATCTAGTTACAGCATTAAACATGAGACGAGAGTTGGTAGTCTCGAATCCTTGTAGTTAATCAAATTTCCCAGTTTTAATCGCTTTACTCAAGCAAATTAAACCTAGGCATGTTCTAATGTTTGCAACCACTAGAAAACGTTAGTAATTGAATGATTAACCACGTGACAACATAAAGATTGAACCCTACGCTACCCGGAATCTATATTGCTACTTTTGCCATGGCTCCCACAACCCTAGTTGTGGGAAGTTAGTTACTCATGTTTGCAAAATGAAAGAATGAAGAAATAGTATTCATAATAAAAAGAAAGAGTTCTTACAAAATAGATGAACACAAGCTTCAAGCTTTTCAAGAACAAGAGTCTAAAAATCCCAAGAACGATCAAGAACAAGATGATCAAGAAGAAAACGTGATTGAGTAGTGTTTTCCTCTTAAATTCTCGCTCAAAATAATCCTAGAACTATTGGGTAATGAACTTGTAATTAATAATTGTAAAATAAACCTAAATTAGGGTATTTATAGGAGTCCAGGAAATAAACCCAAAAACGTTCGGAATCCGCGTCGCGCATACTGCCTCAACTTGACGGTCTGGGTGACGGACCGTCGCATGCTTGACGGACCGTCACAGTGGCCGTCGCCACTAGGCAGTGTGCTGCCTCAACTTGACGGTCTACTTGACGGACCGTCGCATGCTTGACGGACCGTCACAGTGGCCGTCGCCACTAGGCAGTGTGCTTCCTCAACTTGACGGTCTACTTCACGGACTGTCGCATGTGTGATGGCCCGTCATGGTGGCCGTCACTCTTAACCAGTGGCGCTCTTTTGATCGTATTTCCTTCCTTTTCTACATTTGTCGCTATTTCCTGCAATTCCAACATAAAAACATCAAAAACGACAATGGTTGCGTGAAAACTCATGATTATTCTTAGTTAAAGGAGTCAAATGTGCCGTAGAATGGCGGCACATCAACGATGTCTAAGACCAAACTGCTTCGAGAAGCTCCGAATGAAATCAAACTATCAAAAACATAAAGTATGCATTAAAATGAGTCTAACGATACCCATATTGCTATAATTATAGCAGGGTCAAAATTTGGGTCACCGACGGGCCCATAGGCCCCACAACCCAAAACTGGAAACAAAAGAGTGCACGATGATCACAACGATCCAATGAGGGAATGCCCAGAAATTAAGAGGAATTTGACCAAAGGAATTTCTCAAATCAGCCTATCATCTATAGGAACAACTTAAGGAAATTCAAGAGGAGAATTAAGGAAGTTAAACGGATAAATTTACAATTATGATGGAGGAACGATCAAGGCCAATAAAATCACACCCTAGCACCAAGATTAGAAGTAATATGATGTTTTGGGGAGCTTGGACTGATAACTATGGAGGTTGGGCAAATTTGAAGTGTTGAGAACGAAGGTGGGAGTTTATATAGTGCCTAGGGGTCCTTCTTCGCGATCACGAAGGGACCCTACACGGTCACGATGACCATTCTGGCTATACCATCACAATTGCGAGGACTAGCCATGAAGTCACAAAGAAAAAGGTGGAGAAGGCTGAATCGCGGTCACAAAAATAGAAATCGCGATCGCATAGAACAAGGGAACCAGGACAACATGGCGGTCGCAAAGAGGGACTCCGAGATTGCGAAGACCAAAGGTACCAAGTCCACAGGGCCTTCATCGCGGTCGCGTGAAGGAACCTCGCAATGAAGCTTAAGGCCTGAGGCCTATACCTGCAACAGCTACCAACAGAAAATATAAGAGGAAAAAGTCTTCGAGTGGGACCACAAGGCTTATCTAGGACTCTACTCGCACAAACAAACTATGCTACCAGATTAGAAACATCATTTCAGTCTCAACAAAATCGAGGAAATTCCTTATGGGGGTCAATTTAATGAAAAGTGGGCCCTGAATGTAAAACCCAACTTTAGGCCAACTTTCCTAAAATAGAACACCAAGGTCTAAAACAAGTTCGAAAGCCTCGGGACCCGAACCAAAGGTCCTTCTAGCCCAAACTTGACATTTTGGGACTAACAACACTATCACAATTTCCATCCGGGGTCGTCTTCTCCAAATGTTGACCAAAGTCAAACTTTCAAATTCAATTGGCTAGAAAACACAAAACTAACACAAAACCAAACTGAAAGCTCCCAGAGACCGACCAAAGGCCCATATAGTTTGAAAACCATGCTCCGTAGCTAATGGAATTGTTAGAATTTGATTCCGAGCATGTTTACCAAGAATGTTGACCGAAGTCTAGAATATTCTAAGTTAAGGCTCTAAAATAGGTAAAGGGCCATAACGACCAAACGAACGAGAAGGGCATCAAACTACCAGTCCCAGCAAGCCATAAATGACTTACTGCCGCTACAAGAAAGCTCTAACAGTACAAAGAAAGCATAAACACGGGGATGACCAGAAGGGTCATTACATCATCCACTACTAGAAAGGACTTTCGTCCTCAAAAGTCAAGAACAAGGAAGTACCTAAAGGCTCAAACAGCTGCAGATACTGAGCCTGCATCTTTCTCTCTCGGTCTCCCAGGTAGCCTCCTCAACTGGGAGGTGTCTCTACTAAACCTTAACAACCAGAATCTCTCTAGATCTCAACCTCCTGACAGCTTTAGAAAGAATAGCTATCGACTCATCAACAAAGGCTAATCTCTCATCCAATTGAACCGAATCCCACTGCAACACATGAGACTTATCTGGGACATACCATCGCAATATTGATACATGGAAAATTGGGTGCATATCTTAAAACATCAGAGGAAAAGCTAACATGTAGGAAACACTACCAACCCTCTAAAGAACCTCAAATGGCCCAACATACCTAGGGCAAAGCATGCCCCACCAATAAAATCTCATCACGCCTTTCATGACAGATACTCAGAGGAATACCAAGTCACCATCACTAATCTCTAAGGCACAAAGTCTACGATCAGCGAAGCTCTTCTACCTACTCTTGGCTGCCCAAAGTTTGTCCCGAATCACTCAGACTCAATCTAAGAAATCATAAAGCAAATCTGTACTCTACAGCCTAGACTCCAACCTATTAAACCAGCCAACCAGCGATCTTTAATGCCTACCATACAAGGACTCGAAAGGTTCCATGCCAATGCTCGAATGTAAACTATTATTATAAGCAAACTCAGACAAAGGGACAAACTGATCCCAAGAACCTCCAAAGTCAAGTACACAGGCCCGAAGCATATCCTCCAGGACCTGAATAGTCCTCTTGGACTGGCTATTTGTCTATGGGTGGAATGCGGTACTAAGCTAAACCTTTGTACCCATGTCTCACTGAACAACCCTAAAAAACTGAGATGTGAACTAAGTGTCGCAGTTTGAAATAATAGAAGATAGGACCGCATGCAAACAAACAATCTCACAAAGGTAAATCGGAGCTAACCTCTCTACACTGTAAGTAGTCTGGACTGACAAGAAGTGCACTAACTTAGTCAGCTAATCAACAATGACCCAAATGGAGTTAAACCCCTGAGAAGTGCATGGCAGCGGAATAATAAAGTCCTTAGTAATCCTTTCCCACTTCCACTCAGGAATGGGAAGTCATTGCATCAATCCACCATGTCTCATGTGCTCGAACTTAACCTGCTGACAGTTCAAGCACCAAGATACAAACTCTGCTACATCCTGCTTTATACCACTCCACCAGTAAAGATTTCTCAAATCACTGTACATCTTGGTTGCACCAGGATGGATGGAATATCTAGTACAATGTGCCTCACGGAGAATCAACTGAATCAAATACCAAACTCTCAAAACACAAAGGTGACTATCAAGCCTCACAACACCATCTGAATCTAGAGTAGCTCGATTAGCCTCACCCCGAACCACCTGATCACGAAGGTCACACAACTGGTGATCCTCAAACTAACGTCTCTGAATCTGATCCAAAAAAGTAGAACGAACCTCTATGCTGGCAAGAACCATGCTAGGATCCGACAAGTCAAGCCTAACCAAATGGTTAGCCAAGGACCGAATGTCCAAAGCCAATGACTGATCTGATGGTGAAAGTGAATCTAGGCTGCCCATACTCACTGTCTTCCGACTCAAGGCATCAGCTACCATATTTGCCTAGCATGGATGATACAGATAGTGAAATCATAGTCCTTCAGTAACTCAATCCATCTCTACTGCATGGAGTTCAGCTCTCGCTGACTCATAATGTACTGAAAACTATGGTGATCAGTAAATATCTCACAGTGAAACCCATCTAAGTAGTGCCTCAAAATCTTGAGCATGAAGACTACGCTACCAACTCAAAGTTATGAATGGGGTAGTTGCGCTCGTGAACCTTCAGCTGTCTCGACGCATAAGCTATCACTCGACCCTGCTGCATCAATACACAACTAAGACAAACCCTAAAAGCATCACAATATACCGAGAAACTCTGACCTTCAACTGGCAAAGTCAACACTAGAATTGAAGTCAATAAGGCCTTAAGCCTCTAAAAGTTATCCTTCACTGGTCCGACCATTAAAATGGGACATCCTTCCTAGTCAACATAGTTAAAGATGCTTCTGTGGAAGAAAACCCCTCGATGAACCTCTTGTAGTACCCTGCTAACCCAACAAAGCTGCGAACCTCAATAGGAGTAGTCAGTCTCGGCCAATAACGAACTGCTGATAGCTTACATGGGTCCACTCTAATCCCATCCTTAGACACTATGTGCCCTAGGAATGCAACTGACTCAAGCCAAAACTCGCACTTTGTGAACTTAGCATAAAGTTGTGATCTCTCAAAGTCTTGAGTATAACCTTAAAGTGCTGCTCATGCTCATCTCTACTTCTCGAGTATATCAGGATGTCGTCTATGTATGGGCTAAGCACCTTGTGCATCAAGTCTATGAAAGATGCGGGGGCATTAGTTAACCCGAAAGACATCACCAAGAACTCATAGTGGCCATAACGTGCCTGAATGTTGTCTTAGGGATGTCCTCCGCCCTAATCCTTAACTGATAGTAGCCGGACCTCAAATATATATTTGAAAACACAACTAAACCCTAAAGTTGGTCAAACAAGTCATCCATGCACGACATCAAATACCTATTATTTACAGTCACCTTATTCAGCTGTCGATAATCAATACACATCCGCATCGACCCATCTTTCTTCTTTACAAATAGAATAGGAGCACCCCAAGGTGACACACTCGGCCTAATAAAACCCTTAGCTAACAAATACTGGAGCTTCTCCTTAAGCTCTCTCAACTCAGCTTGAGCTATACGGTAAGGAGAAATAGAAATGGTCCTGGTGCCCAGCTCTAATTCGATAGCAAAATCAATATCTCTCTCAAGTTAAAAGCCTAGGAGGTAAGTAGGAAACACATCTAGGAAATATCTAACCACAAGAACCAACTCAAGGGGAAGAAGGGTCGACACTAAAATTTTGGACATATGCTAGATAAGCCAAACACCCGGGGGAAATCAACTTCTTAGCTTAAAGACAAGAGATGATCCCTGATAGTACGCGACTGATAGAACCCTGCCATACAACTGGGGATACGTCGGGCACGGCTATGGTAATATTCTTAGCATAAAAATCCAAAACTTCACGATGAGGGAATAACTAGTTCATGCCTAAAATCACATCGAACTAACATATCGAGAATTATCAAATCACCCAAGTCTTCAAATCATTATCAGAAATCATATAGGATCTTATAATCCAATCCACTACTAAAGAAACTCCTACTGGGGTTGAAAAAGATACAGGTACATATAGTGGCTCACTAGCCAACCCCAAAAAAGGCATAAAATAGGGAGAAACGAATGGGCTAGTAGATCTAGGATCAAATAAAGACAAAGCTGACTGACGGCTTACAGAAATTGTACCTATGATCATAGAATCTGATGTCTTTGCCTCCGGTCTCCTAGCGAGTGCATAAAACTAATGATGACCACCTCCTGACTGACCGCCATCCCTACTACATATCCTGCCATGCTGGACACCACCTCTAGCCTAACCACTACCCCTCTAGCCAGTGGCTAAAATGCACGGATAAGCTTAGCTGGCTGAACTGTACCCCGCTGAGGGAAATCTCTAGCATAGTGACAAAAGACTTTGCACTCATAACAGGGCCCTGATGCCCTACCATGTATGGATGAACTAGTTGTACTGGTGTGGCCACCATAACCTGATACCTTAGAAGACGTACCCCTCAGAGTTTGACCACTGTGACCCTGCTGGCTACTCTGACCCTACTCAATCTGAGAACTACGAGAAGTCTGAAGCAAATCCTGAACCGATCGACTAGACTTACCCTTGTGTTGTTGTGGCTGGTAACCTCGGCCCCACTGGCCTGAACCTCTACAATTATTATAGGGACCACTGTAGCTGCCCTAGTGTCGAGGACTCTTATCTCTGGCCCCCTGATCATGGTGATGTAAATCCTCCATGGTACATACATAGTCTGCGATAGCCTCAAATGATTGACCACTGGCAACTAATATCTCAGTTGGCTGTCTAAGCTCCGTTCACAATCCCCAAACAAACCTACAGACTTTATCGGGCTTGGTAGGCATGATCATTGCCCCAAATGGATAAACTTGGTGCAAATGAGTCTCGTACTCAGATACGGTCATAAATCTGTGCATATGTCTGGTAAACTACTCTCTATGATGGTCCCTATCACTTTATGGCAAGAACTTGGCCATGAAGGCCTCATAAAACTCTGACCAAGGCAATAGATGAGATGAAGATGGTCTGCAATGAACCTGGGCCCTCCACCATAACTTAGCTGGGCCCTCCAGCTGATAAGTAGTATACCCAACTTTGTGAGTCTCCAGGAAACCCAAATGATGTAGCATCTCCTCACAAGTAGTGATAAAGTTATATGGATCCTGACCAAGTATACCAAAAAATCTAGGTGGAGCTAATCTCAGCATTATACCCAAGGCCATCTGCTCTGCCTCTATCATAGCTGGGCGATGAGAAAGATGATGTGTAACAGATGAATCTAGAAGAACCTCAGCAAGGGGAGCCACAATAGCAGGCTACACTTCTGAACTCCGATCACCCAGGGATTCCCCCTAAGCAGATGTCTGTGCTACCTTAGCAGGCTGACCCTCGATCATACCCACAAACTATAAAAGTAAACCCTAAATATCTGATGAAGGAGCTGGGGATAAAGCTGGTGCTGGCACTGGTGGTACCTGGGCTATCCCCTGCTTTACAGTCTGCTGCTCTGGAACAATCTCGAGCTCATACTCAGGCTCAACCTCGACCCTAGGAGCTCTAACTTATGCCGCTGCTCAGGCACATCCCCTGGCTCTACCACTACAACCTCCCTAGCACCTAGCTAGAGTTGGGGGTGCTGGAGTCGAAGGCCTACCCTTGCCTGATGTCGATGATATCGTATAAACTATCTGCGGTAGAATGAACTACAATAAGACGCACGATGTAGAAGCAAGGAGAGAGTCATATTTCCTAAGATCCCATTGTAGCCTCCGGAAGATTGAGTATGGATATCTCCGCACTGATATGCAGGACTCTACTAGATATTTGCTCCTATACGATGACACGGGTGAACCTGGGCTACGATACCAAGATGTCACGACCCAATTTCTCGGTCATGATGGCACCTATAACCCCTATGTAGGCGAACCAATTCCCATAGCTCAAAATGGTTAGTTATGGGCAAACATCTAACAAGCAAGCGGAAGAACGATATAAATAGTATAAGCAAAGGAAATAAATGAAGAAATGGGCAACCAGAATATATATAAGCGGAAGATAAACCAAACCCATGACCTGGTATCATAGTATAAGAGCTAGTACTAAATATACAGAGTACAAAGGATCTAAAAGATTATACATATTTGTCTCTGAATAACAAAAGAGTACAAGATACAAAAGATGAGCTAAGAGCTAAGCCTAGTCGTCAAGTGCTCACCCTCAGCTTGGGATTGTCCAAAAGTCAACCTGTACGAGTCTCTATGAATCTGCGGTGATGGACCACACTAGGATTTGTACCAGGAAGATGCAGAGTGTAGTATGAGCACCAATTACTAAGCAACAAGTACCCAATAGGCATCATAGGCCGACTGAGTGTGTGTAAGCTATAAGAGCAATAATATAGCAGAAAAGAAACAAGTACTCAAAAATAATGAATAGGTACACGAAAGCTAGCACATAAGAATACAAGAAGAAATCAACATGCTTGGCTAGCTACTAAAATATATATCTCACAGAAAGAGGTGAAGGAAAGAAAGAACGCACCTGGGTCCTTGCAATAACAATATATATAAAGAGAGTTTAAGAAGAAGGTGGTATACCGGTAACCTCAAGTAGAAGAGAAAGAAGGAAAACAAGTAAACAAACTCATGCTTGAAACCCAATGCGAACAACTAAATCATGCCAATAATCCAAGTATAACCACAAAATGAATTGGAAGTATATACATCATGACTCCCAAATGTAAATCATCAAATAAGAACCCAAATAAATCCATGTTTAGAACCAAAAATGCGATAGGATAATAATATATCTACATACAGTCCCAATAGATGCCTGTACACCCGAGGAATGCATACAAGTGAAGACAAACCCTCTGGCATCACATATTATCGAAGCATAGAGTCAGCAAATATCAAACAAGGATGGAATCTCACGCAAATGAATGATATGATGCAATAGTGAAAACCAGGTGGAACAGTAACGTTGTATGTATCTCCAAGGTGCCTATAGGCCCAGAAGGTAAGATTTATAGAAGTAAATGACCCGTATACCTCAACTATATCATATACCCCTCCTCCGGCACACTCGATCTGTAGCCCCGGGTTCGAATTGGCAAGGTTCATTGAGGTCCTCGACCACATAAAAAATCTCAGAATCCCAATATAACCATCTGGAGTGTATCTATATCCAAATAAGTAACCAATTCTTGAAAATGCATGCCCAGGGTGCTACTCGAGTCTAAATCAGTGATTCAAGTCTCAAAAACCCCAACAAAGGTGCTTGGACATAACAGAGTCTAAAATAGTAGTAAAACCAATCTGTTGCTCGGTCTGACCGAGTCTAGTATCATTTCAAAACCAATAGGAAAACATGTCTAGCACTCTGGCTCTGCCGAGTCTATTAACAATACATAAACCAGTGATAAATCAGCCTTTTAACTCTTTTACCCCAAGAAGATCCATGAAAACAATTCCAAACTCTCTTATAACCATTTTTTCCAAAAGCGGGCCTTTGGGGCCATGCAAGGTTTAGAAAGCCATCAATAATAGGCTCGAAGCCTAAACCATAGTAAAACATGAAGAGATCTCTTTATATGTATGATAATGGCATGCTTAATCAGAACCATTAGCCCAACGGCTCACAATCAACATATCGCTCCTGCACAGCCTCCAATCACTCTACATCATAGATAACCAAGTTAATAGTCAAATATCGATGTCTGAAACTCATGGACATCCCCAAATAACCCACCATCTAAGGTCCAGAGTCAAATAAAAGGCCACACAGGTCCACAAAGGTGATACTATAAACTACAATGAATACTACATTCATCATAGTGAAAATAAGTCAGACATGAAGAAGCAGACAATGTCTGGGGTACCAAGCTAATAAACCCAACCCAAGGATGCAAATTAGTACAAGTATAGCCTATATATGCAATGTCTAGAAGGGTTAAATCATAACCTACCTTTCGTCCGAGGACAAGCTACTAGAACAACGATTTCCAGACCTAAACTGCTCTGAGAGGCTCCAAACAAAATCAAACTATCAATAACATAAACTACGCGTTAAAATGAGACTAATGAAACCTATATTGCTATAATTATAGTAGGGTCAAAATTTAGGTCACAGGCTGGCTTATGGGCCCCGCAACCTAATAGCCAGTAATGAAAGAGTGCATGATGATCACAACGATCCAATGAGTGCATGCCCAGAAATTTAGAGGAATTTTACCAAGGGAATCGCTCAAAATAGCCTAACATCTATAGGAGCAACTTAAGGAAATTCAAGAGGAGAATTAAGAAAGTTAAATGGATAAAACTTACAATTATGATAGAGGATTGATCAAGGCCAACATAATCACACCCTAGCACCAAGAATTAAAGTAATATGATGTTTTGGGGAGCTTGGACTGATAACAATGGAGGTTGGGCGGATTTGAAGTGTTGAAAACAAAGGTGGGAGTTTATATACTACCTAGGGGTCCTTATTCGTGATCGCAAAGGGACCCCACGCAGTCGTGATGACCGCACTAGCTATACAATCACGATCACGAGGACTAGCCATTCAGTTGCAAAGAACAAGGTAGAGAAGGCTGAATCACGGTCGTGAAAATGGACATCGCGATCGAGTAGAACAAGGGAACTGGGACAACATCACAGTCGCAAAGTGGGACTCCACAATTGCGAAGAAAGAAGGTACCAGGTCCATAGGGCATTTATCACGGTCGCATAAAGGAACCTCGCGATCGCGATTATGTCCAGAGGCTTGTACCTGCAACAACTACCAGCAAAAAATATAAGAGGAAAAAGTCTCTGGGTGGGCCCATAGGGCTCATTTGGGACTGCAGGTGTACAAATAAACTATACTACCACACCAGAAATAGCATTCCGGACTCAACAAAATCAACCCAATTTCAAACAGAGGTTGATTTACTGGAAAGTTGGCCCATGCCCAAAAACAAACTTTAGGCCAACTTTCCCAAAATGGAATACCAAGGCCTAAAATGAGTCTGGAAGCCTCAAGACCCGAAGAAATGTCCCTTTAGCCCAAAGTCAGCATTTCGAGACTAACAACACTGTCAGAATTTCCATCCGAGGCTGTCTTCTCCGAATATTGACCAAAGTCAAACTTTCACATTCAACTGGTTAGAAAACACAAAAACTAACTCAAAACCAAATAGAAAGCTCCCAGACCCCGACCAAGGGCCATCTAGAGCAAAAACCATTCTTTAAAGTTAATAGAACTATCAGAATTCATTTCCGAGCGCATTTGCCAAGAATATTGACCAAAGTCAATGATATTCTAAGTTAAGGCTCTAAAATGGGGAAACGACTATAACGACCAAATGAACGGCCAGGGTACCATACCAACAGTTTCAATAACCCATAAATGACTTAAGGCTACTACAGGCAATCTCTAATAGTACAAAGAAAGTGTAAACATGGGGATGACTGGAAGGGTCATTACAATTATTAGGTACTAGTTATTTCTAATTTATTTTTCAATGAGTGAGTGTAAAAACCCTCATAGTGATTTATGAATTTTGTTGTATTTTAACCATTTAAACCCTTTTCATAATTTTATTATAGTATTCATAGTTTACGGGAATGGGTGGCATGGTTCCCGATGTGGTTGGTTGAAAATTATGCAAGTTTCTCATTTTGAAAGGTTGAAAAGTTGATATCATTGACTTTAATCAACATCCATAGAAGTTGAGCTCGTATCAAAATTATTTCAGCGCCATCAGCTCTGAAACATAATTCGTGGGTTAGTCAGACTATTGGTTTGGGTCCAGAGGTATTTGGATGAGTTTTGGAAGAGTTTTTGAATTTTAAAAGTTAGAAACTTAAGAGAGTTGACCAAAGTCAACATTCGAGGTTAGAAAGGCCATTTCTAAATTTTTATGATTCCACCAGGTCTGGTGGGTTACTTTTGGTCTAGTTGAAGGTTCAGTTCAGTTCCCGAGACTTTTGAATGAGTTTTGAGACATTATTTAGAAATTTGGAAATTTCTAAGTTAAGAGGTGACTTCGGTCATCATTCGGTTAAGATGACCTCATTTGGGTATTTTGATGATTCCATCAGGTCCAAAATATATTTTACAAGTGGTTTGCACTATTAGTTAGGGTCTCGAAGAGTTCAGATACGTTTTGGGTAGTTGGTTGGAAAGTTGAAAGTTTTGGCCTAGAGTTGACTCGGGTCAATATTAATGGATAATGACCTCCATTGGCAAATCCAAAATTCCATTGAGTTCAAAATATTATTTCCATGCTAGTAGCATATTTAGCGTGTGTTCGAGAGATTTCGAATGAGTTTCGAGTGGATTTCTAAATATTTTGGGTGTTTTAGCCTTGTTTAAGAAAAATCTATCGATTAAATGATCCGTTTTTATTTCTAAAGATCGAAAAATTATTCTGAGACTTCTGAAATTTTGAGCATGAATTATAGGACTAATTTAGAAAGTTTCGTGTCATTTCGATAAGTCAAGGTCAGATTTTTATCGCGGATTATGAAATAATTCTTTAATGAGCAAAAACAATATTTGACTGGGCAAACATTGGTTATGTGTTTCTAACTAAGCAAACATTGGTTATCCTAGTTGAACAGTGTATATGTTTTCAGACTTTGTTCATTCACTAAAATATGATTTTTGGGAGCTAGGGAGCTTCAATTGAGGCAATTTTTGATGCCTTTTTCTCGTACAAACATTGGTTATGTATTTCTAACTTCATTTTGCTCATTTTCTAAGAGCATGTATTTCGTTTTTCATTATTTTGATTTATAAAGTAAGATTTGAAACCCCAAGTTTAGAAAATAAAGAGTTCTTGATTTGAGTATCAATTTGTGATGTATTTTTGTTGATTTTTGGAAACTAAGGTCCTTGTAGTATGGGTAATCTGATTATGACATAAATTTACCAAATTTTCTCGTTTTAAACTGCATTTGAATTTGAGAATTTGGGGTTTTCCCGGTAAAGTTAAGAAATGGTATTTTGATGATTTCAAGCTCGATTTTAACTCCATTTTCAATAAAATTTTATATTTGAACTTCCTAAATTATGGATAATGTGATTCTCTAATAAAATTCCAGTTTTACCCTTGTGGGCTTGGGGTTGATTTTTTAGACCCAATTTAGAATCTTAGCAATGGGTATTGTTGGACTCATGCTTACGCGTAGAACTTGTTCTTTATTGAGTTTTTGCATTTGGAGGGTTTTTTAAAGGAAAGGCTCAGGTGTGACCTTGTGAATTTGTAGTTCATCTTCGAGGTAGGTTATGGCTTAACTTTCTTCAGACTTTTGTTAGGTGGAGATTTTATCATGTAAAGCATGCTCTGGGTTGGGTAAAATTATGGACTTGAAATGAGTTGAATTATCATTGTGATTCTCAAATTAAGACTTATACTGTGCTGGGGGATAAGCAATTTATATTCCTAGATTGAGATTGAGGCTCGTGTCCTGTGTTCATGAACTTATTGTGTTTCTAAAATTTTGATCTTATCTGTGTAATTGGCTTGTTGTTACTTTATTTTTCACGCATATGCATTCATCTCATGAAACACTGTATTTCATCATTGGAAGCACTGATTTTGAAAGAAATAAAATACTTTCTACTTATTCAGTCCGATGCAGGATTTCGAACACAAATATATAATATTTTACTTATTCAGTTCGATGTTAGATTCCGGGAAGAGATATATGATATGTTACTTATTCAGTATGATTCATGATTTCAGACATAGACATATTATATTTTATTGATTTTATCTGAGGCAGGATTTTGGCTGGGGTATATGGATCTCGCAGGTCCCCCATGGGTCCCACCTTTTAGCATAGATTGATAAGGGGGTGTATACCAGTAGGCATGGCCATTGCATTTCATCCCATGTCATTTCATTGCATTATCATTTGAATTATTATTTTGATTAAGTTATGCTATGGTATTATTATTATTGTTGAACTGTTGGGACTTTTCTGCGTGCAGGGATATTTTAGTATTTTTTACTCGATATAGTAACTGCTTAAGCTCAATCATCCTATGATGCCTACTCAGTACAAGTGGACCATACTCACCCCTACTTTCTTGCATCCTTCTGATGCAGATTTAGGTACAAGTGGATCCCGTGACTAGAGTTTGTGCTTTTAGATATTTTCAAAGTTATGGTGAGCTTCTGTGTTCGGAGACAGTCTCGGCTTCCTCTACTAATTATCTCTATTTTCTTTATTTTTTCAGTTAGTGTTATAGTATTTGGTTTGGATATTCTGTACTTAGAGTCGCTCTTGTATTTGTGACAGTTGAGTCTTGGGATGTTTCTGGGAGTCTTACTGTTCAATTTCCTTTTTATTATTGTTAAATTGAGTTATTATTGGATATTCATCATGTTAATGTACTATTTACCTTATTTAAGTTGCTTGAATTTATTAAGTTAGGCTTAACTACCATAGGTGGGTTGGGGTAGGTTCCATCACAACTCTTGTAAGTTTTGAGTCGTGAAAAGTTGGTAACAGAGCACTAGGTTCACCAGTCTCACAAGTAAAAGAGCAATGTCTAGTAGAGTCTTGTGGATTGGTGCAGAGACATATATTATCTATCTTTAGTAGGCTATAAAACTTTAGAAAATTCTATTTTCTTGATTCCTTATCATGCGTTCTAGGTCTAGTCTAACTCTTAAAATCTCCTCATTTTATTCTCTAACTTGTAGTGAGAAAAAGTTCTTGGATTCCCACGGTTATAGTTGGGGTTGATATCATGTGGTTTGGTGCAAGGCCTGGTACTAAGAAGAAAGTGAAAAACTAATGAGAAGGATTTATTGCCAAATTTGGACTATATCTATGATCCGAAGATAGATTGAGTAACGTTGTGATTCAGATGATGTATTTTAAGGATATTCGTATGGAAATGTGAACAGTGGTTTAAAGAACTTTATGAATGTCTTATCTCCTCCGGTTAGTTTTTAGCAGTTAGAAGAGTATATATATATATATATATATATATATATATATATATGCCATAGATGGTATCTGAAATAGTGTTGATAATTGGAAATGGTATGACTAAGAGGATAGCCTGGTATAAGCATGGTGACTTTGAAGACTATAGTTAAGGAAGTTTTTCATGACAAGAATTGGTTGCTCAGTGTATGATGGGAATGAAGATGCTTCAATAGAGATAAGAATTTCTACGATAGTCTTATGACATGAGTGTATTTGCAAGGATTCAATGGTTCAGTGGGATAGGTACTACCATTATTTGAACGAACAGTTAAAGTTGTAAGAAATCAATGGATTGGGTAAAAGAATTGCAATTATGGTAGAGTGTGAAGGAGATCTTCTTATAATAAGGTTTGAGGTTGTGTGACTAGTTTTGAGGTTCTTATGTAGAGTATGCTCTCTATCTTATGAAGTGGCGATACATCAAAGCAAATTTAAATGGTCTGAGTTTTAGGATAGGGCTACTATAGTAGGATTTGTGTTTACTTGGCTAGAGTTATGAGGTATGCTAATTTTTCTATCGACTGGGATTTACAAAAGGGTAAATTACTATATGTGAGGTGACATGAAGGATGAAAGAAGACCAAGTATTAAGAGTTCTTACAAGAAGATGATTATCGATTTTATGCCTAGAATGGAAAATTTTCTTTTATGATTGGATTTTTATGGGACTATATGGCGATATTTCTTTAGAAAGGAGTATGTTTACTTTTTTGTGTGATATGAAGACAAAGATGCATATTATTTTAGGCTAGAGACTAAGTAGTTCGTGTAATGCATTATTGTTAATTGATGGGTAGGAATGTATGGTGTGATTTGGGTATAAACTTCTCAATGGTTATGTTGTAGAAATGTAACAACCCTTCCTGTCATTATGGCTGAGCTAATCGTGCAAGAAATTAGGTTAGGAAACTTCTAGGTTGGGGAGTTAAAAATTTTAGGCTAGGCTAGTCTCGAATAAAATCTAAGCTAGGTGAGTTCTAGGGCAATCTCAAAAAGGATTGGGTGAAATGATTAAGCTTGAGCTAGTTTTTCTATTAGCTATGGAATTAAGGATTTTGTAGGACTTTTTAGAAATGAATTCGGATGAGTAGAACTCCCGATATCAAACTTAACGTAAAAGGGTTTGTCTAGAATGTCAAGGTTTGAAGATGTGTTGAAAAATGGGTAAAACTGGGAGTATTCCCGAGTTTCTGTCCCATGTCAGCTGATAAGTCAGTAATATACCAACTTATTAAGGCTTTACTCATGAATTATTGCTATGTTTTGATAAGATTTAGAGGTTCTTATGGCCTTTATTGATGTCTATGTAAGTACTTGTGATCAAAGATACAAAACAAGGAAATGGACCAAAAAAGATCCAAAAAGGAGTGAGGTGTGAAGTGATCAAACAAGACGAAGGTTCTGCTAGAGATTCGGTGTTCGTGCAACACGCACTAGCCTTGGTGCAGAATGCACTTTCTACCGCATGTATATGAAAGTTAACTGAAGAGTCTGCTAAGGGGTGCGGTCGTTGTGCAATGCTCACAATTCCGAGTGCGAACTGCACCCCATTTCGCTTGAAACTCCCAATTTTCCTGAGTCATTGGACCACAGAAGAAGAGTGTGCGACGCGCACATGATGACATGCTAACTACACATCACGCTGCACACCACTTGAAGGGAATTTTTGTCCTAATTTATGTGACATGTAGGGAATGTTTTTTTTACCCTTTTTTAGGCACAATTGTAAAGAGGGCAGATAGTTCTGAATAGTTTTTTTTGGAGAACAATTCTTATCTTTATGAACAAGTTTTCCCTTCTAAGAACAAGAAGAGGGTTTCTCCCAATTCCTTCTTCCCAATTTTTAGAACCACCATTTGTCTTCAAATTGAGCTTCGATATTGAGAAATTTAGCTTGAATGGAAGGGGAATTGAATTACCCACTTGGTATATCTCTTTCCTTAAGCATGAGTAGCTAAATCTCTTGTCTAGGGATGTATTGATGATTGGTACTTGATAAATGGGTGTGGGTGTTGTTAATTCTTGTTTATATTTGCTTCAATGACATGGGTCTACTGAGTTCACCATATTTTAACTCTAAAATTAGTGGTTGCAAACATTGATTTTCCTTACTTGGTTATGTTCTTGCTTGAAAGAGGAAATCATAACTTCGGATGTGAAATTGCTAGTAGGAACTTGGGCTTCTATTTAGATTGCGTCTAAAAATAGCTCAAATCGACGGAATCACCCACTTAAGAGTCTAAGATAAAAATAGTATGACCTCCCTAAGCCTTGGCTTGGTTGTTTATTACTTAATCAATAGTGCTTGATTTAAGACTATTGAATATATGGTTGTTGATCGAGAGATAAATTATCATACCTAAAACCAAGATTACCCATGTCATATAGCATGAATTTGCATGAATAAGAAATCACCCTTTGCCATGTTTGAGTCTCATTTGATGCACATCCCTAGTCGTCCTCTCTCTATTGTTTACACCTTTCCCTTTTTACTTATTACTTGTTTGGAATTCAAATTATGACATATTCCCAATTCCCCCCTTTTTACATCACTCACTCTCAATGTGAACTTTATTTTACAGTCACCTAGGCTAAGCTCAAAATTCCTTGTGGGATCAACCCCAACATACATCGGGTACTATAAATGTGTTTTGCTCTAGTGATCACCGATACTTCCTTTTAGGAGAGTACATTTGAGCGTTATAAAAAATGGCACAGTTGTCGGGGAATTAAGTTTATTAGCCTTTTTGATTGTGTATTGAAATCACTTTGTAGAGTGTTTGTTCTTTTATTATGTTTGTTGTTTGTGATTAGCTGCAGGCAAATATTCCTCAAGCACCGATGCCCTTACATCTCTGTCTACCTATGTTTACTTGAAAATGATACCTTGTTAGACCTTGAGTTAGTTTGGGGAGCCTAGGAAGCAATGGGTGCGACCTCCGCTAAAGAGATTGAGGATTGGGTAAAGAATGGCGCGCGAAGGGATAGGGAGCTCTCAATCACATCCACACTTCTTGAATATATGGTGATGCGAGAAACAAATCACCGAATTGAAACAGTTAACACCATCGGCGTTGTAGGGGCCGTGAGGTTAGTGGAATATGCAAGAAGTTTGACTGAAAGTAGTGAAGAGTTAGTTGTGGCTAACCACGAGGTAGATTCCCATGGAAGTCCCCGAGGTGTGGGCAATTATGCTCATGGGAATCAAGGTTGGAAAGACCAAGATAGTAGCCCTTGAATAGAAAGTATGCTCGTGAAGGTATTGGAAATAGTGGATTCCACTGACAGAGTTGTCAAGGATCTAGGCTATGATCTAAGGAATCATTCCCAAACTGTGCACTCACACTCCATCGCTATCGAACATCTTGAAGAAAGAATGGTATGACTCACTTCTAAATTTGTGTCTAAGCAAATCAAGCGATATGAAGTTATGGGTGATAGGAAAGATCTAACCAACCCCGTGAAGATTTCAATCACAAGTATGAGTAAGCCTAGAAACATGAGGCCTTAGGGAAGTGGTTTGGCAAAGACACCAATTCATGAGAACAAGACGCCTAAGATTTGTAAATATTTCCCCACATGTCCACCTCCTTCCCCTCAATGTTTATTGCAAGACAAAGGGGGTGAGTATCCGAGAGACTTTGAATCTATGTTGAGGAGAATCACCTTAAACATCCCAGCGGGTAGTGATTTCAACAGAATGCCTGAGTATGCTAACTTCGTGAAAGAAATGTGCACTACGTGCAACTTCAAAGAAGGTGGGGTGGTCCAAATGTCCCCTAAAAGTAGTGCAATGCTATCACGTGACTTTGTTAATGATGAAGTGACTCAATGTGTGTACACTATATCTGATGCAAATGGAGTGCAAAAGTCTACAAAATTGGTGTGCGATGAAAGCGCAAGGGTAAACCTGATGTCGCTAGCCACTTTTAGAAAGTTGAATCTTGGGAAGGCTATCACTACAGATACGAAGTTTCTCATAACAAGATGGTCAATAAAGCACCCCGCGGGGGTTGAATATGACATTTTGGTAAAGGTGGGTCAACTTGTGTACCTTGTAGATTTTGTTTTGTTTGATTGTAAAATGGGCTCCGAGATCCCGATTGTCTTGGTGCAACCAAGTCTGAAAACAGGGCACACTTTGAGCAAAATAGACTTGGGAGAATTAAAATTTTCCATGAATTAAGAAGAGGCAACCTTTGATTTGTGTAGGTCCATGAATAACTGAGTGACCTTCAAATGGCTTTTACAGTAGGCAAGATTGAGGAAAGCATGGACTTGCATGTGAAAGAGCGGTTCGTAGATGATGCTTTAGAAGCAGTGTTGTTAAACTATGATTCTGAGGGGATAGATGAATATGACGAGATTTGTTGTGCTTTAGTGGGAATGGGTTCCTATGCCTATCCCCCAAAGAAGCTCGATCTTGACTTGAATAATAGGCAAACACCTCCATCCAAACCTTTAATTGTGGAACCACCTACATTGGAGCTCAAGACGTTACCATCTCATTTGAAGTATGCTTACTTGGGTGCTAATGAAACCCTGCCGGTCATCATCTCCAACAAGTTGAGTGCCAAACAAGTGGAAGAATTTCTCGGGGTGTTGAAGAAACCCATTCGTGCCATTGGATGGACTATTGCCGATATAATTAGCATACCCCCGGGGATATGCACGCAAAAGATATATCTCTAATAGGAAAGAACCCCTTCGATTGAGCACCAACGAAGGCTAAACCCACCTATGAAAGAGGTGGTTAAGAAGGAAATTATTAAGTGGTTAGATACGGGGGTGGTTTTCCCAATCTATGATAGTACTTGGGTTAGCCTAGTGTAATGTGTGCCAAAGAAGGGTGGAATCACTATTGTGCCAAATGAAAAAGATGAGATGATAGCCCTCAGACCTGTGGCTGGATGGAGGGTGTTCATTAACTATTTGAAATTGAACTCATGGATGGAGAAGGATAACTTCCCACTACCGTTCATGGATCAAATGCTAGATATGTTGGCTGGCCGTGGTTTTATTGCTTTCTTGATGGTTATTCCAGCTACAACCAGATTTCAATCGCCTCGGATGATCAAGAGAAGACAACTTTTACATGCCATTATGGAACTTTTGCATTCAAAAGAATGCCCTTTGTCCTTTGCAATGCCCCGGCACCTTCCAATATTGCATGATGTCTATATTCTCATACATGGTCAAAGATACCATGGAGATCTTCATGGATGACTTCTCGGTAGTTGGGGATGAGTTTGATGATTGTTTAGAGAACCTAGAGGAAGTTCTTAAGCAATGTGACGAAACCAACCTGGTGTTAAATTTGGAGAAGTGACATTTTATGGTAAATGAAGGAATAATATTGGGTCACAAAATATCTGAAAAAGGGCTTGAAGTTGATCAAGCTAAGATTGAAGTCATATCCAAACTACCTCATCCAAAAACTATAAAAGGGTGAAGAAGCATTCTTGGTCATGCAAGGTTCTATACGCGCTTCATAAAAGACTTCTCGAAGGTGGTTTATCCGTTGTGTAAGTTGCTTGAAAAAGAAGCTAAATTTGACTTTGATAGTATTTGTATGAATGCCTTCCTCACTTTGAAAGAAAAGTTAACTTCAACCCCCTTCATCATTACACCGGATTGGTCAAATCCATTCAAACTTATGTGTGACGCTAGTGGTGTAGCTTTGGGGGATGTACTTGGTCAACGAAGAGAGAAAATCTTCCATAAAATTTACTATGCGAGAAAAACTTTGAATATGGCTTAAACAAATTACACCGTGACGGAACAAGAGTTTTTGTCTGTAGTCTTTGCCTTTGAAATATTCCGGGCATATCTTTTGGGGAAAAAAGTTGTAGTGCACATTGACCATGTGACAATAAGGTACTTGATGACTAAGAAGGATGCCAAACCTCGATTAATTCATTGGGTATTACTCCTCCAAGAATTCGATTTTGAATTAAAAGATAGGAGGGTCTGCGAGAATCAAGTGGCTGACCATTTATCAAGATTAGAAAAAGAGGGCAGGCCCGTAGGAGAACTTGAAGTATGTGATCCCACTCGGTCATCCTTTTCTATTTTCTTCCAATAGTTCAACCTATCCAGCAAAATTGTCGGCCTATGAATGTGGTTTCGATCCTTCCGCTGATGCTAGAAGTAGTTTTGATATAAGATTTTATCTTGTTTCCATTTTATTTATTATTCCTGATCCAGAAGTAACCTTTTGCTTTCCTTGGGCAGTACCTCCCAACAAGATTGATCCATTTAGATCTTGGTCCATGATGGCCTTTTTATTGATTTTGATGATTGTATCTCTCTATGAATGGAAAAGGGGTGCTTCAGATCCGAAGTAACCACTAGTGATAGGAAAAAAAATAGGGGGAAGGACAAAGGAAAGAGCAATGCCTATATTAAATCAATTGAGTCATCATGGTAGAGAAGAAAAATGGTGCACATACCATACTCGAGCTTTTGATCAATGTCCCTAAAAGCAAGGAGTATGCCCGCGTGTTTCAACGAGAACATCGAAAAAACCTAATTCAACTCCACGTAAGATAGCCAAAGTACGATTGAGCAATCTACATGATATATTTGCTCACATTCCAGGCGAAGGTCATAATTTGGAGGAATATTATATGGTCTTAATAAGAGGAGGTAGAATGAAAGATTCGCCAGGTGTGAAATTCCATTGTATTCGAGGAGTCAATGATTTGCTCAGAATTCTGGATCGAAGAATAGGCAGATAAAAATATGGTGTGGAAAAATAAAAATAGATATGAATGGAAGATGCCTCTGGAACTCCTTTTTCTCGGTAAGGATAAGTATGAAGTCACTCGACTAAAAGGAGAGGGAACACACGGAGCTCTTCCGAATGACCTAGAATAAAGTCTACTACAATAGCCAAGAAAAAGTGACGTAGACTATATTCGCCCGTGGAGGTGAGTGGAGGAAGCTGTAAAGCTTCTAACTCTAATTACAAACTCATGACTATATTAGTATAAAGTGGCATTATCCCTTTAATAAATCTTCCCTCGCTTACCACCATGAACAAGACCTTTCCCGATCAATTAGTTTTTAATTATAAGAAAGATGGCAAATCCTACCATTGTATTTTATTTTTTCATTTGGATCCTATAAACTTGGAGAGTGTCTAGATTAAGACACTTCTCATATTCGAACTATCAATATTGACTAAATGAGAGTGTGGCTGATTTTTGTTCATTTACCATGTTAGCCACACTTTTCTGGACCCCTATTTTTACAAGATGGAATTCAACTCCCAGCAGGACACACTACACTTAATATAATAAAGATTTTTAAGGAGAACAAAATGAATCTAATTTACAGCTCTTGTCATATATCTATAATTACTTCTAATAATTATGAATATATAGTGAATTTTTTGCACATACATATTACGTTAACAATAATGGGGGGAGGTGGTTTTGGTTAGTTAAATATAAGTTGTAGTTTGAGTCCTCTCAAGGATGGGCCCTTTTTTTGGGGAAAGGATAGTGGGTAGGGCTTATCTTTCCCCTAGACTACTTTACTCACTGGATATCATTTCACGTACAGGAACTGGAGTAAAAAAAGGGCTCGAACTACAAGGATCTTATACCTGACTTTCTTGGTATTAGAAGTTAGTTATGTAGGCTGACGACCTTTCCTAGGTTGTTTCAATCAGACTAAATAATAGATTAGTAGTATGCCTGAGATTTCCATAAGAACTTCTCCATCTTTAAAACGTACTAATCAATCAAAGAGGGCCACTTTTTTTTATGAGGGTAGGGAGTTTGGGTTGGTGTGAAGTGTACCGCACTTTCGGTACAAGATCGGAAATTCTATTCTCTTTTTTACAATCTAAAATCGAAGAAAAGAAAGAAGGGAGAGATAAACAAATAAAGAGATAACTTTCTTTATTATTATGTAAGATTAGAAGAAAATGAATCGGCACAGGAGCTACTACAATTGCTTCAGCGGGAGCTTCTACCGGTAATGGAAATATTTTCAGTTCCTTAATTCTGTTTCTAGAAATCATTCATTAGCAAAACAATTATTTGGTTTTGTTATATTGGGATTTGCTTTAACCAAAGCTATTGCCTTTTGTTCCTTAATGATGGCCTTCTTTATCCTCCTTGTCTTTTAGAAAGAAAAAAAAAGTGGAAGCGGGCTAGTCCCCAAAAATGCTAGGTACTTTAGCATTTGGGACAAGTAAGATTATTTTCAGGTTTATCCGCCATCATTATCACAAATTGAATATCCTACTAATGTGCCATCCCTAGCCCGTCTTGCTCTTCTAATTCCATTTTGAGAGTCATCATAGGTCTTTTGGATTTATACATGCAGCACCATTTTACCTTTTGGCATAGACCCTTCTTCCTCCTTTCGAAGCAAAGGCAATGTCAGGGAGGGAGAGAGAAGGGTAGCACGTATGGGTGGTATGAAAGCCATAAGTGGGGGCATGGGTATTTTTCACGAAGATGCGAAGCCTAGAGATGAGTCTATTCTAAATTGACTGAAAAATCTGGAGTAGGAGGCTTGATGATAGGTGATAAGGTGAGGAAAAGCAAAGTCAAGCCTGACCTAAGAAAAGACTGGTTCTCAGCCACAGCAAATGAGGTTTTTTCCTTTACCGATACCTATTTTTTGCCTCTTTCTTCTGGAAACTTACGAGATGCTATTTTCTAGGGAGTCTGACTCTTCAATCGAAAAAAAGATGGTCGTGTGCGAGTCGGCTGGGCTAACACAAGCTTAACACTTCTTTCTTTATCTTTTTCATATTTGAATGTCTTTGTCAAGTTGGTTGGCATCATTCGCTCATTTTTGTTTATTTATTGTCCGCCTTCGCCTGAACAAATATGCACTAGCCCACCTAAAATAAGGTAAAAGCCTTCTTTACAACCCTTTGTACGAGACTCCTTTTTTCGTACAAATGCTCGTAGGCAAAAAAGACCTTTCTTTGCTCCTATCGGCGGGATCAACCAGTGTCCCCGTGTGTAAGGCCCTTTCCTGAAAGTGGTCGAATAGTTCCTGTCCCATTCATACTATTATTGGCTTATGTGCTATGTTTAGCGGCTGGTGAATCCTACCCAGTATCGAAATTGGATTTGATATTTCTTCGGTATTCGAGAAGGGTTTTAGTGGCGACCAGACTCCTCTTCTATGGAAGTCTAATGGTTTGGGGGATGTCAATTCCCTAGAATTTCTGGCTTCCCTTTCCCTTCAACCTGCCACTCTTTTAGTTCCCAAAATATATATAATCCAGAATCCTTTTAAGTGCCTTATCACGAAAGTGACCAAGCAAGCAGATGTTGATAGTTCAGCCGGTAAGCTAGCAAGCTTACGAAATGAAGAAAGAAGAGACCCTTCTATTATAAGATGAAAGCAAAGTCGATAGTCCTCGTATTGGTAATTATTATACGCTAAAAGCCTATATAATATATAGAAGGAAAAATATGAGAAAATTTAATAAATAAAGAAAAAAAAAGGCCCTCTCCTTACAGTCAAGTTTCAGCTCCTCTCCTTACAGTCAAGTTTCAGCTCCTTTCCTTACAGTCAAGTTTCATCTCATTTCCTTCTCCTCGCTACTGTAAAAATGTTGAATTTATTTTTTACACTGGCGTAGATGATCTCCCCTAAGGCACCGATGGACCAACGCCTTCGTATGTATATCACCCGAATTTCTTGATTCACGGCATCGAGTATTTCTTAGATCTTATGACCGACTTGTAGATGGTGATACCGCCACCTTTGCAACGTGATCCTTTATTATTCACTTGTGCTGGTGGCGGAGAGGGAGGCACCTGTGTTCTGGATCTGGGGGGGTGGGTCTTCCCTTTCTCAATTATGACGTACTCGGTTAGGTTTCCATCTAGGTCTCGGTCGAGGGTTACTTCAAAATTATGGTCTCATTCTTCCCTTGATTCACGATCCTTGCAGCTGAATTAATCTTCTTAGGGGATCACTTGCCCAATGGATGTTCCAATTACTAAGCTGACTACCTTCCCTGCCCTGGTAGATCTTCAAGTGAGTTTTCTTTGCCTGTCCTCCATGACTAAAGTGAGTAATGTGAAATATATCGGCGTATAAGACTCTTGGAGTATGGTACTTACTATAATCTACCTCCTCAGAACACTCTAGGAGACTATGCTACCCTTGTTCGCGAGAATTTCAATAGAGAGATAAATGTAGCGCATTTTCGCTTGATTTTTGATCAAGAGTATTTTGAACTTCAAGTATTAGAGAGCAAGGGCCTTGTCCAAGACAAACTCCTTAACTTAATGCTTGAAGAAGAGAATCTTGATTATCTTATTAATAGATCCCCTTACTCAAACATAAGAAAGGAGGCTTATCGCTTTCTTGAAGACAAGCTTCAACCTGTTGGAAATTCACGCCATGCTCAATAGCAAAATCTTCTTGAGGGAAGTATTAACTTTTTTTACAGTTTTTGGCTCAACGGGGTAAATATTCTAGTGTTTACCAAGATTTTCAGAGTTATTTTATCAATTCTGATTGATTGTCTTTTTTTGAAATCATTTTAAAACTTCATGTAGGAACGAAAACTTGAATGTAAGGAAACATAGTTTTTTTTCATTCTTTTCTTATGAGGTTGTGTACAACAACCTTAACCGCACAAGCCTGGGCTGGGCCTACCTCCATTCCTAGAGAAGCCGTATGAGGCAGAAGCTCCACGTATGGTTTTGAAGCCGAGCCTTTCCAGCAATGGGGCCTAAGGACCGATATGATGATTGGTTTAGGTAGGGCATCCGACTTACTATGGGCACCTTTAAGGATTAGTGTGTGAGACCGCGATCCACAAATTGACGCATGGGACTCACCCTTTACTTGGGAATAGAGAGGGGAAACATAGCATGTCACAAGAGTGAGGCTAGGGTTGGAACCCTACTGCGAGAGGGATGCCTCACGAGCTGGGCTTTTAGAGATGAGGCCTTTTAGCCAAGAAAAGTCAATTTTGGTCCACCAAACCCTGCAACTCATGCAGGACCTATGGAGTAAAGGGAAGAGTGTACGTTGTCACACTCCCTGCCTTACAAAGGTGCCTAGAGGATGGTCCATACACAGCAAAACAATGACCGGGGAGCGGGTTCCCCACTGGAAGAGGGATAATAGATGACCATCTCAAGGCACATCACGACCTACAGGCAACACCGGCGAGACCTGGGAAAGCAACCCAATTGGGTGTCAGAGGATCCACAGTACTTGCAACCTCCCAGACTTCGTATTCATTATTTTTGAAAGCAAGGGGAAGGGATCTCTTTTCTGCAATGGAAAAAAAAGGAGCATATTTGACTCGACACAACCTAATGATACATCCAATACCAATGATCTGTGCCTAGAATGTGTTGCTAGATATCTGCTCTAGAATACTATACAGGTAACAATGAACGCGCTTTGACCCTAGGATTCCCTTTTATTACTTCTTTCATGACAAGAGAACCGCGTCCACATCAGTCGAAGTGATGGTTAATGTTATTTAAATAAATATCCATTGAACCCCTACTTTAAAGGGAGAATAGCGGGGTTATTGTACAACCTAAGGTCTTTTCCTACAGAGAAAGCGGCTAACTACCTACAAATTTTGACCAAGGGAAGAGTGAGACCATAATTTTGAAGTTGCCCCCGACCGAGACCTAGATGGAAACCTAACTGAGTACTTTATAATTGAGAAAGGGAAGACCCACCCCGCCTAGAGCTGGAACACAGGCGCCGCCCTCTCTGCCACAAACACAAGTGAATAAGAAGGATCACGTCACCACAGGTAGCGGTATCACCGTCTACAGGTTGAGTCATGAGATCTAAAAAATATTCAATGTCGTGAATCAAGAAATTTGGGTGATATATATACGAAGGTGTTGGTCCATCGGTTCCTTAGGGAAAATCATTTGTGCTAGTGTAAAAAAAGAAATTCAACATTTTTACAGTAGCAAGGAAAAGCAAAGGAGCTGAAACTTGACTGTAAGAAGAGGGCCTTTTTCTTTTTCTTTATTTATTGAATTTTCTCATATTTTTCCTAGCCCAGGATAGGAAAATAAAGGAAAATCTTCTAGAGGAACCTTTCTATTCCTTGCCACAACATATCCCAGGTTGGCTACCTTTCCCTTGCGAAATCTTAGGAAACTCTTGCTTGTAGGCGTAAGGAAGATTTCTAATTTACTGCTTTGACCTAAACATAATCTACTAAAGGTCTTCTGATTCTGCTACGAGTATTTTCTTTTCTTGGATCTTATCAAACTATGGCTTTTTGGTCTATGGGGTATCCCCCTTTTCCGCTTTTCTTTCTTTCATCTTCCTAATTCCACAGGTAAGCTTCATGCCAGTCTGACTAAGGTAAGGGGGGAAGACCTCATTTTATCATTCATATCTATTCGTCTTAGCCCTGCTTCGATGATTCAATCTGACATTTCATTTCCCCCTTCATCATTTGATTTTTCACATCTAAGAGCTGATCTTGAAAAAGGAGTACAGTGCAATAACAAGAGATTTGTGATCAATAAAAAGTGCCACCGAATTATGTACCCATCAGTCCTGGATCCATCAGTACTGGATCCTCACCTTAGACAGTTTCATTTGGTTATGAAAGAAAGGCTTTATCCCTAGCGTTAAGGTCTCTATCAAGCACTCTTCTAAAGTTGTCTGAAAGCCCTCATATTCAACCTGCTGCCTCATCCATATAGCATGAACTCGCTCGAATTTCTCTTACTATAGTGGAGAACTCTAAACATTCAGAGCGCCGGTTCTATTTCAGAAGAAGCATGATGGAAGTTTAAAGTTTTACATCGATTATAGAGCGTTAAACAAAGTGACCATCAAGAAAAAGTACCTTATGCCTCTTATTGCAGACCTTTTCTATCAGTTGAGTGGAGCACGATACTTCACGAAGTTTGATTTGCGGTAAGGGTATTATCAAGTGCGTATTTAACATATTTCTTTTCTCTTGTGTTGGCTTTGTAAGTTCCTGCTGTGCATCCCTGCTCGATCATTTTCTTATGATTATCTCCTTTTAGCCAAACTACTAGCTTCTAGGAGGAGGGTTATAGACTCATTCCGGTTGAGACGGACTCCCTGGTTTCTATATAGAAGATGCACAATGGCTGGGCCTGAGGATCCACATTTCAATATTATCCTGAGAATTAGAGATCTAATGAGAAGGGATTGGAGGTGTGAATTGAGACATATTTGGAGGGAAGGCAATGTGAAGATGTGTTGGCTAAGCAAAGTCTCAGTCCTGCTCTTGGCTTAACCATCCTACGTGACCCCTACTTCAATCAGTAAGTGGAAAAAAAATGATAACTTAGGCGCAACGACACCTAGAATTGTGAAGGTGAGTTATAGCATAAAGCCTTAAAATGTTCCAAAAAAGGAAGTATACATGTCTCTCTCTCACGGATATTCTCTACAGGGGGAGAACTCAGTTTTCCACTGGAATCAGTCCCTTTATAGAATTAAACAAGCATCCCAAAATGGGAAAAAATTTCTTCTGTGGATGCTGGTTTTCTTCAATCCCAGGCAATCCCTTTTTACTCTACGATGTGGAAACTACTCTATTTTTTATTTTAGTATATATTTATAAAATTGTAATCATTGGTAATAATATTCAATTAATTATATCAAACCATTGATTTGGAGATAGAGGTAATGGAGGAAGAGTATCGGGAGTGGTATATTCCCAGAGCATTGAGATCTTTCTTTTGCTATTCTCCGGCCAGATATAGGTGTGAACCAGGAGCTTGCCATTGTGGAGAGAGAATGGATATGCCAATTACTACTCTGCGTATCTGATGTGTGCTTCAGAGTATTAGAATGCTGATCAGAGGCAGGTAATGGTAAAAAGAGGTATATACGGAATATACCTATCTAGGTCAAAGTATTGGAAGAAATAGCACCACTAGATCTTCAACAAGGTGAAAATTCTCGTATTCCATATGTACATGTTCCTGCGGATCGGATGAGTATTCTTATTTATATTGTTATGGATATAAACACTTTTTGTTACTATTAACAAAACATCCCCTTTTTCTTCGCTCTTCCAGAACGAGTACTAAAATAGGTGGGTTTTCTACGTTGTTTAACTTAGTTACTGGGGGGTTTAGGGGAAAAACTATGTGGGGCACCTTTTGGGTGTGGGATGCTCGTTTAACCTCTGTATTAATCTTGTTCCTTATTTACCTGGGTGCACTATGTTTTCAAAAGCTTTTTGTCGAATCGACTCCTATTTGAATCCGTGCTGGACCGATTGATATACCCATAATCAAGTCTTCAGTCAACTGGTGGAATACATTGCATCAACCTTGGAGCATTAGCCGATCTGGTACATCAATACATGTTCCTATGCCCATTCCAATCTTGTCTGACTTTGCTAACTCCCCCTTCTCAACCCGTATCTTATTCATTCTGGAAACACATCTTCCTATTCCATCTTTTCTCGAATCTCCTTTAATGGAAGAAATAGAAGCTCGAGAAGGAATACCAAAACTTATTTCACTCGCTGAGTCTTTTTGCATCCATGGATGAATGGTTAAAGCACCCAACTCATAATTGGTGAATTGTAGGTTCAATTTCTTCTGGATGCACGCCAATAGGACCCTCCAATAAGTCTATTGGAATTGGCTTTATATCAGTGGAATCTCATCATTCATACATAATGAATTGATGTGGTATATTCATATCATAAAAAACAGTAAGAAGTAGCATTCTTATTGATACTTTCACTCATAGGGAAATAAATCAATTTATAGATGAAATCAAATATGCAGTATCTACAGACAAAAGTATTTATTTATTGGGGAAAAATCAATATACTTTTAATGTCGAATTAGGATCAACTAGGACATAAATAAAGCATTGGGTCGAACTCTTCTATGGTGTCAAGGTAATAGCTATGAATAGTCATCGACTTCTAGGAAAGAGTAAAAGAATGGGACCTATTATAGGACATACAATGCATTACAGACATATGATCATTACGCTTCAACCGGGTTATTCTATTCCACCTCTTAGAAATAAAAGAACTTAAATCAAAATACTTAATAGCATGGAGATACATTTATGCAAAACTTCTACCCCGAGCACATGCAATGGAACCATAGACAGTCAAGTGAAATCCAATCCACAAAATAATTTGATCTATGGACAACATTGTTGTTGTAAAGGTCGTAATTCTAGAGGAATCATTACCACAAGGCATAGAGGGGGAGGTCATAAGCGTCTATACCGTAAAATTTATTTTTGATGGAATGAAAAAGACATATATGGTATAATCGTAACCATAGAATACGACCCTAATCAAAATGCATACATTTGTCTCATAAACTATAGGGATGGTCAGAGGAGATATATTTTACATCCCAGAGGGGCTATAATTAGAGATACCATTCTTTCTGGTAAAGAAGTTCCTATAAAAATAGGAAATGCCCTACCTTTGAGTGCGTTTTGAACTATTTATTTACGTAATTTGAAATAACAAATCAGGTTTATGACGAAACCTAGAAATCTATCACTGCTCCAATTTGAGTACCTCTGCAGGATAGACCTCAACAGAAAATTGAAGAGTAAGGGCAGCAAGTGATTGAGTTCAGTAGTTCCTTATAAAAAATTATTGACTGACGCGATATAGTAATATGGAGAAGAAAAAATTCTTTCAAGCACCGAAAGAACAGGAAGCGCCCCTTCTTTCAAAGAGAGTAGGATGGGTTATTCATATTTTATTTGATGGTCAGAGGCGAATTGAAAGCTAAGCAGTGAGAATTCAAAAGATTCCCCAGGGGAAAAATAGAGATGTCTTCTACCTTACCCATAATATGTGGAAGTATCGACCTAATTTAATAGAGTCGTTCTGTCTGAATGCTACATGAAGAACATAAGCTAGATGACAAAATGGAATGACCCGGGATATAGAAGATCATAACATGAGTGATTCGGCAGATTTGTATTCTTATATATATCCACCCATGTGCTACTTCATTCTACGATATATAGAAGATCTATCTCTATAGATATCATCATCTACATCCAGAAATCCCTATGCTTTGGAAGAAGCTCAAAAAATAGTTTGGGAATTGATCAAAAGAAGAATATACTTCAAATGATATGCCCTTAGGCACGGCCATACATAAGATAGAAATCACACTTAGAAAGGGGGACAATTAGCTAGAGCAGCTGATGAGATAGTACCAGAGTCGTTCAAAGAGCCCTTCTTTTTATTCTGTTTTATGCGTGTCAACTATTGATTCTATGCCATCAAAGCATGCTAACAGTAGAAAAGAAATGCAAGTACATATGACTGCGGTAATGCCGCATCATTGATAAAGAACCTTGCCATCCCCAACCTTGTCCCCTGTAACAAGTTCATTGGCATATTCCCCTTCCCCTTCTATTCCTAAAAGTTGATTCAATAGGCTTCCTTTATTGATTCAAAAATCTTCTTTCCATAGGGCGAAGTGACGACCACATTCATTCATTCTAACAACTCATTTCCCTATTTTCTCTAGATCTAGTATATATAATGATCGAGACCTGTACATAAGATCGTTCTAGCTTATGTCATTCTAAGGAAGTCTGAGCTCATTCTCATTCTAAGATTCTAAGCTCTTGAACATAAGAGAGGCTTCTTTTCAAGCTGATGAGTAGAAATTGAGTATAAAGAAAATGACAAAAGAAATCTCACATGGAGATCAGTGTACCCATAGATCTATATGAAATATATATATATGGAAATTCAAGAAATTTATTTTCAAAACCCTAGGATTTCAGAGGTAAACGACCACATAATGGTTCCCGAAGTCATCCATGGCAGCTGGGTAAGCTCTCCGTCAAGTTGCCAATTTCCCTCCTATCCTAAAAACTAGATTCAGAGGTTGTTTCTCTTAAGACGAAAATGTACAATTGTAGTCACGAAAGATTTCCACCCTACGTCATCATTTTCATGCTTTTTTGTTAAGTAACATGAGAAAATGGGGAGAACGGAGAGCTGTTAGTAGGGCAAAAGCACTCTTAACTGGGGGAATGCTTTCTATTCAGCCTTCAATTTGATGATGCTTGTATCATTTTGGTAGAATAGTACTCCACCATCCAATCTGGGTCCCGGTCGGTTACAGTGGTTGATTTATTTCTCTTATCTGGGGTTTTGACTTTCCTTCCTATTCCCTGTTCTGTAGAGCAGTTTATCCCTGACTATCTTAGGGGAAGATTTCTCTCTTCTCTACAAAGACACCCGGAATGCAGTTTGGTCACAGTCAATGGGAATAATACAACATGAAGACAGGATGCATTAATATTCACAAACAAAAACGACACTGAATGTGCTCCTCTATTTCTCCGTACAACTTGCTTTGAAACTTATTCGGATGGTGCGAGATACGATATGCTTTGCTTTCTTATTGTGTGAAAGTTCTTGAGCAACTGTCGGGAAAGATTTTTTATGGGGAAGGCAGCCGAGTTGCTCGTCTTATCTTAGAAATTGCCTTATTAAGGTCCTATCTGTCATAACCCATACATTGCATTCTAGCTAGTTTGAAGTTTTATTCTTCATTTCGTGTGGTTTCTCGGTAGGTAGGGCTTCCATTAGTATTGTACCATGTGCTTGTGCAGGTGAAGTGAAGCTTTTGTTGATTGATTCCAGACAGTTCTCTCGAGCCTTCTTTCTCGCTCTCATCTATTTTACATAGATGATTGGTCTCGAGCATGAAACTCCCAAGGGATTAAACAAAAATTCAACTTTACCCTAAAATAAGAAAGGATGGTGTTTTTAGTTAACAAACCATGCCAAACAGGCTAATCCCGTATCAAGAAATAAAGCAAAAAGGAATCAGTGTGGCCAGGTGTGAAGAGAAAGATAGCATACAATGGAGTAGCCAACTCATAAAAAGAGCAGGGGCGCTAGCTTTGAAACAAGGTAATAGGAGAAACTAAATAATCATCGAGCAAAGATTTTTTGTTCTTCCTTAGTCCAATCGAGTAATATTTTATTGTACAATTGATGTGGAACAAAGGCACTTTCCGGGGAGGTGAGGGTCGTAGACGTGATATTTAGATTACCTTGAGTTGAGAAGGAAAATAAGCTATTCAAGTTGGTGAGAGAATGGGATGGGATTGGGAATGAATCGATGAACTCTGGGAGGCTTCAACAAGGTGGAACTATGTTAATTGACTGTAAGGAGAGGACTTCCAGGGTACGATCTATGGTTGTGTCCAGTGGTTTGGTAGAATAGACACTTCCAAGGATAGTCTACACACACAAAACCAATCTCATTTTTTTAGGGTTATGGTGGAACTATGTTTAAATTGACTTCCCCTCCCCTTCAACCTGCTCCAACTCCCTATATTATAAAATAGAAGAGTAAAATATAATAAATGCAGTAATCCTACCCATTGTGAGAGGCATCTTCCACTTTGTAATTGAAGGGTTCCATACAACCGAATAACATACCCTGCTGTGATGGTTACATCTGGATTCTCCAGGTCAAAACCTACCGTACCATGGTTCGCTGACTTTGCCAACTTTTTGGCAAGTGATTTGCTCCTGGACGGTTGAATTCACACAAGAAAAAGAAGTTCTTGCATGATGTCTAGAAATACTATTGGGATGAACACTACCTATTTAAATTTTGCACTGATGGGATGATTAGGAGGTGTATCCCTAAAATCGAAATGATGCCTATTCTTAATGCATGCCACTCTTCCCCTGTTGGTGGTCACCATGGGTTATGCGCACGGCTTTAAAATTGATACAATATGGATTTTATTGGCCAACTCTCTTTCAAGATGCCCATGATATGGTAAAGGCGTGTAAAAAATGTCAAAGTGAAGGGGGCGTGTCTAGGCACCATGAGCTTCCGTTGACCTCATTACTCGAAGTGGAATTATTTGATCTGTGGGGTATTGATTTCATGGGCCCATTTGTAAGTTTGTATGGGAACACTTTCATCCTTGTAGCCGTGGACTACGTTTCAAAGTGGGTTGAAGCTGTAGCATTGCCTATCAATGAAGGCAAAAGTGTCACCGCTTTTCTAAAGAAGCATATTTTAGCGCGGTTAGGCACCCCCCGAGCCATCATTAGTGACAGGGGTAAACACTTCTGCAACAAGTTGTTCAACACCCTTCTTGAAAAGTATGGAGTCAAGCATAAGGTAGCTACCGCATACCACCCATAAATGACCGGACAAGTTGAGGTATCGAATAGGGAGATAAATCGAACAGCGTACAAGACCCTTATTGGTATGTATCCTTATCAAATGGTCTTTGTGAAGGCTTGCCATCTCCCATTATAACTTGAGCATAAATCCATGTGGGCTTTGAAGCGGCTAAATTTAGATTAGGAAAAAACTACCTATGCTAGAGTTGAGGGCCTCAATGAGTTAGATGAGTTCCGAATGAGGGAATATGAGAGCGTATCAATTTATAAAGCATGCATGAAGCATTATCACGATCAACAAATTCTCAAATGAGAATTCTTCCGTGGTGATTAGGTCCTTTTGTTCAACTCTAGAATTTGACTCTTTTTGGGGAAGTTAAAATACAAATGGTTAGGCCCTTTCAAAGTATGTCAAGTATTTCCAAATGGTGCAGTAGAACTTGAAGATGAGGATGGTTCAACTTTCAAGATAAATGGGCAGCGAGTGAAGAAGTACTTGGGCAGCCCGGAGGAAGTCGCACGCCTAGAAGCCATTTACCTCGATGAGCCCTAAACGGGAGGTACTATCATGAGTCATGACGTTAAACTAAGAGCTTCTTGGGAGGCAACCTAAGCATTTTGATTTTACTTTATGTATTTGTGTTTTTTGGTATTTTTTTTGTTTGTTATTTTTGATTGCTTTGTAGTTAGGAGACATGGTAAAGTTATTGGAGTATTATTTAGGTCGTGTGTCACATCATGTGATCGCACACACAAAGAGAATATCCCACAATGTCTTGCATGAGCAAGATAGAAGGCTGTAAAGTTTGACTCCTTAGCATGCGACTGATATGCAGTTGCATCAGCAATTATGCACGGTGCATGCCAGTTTTGATCACATAACAGAACACTGGCAGTTTCGATGAAAAATTCAATCCACCATGCAATAAGTGGGCAATTCGCACATCTCAATGTGCGCATCACATGTCTTTCATATGAGCCCCAGGAAAAACACTAGATCTGATGCATCATTTCCATGTGCGATGGTTTATGCGATTCATCCCACTCTCAGTGTGTTTCACACAGGGTCCCCGGGAGTGCAACTTTTTCCTAGACACCTAATCTCATTGAGGGCACTATTCGATTTGAGTTTGGGGGTGCTTTAATTTAGTTTTTGCCTTGTTAATAGTAGTTTAGCAATAAACTTTGAGGGTTTTCTTAATTCCACAGTTCTTTCCCAAGGAGGAAAAGTGTTTTTTTTCCTTTTTCTTCTCTTTTGTGTTTGTTTCAAATCGAGTTGGTGTTTCCCTATGATAGATTTAGAGAAGACTTTCTTAAGGGAAAATTCTAAGTTTTAACTTTAAAGTGAGTCCGCAGTGTGCTTATCTCAAAATGGACCGACTGAAAAATTCTTCTTGGCAAGATGTTTTTGAAAATGAAAGGAAAGAGCGAAAATGAATTTTTGAGGAAAGCATACTCTTGTCATGACTTTCACACTCTTGTTTTGGCTTGATCGATTCACAACCGAGTGTGTAATGAACTCCAAATACCTTGTTGAAAGTCATTTGTCCCAATTGATGTTGAGACCAATGAAAGAAGTCTTATGGCATGATGTCTTTTGTGAAGAGGTTATACCTTGATTCTTGTGCATATGTATCATTTAGAACTTACCCCGAATGGAGCTGGCCGATGATCCTACCAGTACACTATTATTTTTGTGTGCAAATATTACACTTGCTCTTCTTTTGTTGAGAATAGCACATATTCCGGTGGCTGTTGCGTGACCTTAGATATAGTTTTGGCGACTACTGAATCCAAGGGTGAGCTGCATATTTTGGGCTACCATGGATTCTTCTTTTAGTTCTAGTCCTTTGTTCGGATTTAGACTTGCTTTGTTTTGGGGTTGCATCCCCATCTTTTAGACATGTTTAGAGTTTTGGTACACAACTTTCAGATTCTAGGGGATTGTTTTCTGCAAGTTTTACTATTTTGTTAAGTTAAGATGTGAATCTTGGTTTATCTATTAAATATAGTTTTTAGCTGCTTAGTTTTATTTAGTGTTGGCCTGATTAGTTGGTTCTCCCACCGAGGGTTTAGTGTGAGTGCTACTCGCGGTGGTTTAGGTCGTGACAAAGATGGTATCAGAGCCCTAGGTTTGTTGATCTCGTCATACCAAAATGGGTATAGTAGAATCTTGCAAAATGGTACATATATGTCTGTTCTTTTTTTCGAGAGGCTATAGGACTTTAGGAAACTATCTCTTCTTTCTTCCTTCGTGCTATAACTTGATTTCAATAGGTATCTACCGATCCAAATTGGTATCTAAATTCCTTCATTCTTTTGTCCGCAGATGGTAAAAACTAGATGGAATGGAGCAAGGGCAGCAACTCCAACTGCGGGATTGATAATTCATGGTCAAATAAGGGGTAGGGAAAGGGGGAGAGCGACACCCGCTAGGGGTAGAGCGAAGGTAGAGGCTGACCAAAGGCCAACATCACCTCCCCTACCCCACAATCATGTTGAGGAGGAGGTTGAGGTATCCATAAGGACGATACAAAACTAGAGGTGGAAGCACCGTTTGGAGGTGCAGGTCTTCCTTATTTGTCTTCTAAGGTTATCCAGCAGGTGTTGGCATTCCTGAGTGGGTTGGCTGGTACTAGAGCCACTCTTAATATGCCAGTTACTCAGGTTACAAGTGCCCATCCCGCTGCCGCTTTAGCTCCCAGGATGGATAAGGCCTCATGTACAGATGCATTTTTTCATCTGGTGTTAGGCCTTGTCATGACCAGAACCGATCATGAGTTGTTGACTAAGTTCCTGAAGATGAACCTCCATCTTTCCATGGTTAATAACATGAGGATGCTTTTGAGTTCATCGTAGATTTCTATGAGAGGTTGCCAAAATTGGGGATTGTACAACAACATGAGGTGGAGTTTGTGACTTTCCAGCTGTAGGGTGATACTAAGCAGTGGTGGAGGTCCCATGTGGAGTGTCATTCATCAGCTTTTCCTCTGATGACTTGGGCTCAGTTCCATGCCCTATTTTTGGAGAAGTAGGTGCCCCGTACTCTGAGGGATAGAAAGAAGGATGAGTTTTTGGCCCTTGAATAGGGCAATATATCTGTTACAACTTATGAGACTAAGTTCCATGCCTTGTCTTTCTATGCTACCCAACTTTTGGGAAATGAGGAGGAGATAATTTTCTTGTATGTTAAGGGCTTGAATACATAATTGTAGGTTCTATATGTTCACGTGACTTCTTCTGGGAAGAATTTTAATGAAGTGACTGACTATGTGAGGAAATTGGAAGGACTTAAGCAAGTTGGGTAGGCTAAGGTGTTAGCTAAGAAGTCTCAGATTGTGGGTAATTTCAGCGATTCTTATTACAAATGTTCCAACCAGAAAGTTTATTTGGCTCATCCTATTCAGTCAGCCTTTCCAGCTTCTACAGGTGGTCATTTAGGGGCTATTCAGCAGTCTCCAGCTACTAGAGGCCAGGGGAATTCCTATTCTTTTGCCAGTAGTCCCTTTCTTGAGCGGGGATGTTTTCATTGTTGTGATCTAGTTCATTTCAAGAGGGCATGTCCTCTGAGGCAGGCAGGAAATCAGGTGCAGCAACAGACTAAGGTTGTGGTTCAAGTAGGTTGAGGTGGAAATGGAAGGGGACATCCACATAGTGGATGAGGTAATAATCAGGGAGGCTATGGTTGTAATAGAGGAAATGGTAACACAGGAAAGGGTGGAGCATAACCCACTAGAGAGGTTTCCCAGATTGATGATAAAGCTCATTATTATGCCTTCCCATGCAAGTTTGAGGCCGAGGAGTCTAATGCTGGGATAACATGTACTATTCTCGTCTATGACTGGATGGCTTTTATTTTATTTGATCCAAGTTCTACATGTTCTTATGTATCTGTTAGATTTGCGTTAGGTCTGGACTTGATTTGTGATGTTCTTGATTTCTCCTATTCATGTTTCTACTCCAGTTGGGGAATCTTTGGTTGATGTGCTAGGATTTTATGGTATTTTCAATGCTTAAAACTAAGGATTTTAGGGGTTCTTAAGTGTGGTTTGTTGGATATGATGTCCGGTTTCTACTTGTGTAGGGAAAAGTGTTGAAAACATAAAAAGACATAAAAGCTGCTATTTCTGGGCTGAAAGCGATGCCCCATGGGCATGGGATCAACCACGACCTGTGGGAAGATGGTGTGAGAACATGACAGTGAAACTGACAAAGGGAAAACTAGTCCCACGGGCAAATGGAACGACCATCAAAGACACGATGGGACGTCACACTTGGCATTCCTATTGCTCCAGTGAAATAATGAAAAGAGCAAATGCTTAACACCTATCCATGATGGGCTGTTAGACTTGCCACGTGATGTCACAGTTTATCATTGAAATGAACCAGAGCATGTGAAAGGCAAGAGGTCTTGGTCGATGATGGATCACGATGGGCTGTGGGGACCATAATGGCCAGTCAACCCCGATTGTGAGAACTGGACAAAAGTGCCAATCAAAAGAGAAGAATTCCATATGGCCATCCCACGATGGGCCGTGGAAACACCGACAGCCCATGGGATCTGCCCATCGGGGTGGCCGCAATATGTTGTCCTAGTTTAGATGGTCTTTTTTTCTATAAATACTTTTCCTATGGTTTTATTTCGTGGTTACTCGTTCTTTGGGACATCAAATCATATTATTAACATTATTCTTACATACTTTTAAGAATTCAATCATTAGTTCTTGGTTATTGAAGTGTTCTTGAGAATTCAAGAATTTGTATTTCTTTAATCCATATTCTAAGTTATAATTATATTTTCTTCAACTGAATCAGATTGTTTTCTTACTACCATGAGTACCTAAATCCACAACTAGGGTTGTGGGAACCATAGCGGATTAACAAAGGAGGCAAAGTACTTAGTAATTCTAGAATGGTATTTATGCATATATTGTTCTTCCCTTTGTATTGATTGCTTTTTTACGGTGGAAAACGTTAGAACTCACCTTATTCCTACTTTCTTGATCAAAGAGGTAACGAATGGAAAATAGGATTTGTAACACCCCGCCTGTTCGAACGATGGATTTACTCATACTTTTGGGAAAGACTAAGAGTTCTTAATATATTAGAAGGATGTTATGAAGTATTTTAATTGCACAATGATCGTGTATTAAGTTTTGAATTCAAGCAACCTGCAAAATAATATTTGGGGAAAGTAATTGTAAATTCCATTATGAAATTCTCTGAAATTTTGGGTCAAATATCTCAGAGATTTTATACGAATATATACAGAGTTCGAAGTCCTCTGACTCAAAAAATCTAAGATCTACGAGTCTAGTTTCCAACGTACTTAACCATTTGTCCATACGACTTTAGAATAAGGAGATATTCACATTTTCGTAAGACTGCACAAGCAGGCACGTCAAGGTTGGTCCTCTAACCCCAAGTCGGTTTAGCTCTATAATAGATGATTCTCCTTCATTTTAATTCAGTAAAACCAATAAAAAACTATAGATTATCAGTGGGAAATCCCCTAAATCCTCCATGTACTTTGATGCTTTCTATTCGGAAGTTTAATGGAAGTTGCTCTCATCGCGAGCTCATCGTCATGGTATAGTTTTCTCATCGATTTTGGCTCCATTTGTTGCTACTGCAAAGAGGCAGTTCGTGGATTTGATGTTTCTTTAGTGTTATCATCTGATTGTTGGAAGGTAAGAGTTCTAAATACTTGACTCATTCTTAATTTGAGCTTTAGAATCAATTCCGAGGAGGACTTATTGTTATCGGCATATTTATCGTGTTTTCTTGTTGTATATTGTCACATCTCATTGAGGGTTCTTCTAAGTGCATGTTTATCTTTGTATTTCAAAACTTTTTGTCAAGGCAACCTTCCTTCTATGACCCTTCCATGTTCTAGTATCATTTTATAAATTTATGAGTCACGAAGTGGTATTTTGGATTTCGTGGCTCTGGGCAGCCCCTTTGTCTTATTGAGTTTTGTTGTTATCACTGTATATTGATGGAGTTAAGGTATTGGAGGGACTTGGGGTTTGTCTGATTCCTATTAGAGTCATGTATGATGGTTGTTGGATTAAACGACATGATGTATGCCTTGAAATAGTGCCTCAGGAGCTCGTCGCTCCTTTGAGATGTAGTTAGCATATTGTTATTGGATTTAGCTTCCATTTATTATTGTTATTGGCCTCATTTTATGATTTCGAGATGGCTGGTCGCGAGTGTGACATTAACACCTTATTAACTATCTATGGCTCATTCTAGCAGCCTTGTGGATTCTACAAATTATTGCATTATGATAGGCTGGTCGAGTTTCATAGAGACACCTTTGGGGCTTCAGTTGAAAGTATGTTAAGGCTTCCATTTTACTTTCTGGAATGACCATTAAGGCAAAAGCTTGTGTAGCATGTTTAGCATCGTTATTCGACTAGTGGCCTTATAGTATTGAGTTTTGCCCCACACCATGATATAGAGACTATCGGCAACACTCTATTCTTTACATAGCAGCCTAGAAGAGCATGTTATGATTGAATTGAGGTCACCTGTGATTACATGATATTATTGTATTGTTTTTATTGTCTTGTTGTCGCCTATGAACTTGTTATGGCCTCAACACACACTGACACTGTAGGATTTTAGAGCCTACATTTTGGTTACTATTATTGTGCCTTCAGGCTGGGCAGATCGTACCTATGGGATGGGTAGGTTGTACCTTTGGGGAAGCAGTTATATTATATTACCATGCCTTCAGGCCGGGCAGACCATGCCTATGGACTGACCAGACCATACCTATGGGATGGGCAGGTTGTACCTATGGGAAAGCATTTATATGGTACTACCGAGCTTTAGAGTTGTATTGATTCACAATACATGTACATTCAGATAGTTCAGATCAGATCATCATTGGGGTCTATGTAAGAGGGACAATATGGGTATTTAACAATTGTTTGTGCCTGTTAGGACCTATGGCGATTGTATGTTCTTTGTACCTGCCGGGATGATGGGGGCCAGGAAAGGTTATTATTTGTTAAGTTATTTAGATGGTATATTATTGCTGGAAGGTATGTTATTGTACTTATGTTCTACTCCTGACCTTTTGTTCAGTACTTACACTTCAGTTTCAATTTTTGGTTTGCTTTACATTCTCAGTATATTATTTCATACTGATAACCCATATCATGGGGGGCTGCATTTATGCCTGTAAGTTCTGAGCGATGACCAAATAGACATGTTGGGTAGCATAACTGTGCTTTCAGTGGGTTGGTTGACTCCTTTCCTTTCAGGGGTCGCCAGAGTCTCAGAGGTTTGACTTTTTTCTATTTATGGTTTTTGGGTAGGTTAGGGCCCTTTCCTGCCCAATATTTTATTCATAGAGGCTTGCAGACTAGTCAGTTGGGTTTCATAGCAACAATGGTGGCCATTTTGGGCTTTTATGTTTATTAGTTGTAGCTTGTTATCCAATTGGGTCTTGTAGTTTTTTTGGCTGTTTGGCAGCAAATTGGCCTAGTTTACATTATGTATCAATCTTTTCATATTTTATATGGAGATCATGGTGTCCTTGATGGACCACATAGCATTTATGTTTTCCTAGATATCATGACGGCCTCGACGGCCCAAACATGACTTATGTGCTACATGCTTATCGCTTTATATGAACTGTTTGGAGTAGCTATCTTCTTTCTAGAATTGTTGACAGGGGCCTTGCCGGTCGAGGGATGATTTTTAAGACGTGATATACTTGTTTGTTTTCTTGATTGTGTGTTGCTGGTATGCACCATTGGCAAAAAGTTCAGCACGATCGGCTTTGTCCTAAGTTTTGGCATTAGGTGCATTTTGCACCCCCGAGTTTTGGGTGTGATAAACATGGTATCAGAGCAACATCGTATCCTAGGAAGTCTGCAAGCCATGTGTAGAAGATCCTTGTTTATAAGTGTGTTGTACACCACATTTTATAGGTAGGAAGCTACAGATATTGTTTAGGAAAGTTACCTTTCTATTTTTCAAATCGTGCTATAGAGTTGAGACATAAGAGTTGAGTTCTTCTGCTGATGATTGTTGTTGGGCTTGTACTTAACCACACATAATGATGATATGACCATCTCACGAATTCAGTTCAGTGCATAGAACATAGAGGGGCTTCGATATCAGCAGTATATGACTAAGAGGGTCGAGAGAGAACAATAAAAGAGGGTTTGGCCCATGGGTTTTTGGCGAAGACTCTGGGTGGATCCAAACCTCGGTATTTCGGAAGATCACCTAAGTCCCTACTAGAGCATCCCCAGGGTAGCATGTTGGATCATCGGGGGCGATCAGGTTCGGGAGAGATCTCACAAGCATCAAGCTCACAGCAGCATAGAGTCCCAGAGCGGCTTAGATCCATTGTGCCACATTATGATACATGCAATAAACACATGTTGGGATGGTCCATCAGGGGTCCACAATATGCTATTTTTTTGGCCAAGAGGGTCATATACAAAGATATTATCCATTTAGGTCCAGGAAGGTTCAACAAAGACAAACATATTAGCTACAAGATCATCTTCTTTAGTATATCCTGTAGAGCATGGTTCCTAGATTTTATCAGGGAGAGGTCGATGCCAAGAGGGAACATCTAGTTCTGGAAGTGGCCAGAGTTGCACATATGCACTACAAGTCATCAATATTCATAGTCATTGCTAGATGTTGTGACATGTATATTGAGTGGTTGCTCCCACTGTGTTTATGTTTTGAAAGATCCAAGCTCCACATTATTGTATGTTACTCCATTACTTGCTGGGAAGTTGTGTATAATACCAGAGTCATTGTTGCAACCTCTTTGTTGTGTCTATCCCAGTTGGCGACTTTATTATTGCCAGGAGGATTTATCAAGATTGTAAGGTAGAGATTATTTGTCGTCAGACTTTTGCAGATAAGATAGAGCTATACATGCTTGACTTTGATATTATTATTGGCATGGATTGGCTAGTATCTTGTTCTGCCAATGTTGACTATCGAGCGAAGACTGTTAGATTCCACATTCTAGTGGAAGGGTAATACAACAACACCAAAAGGCAGGTCTATTTCCTAGATTTAAGTAAAGAAAATGATCGCCAGAGGCTGTATTTACCATATTATTCGAGTTTAGGATGTTGATGCTAAGCCACAGACTCTTCAATCCATTCTAGTAGTTAATGTTTTTCTAGACAAGATCCATTATGGACCGCAGAATGGGAGATTGAATTTGCATTCAATATATTACTAGATGCCCAGTCGATATTAGTTCTCCCATATAGAACTGCACCAGAAGAATTGAAGGAATTGAAGGAACAACTGAAAGATTTATAAGATAAGGGATTCATGAGGCCTGGTGCGTCACCATGCGATGAGCCAATGTTATCTATGCAGAAGAAATATGACTCATTGCTGAAGTGTATAGACTATCAAAAATTGAATAAGGTGACTATAAAGAATAAATATCCACTACCAAGGATTGATGGGTTTTTTTACCAACCGTAGGATGCCCGATGCTTCTTAAAGATTGATTTAAATTTAGGGTACCACCAGGAACCTGTTTGAGAGAGTGATATTCCAAAGACAGCCTTCAGGATATGATATGGAAATTTTGAGATTTTTGTGATGTCTTTTGGGTTGGAAAATGCCTTAACAGTATTTATGAAGCTGATTAACAATATATACATGACTTTTTAGACTTGTTGTTATTGTGTTTATTGACTATATTCTGGTATATCTCATTCAGAGACTGAGCATAAAGACTACGTTCGAGTGGTGCTTCAGGTACTCTGAGATCAAAGGTTGTATGCTAAGCTCCAGAAGTGTGAGTCTTGGTTGCATACCATGGCCTTTTTGGGCTATATTGTATCAGATGCGGATATTCAGGTTGACTTACAGAATACAAAGTTCGTAAAGGCTTGGCCTAGACCCAAAATACCGAAAAAAGTTTGTAGCTTTCTGGGGATAGCAAGGTATTATAGAAGGTTTTTGGAAGGGTTTTCTTTACTTTAAGTGCCCTTGACAAGGATGACTCAAAAAGAAACTATGTTTCAGCGGACTGCAGCCTATGACCGGGGTTTCCAAAAGCTAAAAGATAGATTGACTTTAGCACCAGTTCTGACCTTACCAGAGGGTCCAGTGGTCTACACAATGTATTGTGACGCTTTAAGTGTTAGGCTAGTTTATGTGCAGATGCAACATGAAAAGGTAATTACTTATGCTTCTAGATAGTTAAAGAAGAATGAGAAGAATTACTCGACCCCTGATTTAGAGGTGGCTGCATTTATTCATGCTTGAAAGATTTGGAGGCATTACTTGTATGGAGTTAATTTTGATATATATATAGATTATAAGAGCCTCCAGTATATTTTTAGATAGAAGGAGTTGAACCTGCGACAATGCTGATATCTTGAATTTTTTAAAGATTATGATGTGGATATCTTATACCATCCATGAAAATCTAATATAGTAGCGGATGCCCTTAGTCATTAGTCTATTGATTGTCTATTGTATTAGGGAGCAAAAAAGCAAGAGATGTTTCAAGAGCTCCATAAGCTAGCTAGTTTGGGGCTTTGATTATTAAACTCTGATGATGTTGTGGTCATAGATCAGGAAACAACCGTATCATCTCTAGTTATGGAGGTAAAGGAATGACAATACAAGGATCCCAGCTTAGATCAGCTCAGAGGCAAGGCTCAACAGTGGGAGTGTTTATCCTTGGATCTAGCAGGAGATGGGGTCTTAAAAGATTAGTTATGTATTCCAGAGGTTGCAGGGCTTTGACAACATGTTATGGAATAGGAACACCATTCTTGTTACTCTGTTCACCCAAGACCCAAAAAAATGTATTATGATATTAAGGAGATTTATTGGTGGCTGGGATGAAGAGAGATATAGTTAAGTTCATGGCATAATGCCCAAATAGTCAGCCGGTAGAGGTAAAGCATCAAAAACCTAGTAGGCTGACCCCAGAGATAGTTATTCCATTTTGTAAGTGGGAGGCCATAAATATGTATTTTGTCACAAGTTTGCCTTGTTTGCGATTGAAGTTTGACTCTATTTGGGTGATTGTTGATAGGTTCATCAAATTAGTCCATTTCATGCAAGTCAGGGCCACATTCTAAGATAAAGAGTATGTTAGACTGTATATTAGAGAAATAGTCCAACTTTATGATGTCCAGTATCGATTATTTCAGATATAGAGGAACGATTTATAGCATGATTTTGGACATCTTTCTAGAAGGGTTTGAGGACTAAGGATAATCATAGTTAAACTTTTCATTCGTAGACCTATGGCCAACCCAAATGTAAGATCCAGAAGCTCGAAAATATGTTACGGGTATGTGTGCTAGATTTTAGAGGTTACTAGATGATCACTTGTCACTTATTGAGTTTTCTTTTAATAACATCTATCATTATGGCATCGGTATGGCACCTTATGAGGCTTTATGTTGGCAGAAATAATGATACCTTATTGATTGGTTCGAGGTTTGAGAGTCAGGATTTCTTTGACCTAACATAGTACAATAGGCCATGATAAGGGTTAAGTTGATCAAAGAGAAATTTTTGATAGCTTAGAGCTACCAAAAATCATATTGAGATGTTAGGAAATGGGACTTAAAGTTCAATGTTAACAATTAATTCTTTTTGAAGGTTTTGTCAATGAAGAGCATTATGCAATTTGGCAAGAAGGGCAAGCTGAGCCCTCGATATATTGGACCTTACAGTATTGTGCAATGGATAAGGAGAGTTACATACCAACTAGAGTTACCTTAAGAATTAGAGGCATTGCACCCCGTTTTTCATGATTCTATGTATAAAAAGTGTATTAGAAATCCAATGTAATACCCCAGAAATCAAACCAGCTATCGAAGTTAAAATCTCAGAAAAATTCCATGTTTTAGGAATGACGGGCCCAAACCACGGCCCGTGGTTCGAATCATGGGTCGTGGAGTGGAACCGTGGTTCCTGTCTGTTTGGTTCAGCCTCTGGTCTTTAACCACGAGTAGATTCTAAGGACCATGGTTCAAACCAAGGATCTGTCTTGTCCACTTGTGGAACATGGATCTAAGGAGTGGCAAGTCCCCCAGGTTCTACGACTTGGTTTGATGACTCATTGTCTGAACGACGACCCGTCATTTCGAGTCGTGGTTTGAATCAGAGATCAGCTGAGTCGCCAACAATGATGACTCCAAACTACGACCCATCATTTGTTCTACAGGTTTGTTATGTTGACCCGTAGAAATGTTTCTGCAGACTGTCTAGTCGACTAAGTTCCACGAGTTGGAACCATGAGTCGTGGTTCAAACGACGACCCATAGAAGCAACCCATAGAACATAAAGCCAACATTTTTTAGCAGCTTTTCTAAATATTTTTCCAGGGGTAGTTTAGTCATTACCCTTCCTTTTAACTCCTAAGTGAGGTCGTTTTGACTGTTTCAAGAAGGGTTTTCACCCTCGTTAACCTAAGTTTCTTCTCATTACTTCACTCTTCTCCCAAAAGGGAAAATTCTTTGCCAAGCTCCAAGTTTCAAGCTCCAAGTTCAAGTCTCCTAAGTCTTTCCAATTCAAGTGGGTTATCCTCGATCAAGGTATGTGGGTAATCAACAATGGGGTCCTTTCACCCTTGTGCCCAAAACCCCTAATTCAAATTTTGATTTCATGATCTTAAAATGATGGTTCTTATAATATTCTTATGGGTTTTGCTAAATATGCTCTTCATATGATTTGATTATGAAATTACTATTAAATTGCATAATTTCACATGGGTTTTCATATGTTGACTCTCATTTCATGAATTGATGTTTAACCATGGAAATTTCTACATGCATGAAGTTAATTTAAGCAAATTGGATTTTGATAGCATGCCCCTTATGGATTTTCAAGCATGTGCATGCCAATTTCCTATATTCTATGAAAACCTATGTATTATGAAATTGAACTAGAGTCATGCAAAGTTTTACAAGTCATGAAGTATGAAAGTTTTCCATGTTATGAAGTATTATGCAAGACAAGACACCCGATGTTCCATTAATGCTCATTAATCAATTTCTAATCCAAATTCATGAGTAGTATGATGATCCGGGGTATGATCAAGTTATGAACAAGTTTGCCATCAGATATGTCACATGTATATGAGCTCATGTTATATGTTTTGGGAGTAGTATTTAGCACCGAGAGACGAGGGTTCAGATAACCCAAGTCTAAAACTACATTGCCACCGTAGGTTACCCTCTATGGCTTATCATGACAGGATCCTGGTACTACATGGTTCTAACCTTGGCTGGTTAGGACAACTCTTTTTTAAGTGGGGGTACATGACACTGAACACCATGTAGCTCAACATAGTTTAATGTCGTTTAAGAGAAACTACCACATGTTATTTTCAAGCTATGAAGGTATATGATTCTATACTATTAAATTTAAGCTTTATTTTATGTTTCATGCTTTATACTTTGGTATCTATTCATATTCCTTCTTCACGTAACAAGTTCTATTAAGCTTGTTTCAAACTATTTTTATCATGATTCATGCATCACTCACATACTCGGTGCATCCTATAGTAGTGACGCATATCTTGCGCTACATCCTTTGATGATGCAGATTCAGGTGTACCTCCTCAGAATCATGGCTAGATTTTCTCGGCCACTCCCATAAAACTGTTGGTGAGTCCTCTTAGGTCGAGGACTAGTTATGTTTCTATCTTTGTTAGCTTTTCATTTCCATACTTCGAGTTAGCTAGGGTTTTTTCCTAGCAACTCCTTATGTCATGTAGAGGCTTTGAGTCTTAGACAGTGATCGAGTTTCTTTCTGAATTTTGTGTTTCTATTCGACTTGATTATCTATGTATGAAATTCCAGATTTATCTATTTTTCTTCCGCTTATCTTTGTTATGCTTGAGAATGCTATGACCAAGGGTTAGTTTGGGATCCTTGTGGTCCTGAGTCATATGTTACATCTAGGGGGTGACCTCGTGGCATGAAAAAATTAGTATCAGAGCCTCAAGTTCAAGAGTCTTAGGATGTCTGAAAGTCGCATCGAGTAAAGTTCTTTTTATGTGTGTGAAGCGCGCCACACATATGAGAGGAAAGTTATGAGATGTCTTACAAAACTTCACTTCTTTCATGATCACGTCATGCGATAGAGCTTAACTCTTATGTCCCTCTAATCCTCATCTTATACATTTTAGATTATGCCTCCTTGAGCCGCTCGGAATGTTGTTACTCTTGTTTTGGTCCTTAATGTCACGAATGAGAAGTTCAGAAATGCCATCCATTTGCTATACCAAACTTTGGCCACTCTGGCCAATCAGCAGGCTCCTGCCCTCGTTCATCCTCAAGGTGGGGTAGTGGCCCGAGTTCGTGACTTTGTTCGAATGAACCCACCTGAATTCTGGGGTTTGAAAGTGAGTGAGGACCCGCTCAACTTTATTGATGAAGTGATGAACATCTTTGAAGTTATGCAAGTGTTTGGGGTTGATTGTGTTGAGCTTTCATCCTATCAACTCAAAAATGTAGCTCATATTTGGTTCACGCAATGGAAGGAGACTAGGGTGAGGTATGCGGTCCCCATGACTTGGGAGTGTTTTGAGAGGGCCTTTCTTGATAGGTTCTTTCCCTGAGAGTTGAGGCAAGAGAAGGTGGAGGAATTTATGAACTTGAGATAGGGGTCGATGTCGGTTCAACAATATAGTCTGAAGTTTACTCAGTTGTCTAGATATGCCCCTCTATGGTAGCGGACCTGCATAATCAAATTAGCAAGTTTATTTATGGGGTTTCTGATGTGGTGAAGAAAGAGTGTAGGTCTGCCTTGTTTTTGATTTATATGAACATTTCCCGACTCATGACTCATGCCTATAAGATTGAGGGTGACAAGCTTAGAGAGATGGCAAGGGAGAACAAGAGGGCTAGATCCGAGGGATCAGGTTTTGGTCATCACAGGTCTGTAGGTGGACATTGCTCTTCTTTCCAGAAGAAGTCATTAGGATCTCTGCATTCTTCTGCTAGTACTCATACCCAGGCTCAGAGGCCTCATTATGATGAAAGTGGTAGGGGACATGGTTCCTATTCCTAGTCTCAGGGAAGTGTTGCTAAGGGACCTTCCCATCCTAGTTGCAACAAGTGTGGGAAGAATCACCCGAGAGAGTGTCATTTGGGCATGGGTGCTTGCTTTGGCTGTGGACAGGCTGGACAATTGATTAGAGATTGCCCTTCGGCTAAGAATGGGCAAGGAGGTGGTAGGACTCAGTCTACCCTAGCAGCTTTAGAATGTAGACTAGCCCAGCAGGGTGCAGCTTCTAGTTCTGGTGGTCAGTGCCAGAACCATCTCTATGATATATCCTCCCATCAGAACTAGGATAGTTCTCCAGATGCTGTCACTGATATGTTAAAAGTCTTGTTTTTCGATGTATATGCTTTGTTGGATCCTGGTGCTTCCTTATCTTTTATGACCCCTTATGTGGCATACAAGTTTGAAGTTTGTCCTGAATTTCTTTTAGAACCCTTTTGTGTTTTTACTCCTGTTGGTGAGCCAGTCTTAGCCAAAAGAATCTACCAAAATTGCCCTATCTTAGTCCTTCATAGAGTCACTTCAGCGGATCTAGTAGAGTTGGAGATGACTGATTTTGATGTCATTCTTGGTATGGATTGGTTGTATGCATATTATACCTCTGTTGATTGTCGTACTCGGGTTGTCAGTTTTAAGTTTCCAAATGAACCCGTTTTAGAATGGTAAGGTAGTCCCCCTTCCTCAAAAGGTCATTTCATATCTTATCTTAAGGCTAGAAAGATGATTTCGAAGGGGTTTGTTTATCATATAGTGCGTGTTATGGACACGGAGTACGAAAACCCCATGCCTTCTGTTTGTTCCTGTTGTGAATGAGTTTTCAGATGTGTTTCCCGAGGATTTTCCCAGAGTCCCTCCCGAGTGAGAGATAGACTTTGGGATAGATATTTTTCTAAATACGAATCCTATCTCTATTCCTCCCCATAGAATGGCTTCCGAAGAACTTAAAGAGTTGAAAGATCAGTTGAAGGATCTTCTTGATAAAGGTTTCATCAGGCCTAGCATTTCTCCATGGGGTGCCCCAGTTTTGTTTGTTCGAAAGAAAAATGGTTCTCTTAGAATGTGTATTGACTACCATCAGTTAAACAAGGTCAAAATCAAGAATAAATATCCCATTCCTAGGATTGATAACTTGTTCGATCTACTTCAGTGTGCTAGTTTCTTCTCCAAGATCAACCTTAGATCCGGTTATCATTAGCTTCGTGTTAGAGAGTGTGATATTCTGAAGAAAGCCTTCAGGACTCGGTATGGTCATTATGAATTTGTTGTGATATCTTTTGGTTTAACAAATGCTCTTACAGCTTTTATGGATTTGATAAACCATATGTTCAAGAAGTATTTAGATATGTTTGTGATTGTTTTCATTAATGATATCCTCATCTACTCTCGGAGTGATGGGGAGAATGTGGATCACTTGAGGGTTGTGTTGCAAAATCTTAAGGATAGAAATTTGTTTGCTAAGTTTAGCAAATGTGAGTTTTGGATGCAGTCTGTTGCTTTTCGGGGTGATATTGTGACTAGTGATGGTATTCGAGTTGATTCTCAAAAGATAGAGGCAGTAAAGAACTGGCGTAGACCTACTTCCCCATCTGATATTAGGAGCTTTTTGCGTTTGGCTAGGTACTACAGGAGGTTTATGGAAGGATTTTCTTCCATTGCTGCCCCTTTGACCTGATTTACTCAGAAGAAGCTAAAATTTCAGTAGTCCGACTAGTGTGAGAAGAACTTTCAGGAATTGAAGACTAGATTGACCACAACTCCAGTGTTAGCTCTACCCGAGGGCCTAGATGATTTTGTTGTGTATTGTGATGCTTCTAGGATTGGTTTGGGTTGTATTTTGATGCAGCATGGTAAGGTGATTGCTTATGCTTCGAGATAGCTTAAGACTCATGAGAAGAACTATCCTACTCATGATCTTGAGTTGGCAGCCGTGGTCTTTGCTTTGATTATTTGGAGACATTACTTGTATGGTATGCATCTGGATGTACTCACCTATCATAAGAGTCTTCAATATGTGTTCACTCAAAAGGAATTGAATTTGCGACAAAAGATATGGCTTGAGCTTCTTAAGGATTATAATATTAGTGTGCTTTACCATCCGGGTTAGGCCAATGTCATGGCGGGTGCTTTGAGTAAACTGTCCATGGGAAGTGTGTCTTCTATTGATAATGGGAAAAAGGAATTTGTTCAGGAGGTTCATAGGCTAGCTCGGTTGGGAGTTCACCTTATGGACTCGACAAAAGGTGGTGTGATTGTACAAAATGGTGTTGAATCATCTTTGGTAGCTGAGGTGAAGGAAAAGCAAGACAAGGATCCCATTTTACTTCATCTTAAGGGTGCAGCTCATCAGCAGCGGGTGGAGGTTTTCTCCCAAAGGGGAGATGGTGTGCTTCGTTATCAGGGTCGCTTATGTGTGCTAGATGTAGATGGGTTGAGACTGCAGATTCTGATTGAGGATCACAGTTCTAGATATTCCATTCATCCAGGTGTTACTAAGATGTACCGTGATCTACGGGAAGTATTTTGGTTGAATTGTATGAAGAGAGACATAGATGGGTTTGTGGCTAAGTGTCCCAAATATCAACAAGTAAAGGTGGAGCATCAAAGGCCGGGTGGCATGATTCAATATATTGACCTTCCCACTTGGAAATGGGAAGCAATCAATATGGACTTTATTACTTATTTGCCTTGTACTCGAAGGCAACATAATTCAATTTGGGTGATTGTCGTCATCTCACTTCTTGGCTATTAAGACTACTGATTCAGCAGACGACTATGCTAGACTCTACATTCGGGAGATAGTTCGTTAACATGGTGTTCCCTTGTCTATCATTTCTGATAAAGGTCCTCAGTTTACATCTCAATTTTGGAGATCGTTTCAGAAAGGTCTTGGCACCCAGGTGAAGCTTAGCACAGCTTTTCATCTTCAGACAGACGGCCAAGCAGAGCGTACTATTTAGACTTTGGAGGATATGTTGAGAGCGTATGTGATTGACTTCAAAGGTAATTGGGATGATCACTTACCTCTTATCGAGTTTTCCTAGAACAATAGCTTTCACTCTAGCATCCATATAGCTCCATATGAGGCACTTTATAGTCGGAGGTGTAGATCTCCTATTGGTTGGTTCGAGATTGGTAAGGAAGCCTTGATTGGTCCAGATTCATCTTATTAGAGAAAGATTGAAGACTGCTTAGAGTCGATAAAAATCTTATGCGGATGTTAGGAGAAGGGAGTTGGAATTTGAGGTTGAGGATTGGGTTTTTGTTAGGGTGTCACCCATGAAGGGTGTGATGAGGTTTGGAAAGAAAGGAAAGCTTAGTCCCTATTTTGTCGGTCCTTATTGGATTTTGAGGTGAGTTGGGAGCGTTGCTTATGAGTTGCAGTTGCCAACAAAGTTTGAAGCGGTTCACCCAGTTTTCCATGTTTCCCTATTAAAGAAGTTTGTTGGTGATCCGACCTTGATTGTTCCCTTGGAGTATGTGGGTGTGAATGATAGTCTCACATATGAGGAGGTTCCCATGGAGATCCTTGATTGTCAGATTCGTAGGTTGAGGAACAAAGAAGTTGCTTCGGTGAAAGTCATTTGGAGGAATCATCTTGTAGAGGGTGCTACTTGGGAAAAGGAGGAGGCCATGAAGGCCAAATATCCTCATCTCTTTCCATCCGATTCAGTTCCAGCTCGAGGTACTACTTTCCTCCTTATTATGTCCCTCCGATTCTATTCCATCAGCTCTTCTCATGATCCTAGCATGCATCCATGTTTTACGAAGTTAATTTATCATGTTTTCAAGTTGAAAAGTTCAGTTTTTATGTTTACTCTTTGATTTCCATGTTATGTTGCTTGTTGGGCTATCTCCTATTTAGTTTTACTTTGTTTAGTCTTCATTCGAGGACGAATGATACCAAGGGGGAGATATTGTAATACCTCAGAAATCAAAAAAGCTATCTAAGTTAAAATCTCAGAAAAATTTTATGTTTCAGGAATGACAAGTCCAAACCACGGGCCGTGGTTCGAACCATGGGTCGTTGAGTGGAACCGTGGTTCCTGTTTGTTCAGTTTAGCCTCTGGTCTAGAACCACGTGTGGGTTCTACGGACCATGGTTGAAACCACGGGTCCAACCTATCCACTCGTGGAACACAGATCAGAGGAGTGGCAAGTCCCCCAGGTTCCACGACTTGGTTTGATGACTTGTCATCTGAATGATGACCCGTCATTTTGAGTTGTGTTTTCACCCAGAGATCAGCTGAGTCCCCAGCAACGACGACCCATTGTTTGTTCTACGAGTTCATCCTGTTGACCCGTAGAAATGTTTCTGTAGACTGTCTAGTCGATCAGGTTCCACGAGTTGGAACCATGAGTCGTGCTTCAAACTACCACCCGTGGAACCAACCCATAGAACCTGAAGCCGACATTTTTTTAGCAGCTTTTCTAAATATTTTCCCAGGGGTATTATAGTCATTACCCACCCTTTTAACTCCTAAGTGAGGTCGTTTTGACTATTTCAAGAAGGGTTTTCACCCTCATTAACCTAAGTTTCTTCTCATTACTTCACTCTTCTCCCAAAAGGGAAAATGCTTCTCCAAGCTCCAAGTCTCAAGCTCCATGGTCAAGTCTCCTAAGTCTTTCCAATTCAAGTGGGTTATCCTCACTCAAGGTATGTGGGTAATCAACAATGGGTTCCTTTCACCCTTGTGCCCATAACCCCAAATTCAAATTTTGATTTCATGATCCTAAAATTAGGGTTCTTATCCAATTCATATGGGTTTTGCTAAATATGTTCTTCTCATCATTTGATTATGAAATTACTAAATTGCATGATTTCACATGGGTTTTCAAATGTTGACTCTTATTTCATGAATTGATGTTTAACCATGGAAATTTCTATATGTATGAAGTTGATTTAAGCAAATTGGATTTTGATAGCATCTCCCTTGTGGGTTTTCAAGCATGTGCATGCCTAGTTCTTATATTCTATGAAAACCTATGTATTATGAAATTGAACTAGAGTCATGCAAAGTTTTACCAGTCATGAAGTATGCAAGTTTTCCATGTTATGAAGTATTATGCAAGACAAGACACCTGATGTTCCATCAATGCTCATGAATTGATTTCTAAACCAAATTCATGAGTAGTATGATGATTGGGGGTATGATCAAGTTATGAACAAGTTTGGCATCAGATATGTCACATGTATATGAGCTCATGTTATATGTTTTGGGAGTAGTATTTAGCACCGAGCGACGAGGGTTCAGATAACCCAAGTCCAAAACTATGTTGCCACCATAGGTTGCCCTCTGTGGCTTATCATGACAGGATTCTGGTACGACATGGTTCTAACCTTGGCCGGTTAGGACAACTCTTTTCAGTGGGGGTACATGACACTGAACTCCATGTAGCTCAGCATGGTTTAATGTCAGTTAAGAGAAACTCCCACATGTTATTTTCAAGCTATGAAGTTATATGATTCTATACTATGAAATTCAAGCTTTATTTTGTATTTCATGCTTTATACTTTGGTATCTATTCATGTTCCTTCTTCACGTAACAAATTCATTCTTAAGCATGTTTTAAATTTTTTTTTATCATGATTCATGCATCGCTCACATACTCGGTACATCTTATAGTACTGACGCATATCTTGCGCTACATCCTTTGATGATGTAGATTCAGGTGTACCTCCTCAGATTCGTGGCTAGAGTTTCCTAGCCACTCCTAGACAGCTGTTGGTGAGTCCTCTTAGGTCGAGGACTAGTTATGTTTCTAGCTTTCTTAGCTTTTCATTTCCGTACTTTGAGTTAGCTAGGGCCTTATCCTAGAAACTCCTTATGTTATGTAGAGGCTTTCAGTCTTATACAGTGATCGAGTTTCTTTCCAGATTTTGTGTTTCTATTCGACTTGATTATCTATGTATGAAATTCTGGATTTATCTATTTTGCTTCCGCTTATCTTTGTTAGGCTTGAGAATGCTATGACCAAGGGATAGCTTGGGATCCTTGTGGTCCTAAGTCCCGTGTTACGTCTACGGGGTGACTTTGGGGCGTGACATCCAACAAATATAGTATCGATAACAGATGTTCAGATTTTAGAGGAACTATCTTATGAATAAGTCTATGTATCCATAGTACACAGCTAGATTAAGAGTTTACGGAATAAGTATACGCTTCCGAGAATGTGTTATGGAGGAACCATAATATCATGGAGATGACGTGGGAAGCTAAAAAGGATATGAAGTCCCGATATCCCCACATATTCATTCCTTCAGATTATATTCAGAAAAAATAGATAGTAGACCTATATTTGAGTAGTTATGGTATGACACTTTGGTATTTTATAAGTTCTTGTGATTTTTCCAGTGATTCCATGTACATTATCTTCATTCGAGGATGAATGTCCCTAAGGGGGGGGGAGGATGTAACACCCCGCCAGTTGAAACGCTAGATTAACTCATACTATTAGGGTAATACTAAGAGTTCATAATACATAGGAATGGTGTTTTATGATGTATTTTAATTTCACAATTGTCTTATATTATGTTTTGAAGTCAAGCAAGTTGCAAAATAATATTCGAGGAAAGTTATTGTAAATTCTGTTATGAAATTCTCTGAAAATTTGGGTCAAATGTCTCGAAGCTTTTCTCCAAATATTTAAATATTTATAAGGCCCCCAATACGCCAAATCTATGTTCTACAAGTCTAGTTTCCAATACACTAAACCATTCGTTCATACGACTTCAGAATAAGGAGATATTCACATTTTCGTAAGACTGCAGAAGCAGACACGTCAAGGTAAGCCCCCTAGCCCGAAGTCGGTTTAGCTATATAATAGATGATTCTCCTTCTTTATAATTCATCAAACCAACCAAAAACCACGGAAATCGATGGGAAATCCCCTAAATACTCCATGGACTTTGATGATTTCTATTCGGAAGTTTA